>SJYT01043510.1:166341-309064 GCA_006410635.1 Cephalophus harveyi
GTTGGGTGGGATGCTGGCCTCCAGAAGGAGGGCAGAGTCTGGGTGGTGAGAGTCTAGCAAGGCCTGAAGGACCTCGTTCTGACTCCCCCTTCCTTCCAGGGTGAAGAAGTGCCATCGCTTCAGAAGAGGGCAGGTGGGGCTGGCCAGGTGGGTCCCTCCCTCAGAATGCCCTGAAGGCCCATGGTCCCTTTCCGGCTGGCTCTTGTGCATGCTAAGTCACTTCAGTCATGTCCGACTTCTTGCGACCCTATGGACTGCAGCCCACCAGGCTCCTCCGTCCATGGGATTCTCCAGGCAGGAACACTGGAGTAGATTGATATGCCCTCCTCCAGGGGATCTTCCTGACCCAGAGATCGAACCCACCTCTCTTATGTCTCCTGCATGGGCAGGCAGGTTCTTTACCACTAGCGCCACCTGGGAAGTCCACCTGGCTCTTGGTCTGGCCAGTCTGAAATTCTCCCTCCTCACGCCCGGTTCTATTATTTTCTCAGCCTGGCACAGGATGGCAAGACGCAGTAGCTGGGACTGCTAAGGTGAGCTAATTGCCATCTGACCACCTGATTCAGACTTCCCTTCTTTCCTTGCTCTCCTCTGCCCACCTCCTTGGTGACACCTGAGATGCTGGGAGAGGGAGAGAAGGACGAGGGAGGCCGGGCCATCTGGGCTGGGAGGTGAAGGGAGGTGAAGGCGTGGGGTGTGGCTAAGGAGATTCTATAGAAGCAAACACATGATGTGAGGAGGGGAGGAGGCCGGGCCTTTGAGAAAGGTCCAGCCAGAGCAGGGGGGTGGGGGTAAAATGCCTTCATCCCTTCTCTCCTGTCCCCCTACCCACCCCCAACTACCTGCTTCCTTCCACAGAACTACAATCACAACCAGCAGGGACCTCCTACAGCCCTTGGCGGGCAGTACCCAGTCAAGACCCCCGCTAAGGTAAGACTTGCAACTGCCCACCCACTCAGAAGAGTTTACAGGGGAACCGTGACTGCATCGCATGCCATGGAGAAAACTGGGATCCTCTCAATGAGGAACATAAGCCTCCTCAAAAATCACAGGACCCACAGCAAATATGCTCTCCATCTCTAACTGCTGACCTTTCTGGGGGAGAGAAGGCTGGCCCAGAAACTCTTGGTTGGTGGGAAAATGAAGGCTTCTTTTCATAAAGGAAGTAACAGGAAAGAAAAGTGAGGATTTTGCTTTATTCAGGCTCAAAGAAACAATTTTATAAATTCAGTAAAGGAATATGCTAAATACTAATTTGGCTGGTTAACAAGCAAACGAACTGCCAGTATTTCCCTCCATCTCTCAAAATAATAAAGCCCCTGCCCTCGGGGAGAGGACTTCTCCTGAGAGATCAGAAACTGCCTGCTGACTGAAAGGAAGTGAAGCTGCATTAATACTCCAGAGGGTATCCGCTTTGCTCATCCCCTGGGCAGGCAGAGGGAGACCTAACTTGCCTCTTCTCACTCCCTTTGGGCAGTGCACGCTCAGGGACCACATTCAGCATCATCTTGTGTAAAATGCATGCAGAATGAGAAATTGGCTGTGGCCGAAGGGCTGCTGTCAGACCAAAGGATCTCTGGGATGACTCTGGTCTGAACGTGCTGGGGCCACGGCCCCTCCTGAGCCCTGAGAACATGGCTGATACAGAGCAGTCATGAGGCCCTCACCTCACCTCCTCTGCTCTTCTCTTTACAGGGGGGAGTCACGGCTTCTTCCTCGGTAAGTTCTGGGCCAGAGAAAATTTGGCTGTCAACAGAAGGGGTTTGAGGCCAGAGGGTGCATGCGGGACGATGCGCTGTCCATTCAGACCTTCTTGCCCCACAGGCTTCCCGGACGCACCCTGGCCTGCTGCAGTGGGTGAAGTTTTGGTAGGTGAGTATCAGGAGGTGAGGCACAGTCACCTGGGGTAAGGGCTGGGCGCTGGGCATTCCCTTTGTTCTAGAAGAACATGCTAAAGATATCAAGGAGGAGGAGACACCCAAGTGCGGCGTGTGGAGAAAGACTCATAAGAAAATGACCAGGAACTTCCCTGGTGGTCCAGGGGTTAAGACTGAGTTTCAATGCAGGGGGTGTGGGTTCGATTCCTGGTTGGGGAACTAAGATTCCCGCATGGCTCGGCCAAAAAATGTTTTTAAAAATTAAAAAGAAGACTATACTTCAATTAAAATAAATACTTAGAAGAGTTTTTAAAAAATGACCTAGATCACTGGGAATGATCCCTCTGAGTGCTGCGTGGGGCCAGGCAGGGACAGGAACGCACACTAGATGAGGGAGCGGGACCAGGATAGGAATTGTGTGTGGAGGGGGAGGAGGCTGTGGGAGGGGAAATACTTGCTTTAGGGAGGAGAGAGAGGAGACCGCAGGCAGCATGCGCAGGGCACGAGGGCACTGTGGGCGCAGCCGCTGGGGGAGAGGAGAGATCGCCTGGTTTCAACAGATCTGGGAGTGGCCGGCGTTCTACCGGTTTCTCTTTTCTCTTCTTCTAGACAAGCGCTTCCGACCGCGACTGAGAGCCTGAGAAACATGGGTCGTCAAGGGACCGGGCTGTGCCCGGGCCCCAGCTCTCAGTCTGTGTGCCGACACCTGCCTTTCCTAGCTTGGGGTCCTGCCTGCCTGTCGCTTGTCTCCCCCACGCACGGTGGTGGTGTCTCCGTGGCCACCAGCCTCAGTGGGTACCCCAGCCGTTTCTTCACCAGCTCCGTTTTGTGACCTGAAGTCACCGTGACAAAAATTAGGAGGAGCGTCCTACTTTAGTTTCTCTGTGGAAATAAAACGTGGATCTTGTATCCCTAAGACTTTGGCACATTTTATTCTTTAATACGACACTGATGGTCTGGGTCAGGGAGGAGGGAAGATGGGTTTGGGGCGGGTAACTCGCCTTCCTTCTGAGTGTGCTCACTCACTCAGTCGTGTCCAACGCTTGCTTCTCTATGGACTGTAGCCTGCCAGGCTCCTGTGTCCATGGGATTCTCCAGGCAAGAATACTGGAGTGGGTTGCCATGCCCTCCTCCAGGGGATCTTCCCCACCCAGGGATCGAACCCACATCTCTCGCATTGCAGGCGGATTCTTTACCATTGAGTCACTGGGCTGCCGTCTATGGGGTCGCACAGAGTCGGATACGACTGAAGCGACGCAGCAGCAGCAGCAGCAGCACTGGGGAAGCCCCTTCCTCCTGAGAGGGGTGTGCAAAATGAGTGACATGAGGGGGAAGGGGAGATTGAGTTCCCAGGGCTTAGCTCAGGGCCTGGCACAGGGTGGGCCCCAAACAGCTGATGAAGAAATGAAAGAAGCCGGGCCCAAAGCAGACTTAAGGGAAATGACTTGAAGTGCATCCGTTTCTCACGTTTGTCCTTAAGCCGGGGTTCCTGCTTTATATTCATCTCTGAATTTCAGGGGCTTCCCTGGTGGCTCAGACGGTAAAGAGCGCAGTGCAGGAGACCCGGGTCTGATCCCTGGGTGGGGAAGATCCCCTGGCAAAAGGAATGGCAACCCACTCCAGTATTCCTGCTTGGGGAATTTCATCGACAGAGGAGCGTGGCGGGCTCCAGTGCACGGGGTCGCAAAGAGTCGGACACGACTGAGCCACGAGCACTTTCACACTTTCCGGATCTCACCTGGTTAGGGAGGGCCTTGCAGTACCTCCTCGAAGCCACACGGGGGAGAGCGCGTCCATCCCGGGGCTGCCGCTCTCTCCTTCCCGCTGACTTGCCAGCTAGCTTCCTTCAGGGGGCGTGAGTGAGCCGCAGAAACTGCTGGCCCTCACGTTGCCTCCTGCCAATCCCTGAGGGATTGAGGGAGAAGCTGGGCATTGAGGGATCGAGGTGGTCAACATAGTTCTGGACTTGGGGCGTTCATGGTCCAAAGGGCTGAAAGCCACCCTCTAAAGTTTAAAGCACCGGGTGAAGCAGGTTGAGGCCCTCTGGTATAAAGGATTCTCGTAAAACAGCAGGCCAGCCCTTTCTCCTGCCGGGACCTCTGAAGCAGCTTCTTGACGTAGCCTCTGACTTTTGAGTTTCTCCTAACATCTATTCTCCCACAGCAGCCAGGGAGGCTCCCCTGCTCAGAATCCCCCACAAACCCCACCGTTGTTGTTCCGTGGTTAAATCATTTCTGACTCTTTTGCGACCCCATGGACTGGAGCCCGCCAAGCTCCTCTGTCCATGGCATTCTCCAGGCCAGAATACTGGAGTAGGCTGCCATTTCCTTCTCTAGGGGATCTTCCAGACTCAGGGATGGAACCCGCGTTTCCTGCATTGGCAGGCAGGTTCTTTACTGCTGAGCCACCAGGAAAGCCCACAAATTCAATTAACTGTTGAATAAAATTTCAACCCCTGAGCATGGCTCAGCTTGTTCTGGCTCTGGGCTCTCTGTCCAGAGTCAACCCAGATGTGCTTGGACAGTCTCCCAAAGAACACTGCTATTACCTGTCCCTGAAATCCCGGATCATTGAAAGGCTAAAACTTTAATGACTTTTGGTCTAAATGCAAATCCCCAAGCCAGCTTAACCAAGGACACCTCCCCAACCACTCTCACATCACCTGGTCTTATTTTCTTCACAGAGCTTGTCATCCTCTGAAATGATCTTGTTTCCTAATTTTTTGTTAGGTTATAATCTGTCTCCTTTAATGGAACAGAAGCTTCATAGGACAGGTTTCTGTCCATCTCGAATCTTCAGCACCAAGAACCAAAAAAGCTGTTTAATAAACATTTGGGAATTAGAGAATGGAAGAGGGGTCAGCATTAAGTGGCTTCAACAAAGTCTTAGCCTCTGTCAGCCACTTGTGAACGTAGTTTATAAGGTATAAGAAGTATTGAGGCAAAGTAGGTAAATGAGATGGTCTATCTCCAAGTTGGTCAGCTTTTATATTGTATTCTGGGAATATTCATCCATGAAAACTGCATGAAAATTTTCCAGTTCAGTCATCATTTGATATTTTTGAAAAAACAAAAGTAATTCTTGTTTATGTCTAGCACAGGTCACTGTCAAGCAGTCTCAAAATCTTTTCACGGAATGTATTAGTCATTATCCTCCGGCTTTTATAACCTTGGTTTGAATCTATCATAAAGAAAGAAAACTTTATTTCTTGAAAAAGAAAAAAAATAATTAAGTGGGCTGCATCTAGGAAGTCTTCCTGGGAGAAGTTTAAGCAAAGCGTACACAGAGCAGAGGGTGGGCAGCAAGGGAAGAAGCCAGACCTGCTGGGCAACGTGACTGCGTTCTTGGGTGTGACCACAACACCGACACAGGGCAGAAAGGATGAGACAGGGATGCCCTGGGCTCTGCCTCTCCATACCCCATACCTCATACCCTGGCCCCCTTTCTCTCCAAGGATTCTAGGCTTTTCACCTCGATGTTCACCAAGACCCTGAGACCCTAGCATGCAGTCCTTCCCTGAGCCCAGGAAGGCTGGCTCCCAGCCCCTAGGTGTGTCTGTAATGTAGCAATCAGGGTTGGGCCTCGCCTCTCACCCACACTCAAGTTCTGGCAGATTTGGGGTGGAGTGGGCCAAGGGAAAACAGGGGCTTACTGGTATTCCCGGAATGAGAACTAGGAGATCAACCAGACTTGGGGTTGGGGTGACACAGAGGCAGGCTCTGTGACTCTGCCTGACTCCACTTACCCTATGGGATGCAGCCAAAGCAAGGCTGAACCTGGGAAGATTCTACTGCTAAGGGTCCCATTAACTGAACTGCAGGGACACTCTCTGCCAGTGAGGATCCTCCTATGCCTCTCTTCCCAACCTGCCCAACCACTGGACACTGGACACTTGGGAAACACAAACTCACCGAGGCAGTTTAAATGCGAGAAGGGGAGACAGCTCGGGGAGAGGGACAATAGACTCTTGATTAGCATTTAGATCATAAACCTTGTAAAGCCAAAATTACCCTTGAAAATCAAGAAGGTGTCAAATGGAAATAATCATAAGTCTGGTACGGCCAGTTGTTTTTGTTTTTAAGTTTTAATTTTATATTGGAGTATAGCCAATGACTAACACTGTGGTAGTTCCAACAAGTGGACAGCAAAGGGACTCAGCCATACGTATGCATGTAACCATTCTCCAAACTGCTTCCCGTCCAGGCTGCTACATAACATTGAGCAGAGTTCCCTGTGGTACACCCAATTTGTTTTTCTCCAGAATGTGAACGGAATTTCTTGGGTTGTGCACATGAAACAATAGGCTTGTGTTTAGAGGCATTATATAAAAGCGCCTATCTTTAAACACTAGAAGACTATCTTTAAACACACCCTTGGTGTGGCAAGATGCTCAAACTATAAGAGGCATCTGGAATCTGAGGCAACTGCAGGTTCATTCTGGGGCATATGCTCAGTGAGGACCATTTAATCTCTTAGTTCTCTGTTTCCATTTGGTAAGAACACAGCTTCAGTTAGGCAGTTCAGTTGCTCAGTTGTGTCCAACTCTTTGGGACTCCATGGATTGCAGCACGCCAGGCCTCCCTGTCCATCACCAACTCCCGGAGTTTACTCAAACTCACGTCCATTGAGTTAGTGATGCCATCCACCCATCTTATGCTCTGTCATCCCCTTCTCCTCCCACCTTCAATCTTGCCCAGCATCAGGGTCTTTTCCAATGAGTCAGTTTCTCGCATCAGGTAGACAAAGTATTGGAGTTTCAGCTTCAGCATCAGTCCTTCCAATGAATATTCAGGACTGATCTCCTTTAGGATGGACTGGTTGGATCTCCTTCAGTCCAAGGGACTCTCAAGTCTTCAGCAACACCATAGTTCAAAAGCATCAATTCTTCGGCGCTCAGCTTTCTTTATAGTCCAGCTCTCATATCCATACATGACTACTGGAAAAACCAAAACTTTGACTAGACGGACCTTTGCTGACAAAGTAATGTCTTTATTTTTTAATATGCTGTCTAGGTTGGTCAAAGTTTTTCTTCCAAGGAACAAGCATCTTTTAATTTCATGGCTGCGGTCACCATCTGCAGTGATTTTGGAGCCTCCAAAAATAAAAGCTGTCACTTTTTCCACCATTTCCCCATCTATTTGCCATGAAGTGATGGGACCAGATGCCATGATCTTAGTTTTTTGAATGTTGAGTTTTAAGCCAACTTTTTCACTCTCCTCTTTCACTTTCATCAAGAAGCTCTTTAGTTCGCTTTCTGCCTTAAGTGTGGTGTCATCTGCATGTCTGATATTATTGATATTTCTCCCGGAAATCTTGATTCCAGCTTATGCTTCTTCCAGTCCAGCGTTTCTCATGATGTACTCTGCATAGAAGTTAAATAAGCAGGGTGACAATATACAACCTTGACGTACTCCTTTCCCTCTTTGGAACCATTCTATTGTTCATTGTCCACTTCTAACTGTTGCTTCCTGACCTGCATACAGGTTTCTCAAGAGGCAGGTCAGGTGGTCTGGTATTCCCGTCTCTTTCAGAATTTTCCACAGTTTATTATGATCCACATAGTCAAAGGCTTTGGCATAGTCCATAAAGCAGAAATAGATGTTTTTCTGGAACTCTCTTGCTTTTTCAATGATCCAGAGGATGTTGGCAATTTGATCTCTGGTTCCTCTGCCTTTTCTAAAACCATCTTGAACACCTGGAAGTTCATGGTTCACATACTGTTGAAGCCTGGCTTGGAGAATTTTGAACATTACTTTACTAGCGTGTGAGATGAGTGCAATTGTGCATTAGTTTGAGCATTCTTTGGCATTGCCTTTCTTTAGGATTGGAATGAAAACTGACCTTTTCCAGTCCTGTGGCCACTGCTGAGTTTTCCAGATTTGCTGGCATATTGTGTGCATCACTTTCACAGCATCATCTTTTAGGATTTGAAATAGCTCAACCGGAATTCCATCACCTTCACTAGGTTTGTTCGTAGAGATGCTTCCTAAGGCCAAAACCATAGCCTTGACTAGATGGACCTGGTATCTCTAATTTTCTTGAAGAGATCTCTAGTCTTTCCCATTCTATTGCTTTCCTCTATATCTTTGGATTGATCACTGAGGAAGGCTTTCTTGTCTCTCCTTGCTCTTCTTTGGAAATTTGCATTCAATTGGGTATATCTTTCCTTTGCTTTCTTGCCTTTCACTTCTCTTCTTTTCATAGCTGTTTGTAAGGCCCTCTCAGACAAACATTTGGCCTTTTTGCATTTCCTTTCCTTGGGGATAGTCTTGATCCCTGCCTCCTGTACAATGTCACAAACCTCCGTCCATAGTTCTTCAGGCACTCTGTCTATCAGATCTAATCCCTTGAATCTATTTCTCACTTCCACTGTATAATTATAAGGGATTTGGTTTTAGGTCATACCTGAATGGCCTAGTGGTTTTCCCCACTTTCTTCAATTTAAGTCTGAATTTGGCAATAAAGGGTTCATGGTCTGAGCCACAGTCAGCTCCTGGTCTTGTTTTTGCTGACTGTATAGAACTTCTCCATCTTTGGCTGCAAAGAATATAATTCATCTGATTTTGGTATTGACCATCTGGTGATGTCCATGTGTAGAGCCTTCTCTTGTGTTATTGGAAGAGGGTGTTTACTATGAGCAGTGCATTCTCTTGGCAAAAGTCTGTTAGTCTTTGTCCTCTTCATTCTGTACTCCAAGGCCAAATTTGCCTGTTACTCCAGGTATTTCTTGACTTCCTAATTTTGCATTCCAGACTGTATAGAACTTCTCCATCTTTGGCTGCAAAGAATATAATCCATCTGATTTCGGTGTTGACCATCTGGTGATGTCCATGTGTAGAGCCTTCTCTTGTGTTATTGGAAGAGGGTGTTTACTATGAGCAGTGCATTCTCTTGGCAAAAGTCTGTTAGTCTTTGTCCTCTTCATTCTGTACTCCAAGGCCAAATTTGCCTGTTACTCCAGGTATTTCTTGACTTCCTAATTTTGCATTCCAGTCTGCTATAAAGAAAAGGAGATCTTTTTTTGGGTGTTAGTTCTAGAAGGTCTTGTAGGTCTTCATAGAACTGTTCCACTTCAGCTTCTTTAGCATTGCTGGTTGGGACATAGACTTGGATCACTGTGTATTTAACGGTTTGCCTTGGAAATGAACAGAAATCATTCTGTCATTTTTGAGATTGCATTTTAATTCACTGAAATTAATGTATGCCTGCTCAGAGCTGCCATCTATGGCTGTGCAGGCCACACACCGCAAAAGGACATTTGAGACTTTCTTGGTTGTCCAGTGGTTAAGAATCTGCCTGCCAGTGCAGGGGATGCTGGTTGGATCCCTGGTCCAGGAAGATCCCACACGCTTTGGAGTAACTAAACCCATGGGCCACAGTGATTGAGCCGTGCATTCTAGAGCCCGTACTCTGCCACAAGAGAAACCACCGCAAAGAGAAGCTTGCACACCACAACTAGAGTAGTAGCCCCCACTCACTGCAACTAGAGAAAGTCCATACAGCAACAAAGACCCAGCGCAGCCCAAAATCAAGCAAATAAAATGTAAAAAACAGGACACCTGTTGAAGAGGACTAGTGGGGGTTCCCTGCAGCTTTGCCCCCCAGCTCTCAGGGCGTGGGTCTAATTCATACAAGGCTCTAGGTGGGCAGGCTGAGACCCTCTGCAAGACACAGTACAGGAAAGGAGTGACCCAGGCTCTGGAATCTGGGGTTGCAATGCTGGCCTCGCCACGCCCTGGCTGTGTGACCAAGGGTGAGTGGTTGAACCTCCGTGTGCTGTGGTTCTCCTGCCTACAGACTATAGATAATTGTAATACCCGCCTCGCAGGAGCTCTGTGGGATTTCAGTGAGATCACGCACTTCCAGCGCTTAGCACAAGGCCTGCCACAGAGTAGGATGTCAATAAACTGGCTCACGTTATTATTAGCAGCATTTGCATGAGGTGGAAAGGAAAAGAGGGAAATCAGTTTGTTGCAAAAGTTCTCTGGAGCCAGAGAGGTGATGGTGCTGGGCTGGTCTGTTTTTCTAGGTGATCCAGGCGGAAGTGCTCCTTCATTAGCAGGTCTGGTGGGACTTCTTTACACCGCATCGGCTCTCTTTGGTTGAGTCTTCATTTTGGTCATTCTTCATTATTATTTACCTATTTTTTATTTACAGCTGCTTTGGGTCTTCGTTGCAGTGGGTGCGATCTTTTGTTTTGGTGTGCAGGCTTCTCTGTAGTTGTGGCTCACGGACTTAGTTGTCCTGCAGCATGTGGGATCTTGTTTCCCCGATCAGGAATTGAACCTGTGTCCCCTGCGTTGGAAGGTGGATTCTTAACCACTGGAACACCAAGGAAGTCCCATTTGGTTCATTCTTCTTTCAGCTTCATTCATTGTTGACCCTATGCTGACAGAATGGTGGTTAATGAGCTCCTTCAGGCCCTGTTAATTAGCTGGTAAGAATTCATCATGCATTAAAAAACTCATGTCCTCCAGAAAACCTTTTTGGGAGGTGCTCCACCCATCTGTCATTTTCTCACTTGTCCCCTCCACGAGCACCAACCTTGCGTGACATCCAAGGTGACCTGGTCATCTGTGCTTGATGGTTTCTCAAACACTGTCTCCTCAGAGAGCTCTGCAGAGGGGGAGGTGCTGTTAGAAAGACAGAGGAGGCTTCCTGAGGCTAAAGAGGGGCAGGATGTCGGGGACTGGGGTGTGGGGACAGGAGGAGAATTGAACCGATGTTCCAGCTTCTGGGGTTCAAGAAGACTGTTGCTGAGAGAGACCCAGCCCTCCCCTGCTATGCCTGCTAGCTCTGTGTAGCCCATCAGGCTGGGGTAAAGAGCCCAGTCTTCTTTTTTTTAAGTTTTTTTTTTTTTTTTTTTTAGTCCACTCTTAAAGAAGATCTTGCCTTGTCCAGGCAGCACCTGTCTTCATTCCAGCACCTCCCTGTTACATCAGGAACCGGTTGGGCTGCCTGAACCTCACTGCAGAGAAGGCTGCTTGATGAGGGTGGTTTGTTGCTTTGAGATGATACAACTCCCAAGCTGGGGGAGTGGGGTGGGGAACAGAATCAGCTCAGCGAGATGGTGTAGGCGCTCAAAGTTCAGCACCTAGAGCCCATCTCCAACTGGGTATCTCTAAGACCTGTTTTTGCTTTCCTGTGCTTCTCAGTTCTTTGTCTAAGGTCAAGACAGTTACCTCTCTGAAGATCCAAGAGTAAAATATGGACAGCTGGATAATGGGTCCAGCCCCAAAGGAAGAAAGTGTACAACTTGGTGGAAGGATGTTTAAATTCTAAGATGCTTAATCTAGCATCTGTAGAATCTTGCTCCATTCTAAGGCGTGGTGCTGGGGGATATAAAGGTGATCAAGATACAGTCCTTGACCTCAAGGAACTTGACATTCTAAGAGGGAAGAACACAAGTGACGATGCCAGAGAGATACAAATGAACTGCTATGGCAGTTCTGAGGAGGGAAGGAAAAGTTTTGGAGTCAGGGATAACAGATGATGAGAGATATCAAGGAAGCTTTATCTAAGATGGGTGTTGGGTTCTGAGAACAAAAGTGGAGAGAAGGGCATTTTAGGCATAGGGTAGCATGGGCAGCTGTTTGGAGGAGGGAGTAGAAGGGTAGCTTTGGTAAGGAATTCAGTTTGGCCAGAACATGAGGTATGTGCAAAGGGAGTAAGGGGAAGAAAAAGTTAGAAAGCTGGGTTGAGGCCAGAGCCTGGTAGGCCTTCAGTGACGGTGTAGGGAGTTTAGACAGAATTGGATAGGGTGGGAAAAAGCCTGAATTATAAGAGAGGAACCAAGAGCTGCAAGGAAAGGAGACAAAGACGAAAGGACGGATTGCTTGGGTGCCACTGCCAATCACTTGGAGGGACAGGTCCAACCTGTCTCCATCTCAGCTCTGTGTGCGTGAAGAACCCCATTGCTGGCTCACCTTTGTAGTGCCCAGGGCACTATGTGAATTGAGAAATCCAAGGTAAGTAGGGAACAGTTCACACCCCCCCTTCCCAGAGCCCCAGGGGTGGGCAATAGGATCTGGAGGTGAGTCAGTGGGGCGGGGACCCCAGTTCTACTCAGATCTGCCTCCCTGGGAATATAAAGGGCAAGACTTGGGTTGTCTTGTCTCAGAGCACCCCAAACTTGACATCATGAAGATCCCCATCCTTCCCGCCGTGGTTCTTCTCTCTGTCCTGGCGCTCCACTCTGCTCAGGGGGCGGCGCTGGCCAGCTCGGAGGTGAGCAATGTCGCCTGGCTTCTCTTATTAGCTGATTTGCTCCTCAGTTTCTTTACCCTCCATCAGCTACTGGAGAAGTGGCTCTTATCTCTGGCCATTCCCAGGGGCTGAAGGAGAAGCTGGGTCTCTGAGGAAGGCAAGACAGGAGGAAGGAGACAAAGCATTCCTGGGAAGGGGCAGAGAGGCTTATGTTTCTTGGAAAGGATGGTCAAGCGTGGGGTGGAGGCTGGACATCCTGAGAGGGGGCAGGGGCTGAGGCTGGTCATCTGGGTTCAGCCACACCTTTTTTTGACCTCAGGAAAACCCCCGAGGTCCCTCTCTTCCCACCTTATCCCACTGTTGGGGGAGAATGTCCACGCTGGATATGAAAGTCAATGACAGGGCACAGACTCCACTGCGTAGGACGGGAGCAAGTGACGCTGGGGAGCAAGAGGGGAGGTGGCGCGAACTTACCCCAGCTCAAAAGGGACAGCCTGTATGCCACCTACCTGCTGCTAAGTGGGAAAAGGTACCCGGTGTGGCCAGAGTTGAAAAGTTTTCCAGAGAATCTGGAAATCTGATTTATGAACTCTTACTAATTAAAAATGTTTAATTCAAATTAAAAAACAAACAAGCCAATTATGATGTGATGTCAACAATTGGGTCTAGCCTGTGGGCTACTGATTGTGACCTCTGCTGCGGAAAGGAAGAAATAAGCGGGGGATGAAGCTGGGCAGCTGAGCTGGGGAGGGTGACAGACTGGAGGGACCGAGGTCCGGGAATGGGGGCTGGTACCAGCTGGAGTAGAGAGATGGAGACCGGGACTCTGGTGGCAGTCAAGTCACAACGCAAACCAAGCTCCATCAATTAAAGGCAGGCAGGGCACCTCAGAAAGGGGTCCCACCTGCCTGCTAATCTCCCGCGCCCAGCTTTGGGGTTAAGTGGGGGTGTCACAGGAACACCCTGAGTCTACCGCAGAACCACACAAGCCAGTTTTTCTTGGGAGGAGTCCTCTTTTCTCCACCTTCTCCTGCTGCCTACACGGGATGCGGGCTTGGGCTCCGAACTCTCTGTCTCCCGCATGCCACTCTCCAATCCCTTTCTTGTCACCTGTACGTCTGTCTACCGCCCACCACCATACTGGGACAGAGTGGGTTAACTGAGCCCCCCACCCCTGCCCCCGGGATGGAGAATGGGGCTGGCCTGTGGAGGGTGGAAAAGGGCAGAGAGGCTTTGGGGAAGGTGACTTGCCATCAGGCTATCATTTAGCCACTTTCTCTTCTTCGCTTTCCAGGAAGAAACCACCATTGGTAATTATGCGGCAGGACCCGAGGTAAACCACCTGTTTTTGCCATCTGACTATGAGTTTGTCCCCTATCTCTTCAATGTTCTTCAGTAACTTTCTTAACACCCCGCTTCTNAGGCTATCATTTAGCCACTTTCTCTTCTTCGCTTTCCAGGAAGAAACCACCATTGGTAATTATGCGGCAGGACCCGAGGTAAACCACCTGTTTTTGCCATCTGACTATGAGTTTGTCCCCTATCTCTTCAATGTTCTTCAGTAACTTTCTTAACACCCCGCTTCTTTGCCTAGGCCTTTAATGCCCAGTTCCTGAACATTGACAAGTTGCGATCAGTAAGTTTCATTCTCTAGAGTGGCCTCCACAAACACTCCCATCCTCAAGGAGACTGATACCTGGGTGGAGAGCTTGCAAGCTCCCCCTTGGAACTTTTTTCTTTGCCCAGGACCAGAGGAGCTTTCGCACCCCGTGACTTCCAGACACGGAGCTACCAGATGGAGGGGAGCACCGCACCCCCGACCCATTCTTTAAACACCACTATCTCCCTACTAACCTTAATGCTTGCTCCAAAATAAATCTCAGCTATCCCACATTCCTGGTCTCTGCTCCTTTCTTAACGTCTCCACTGTTGTTCTGGGGGATGGAGAGAGGGCGGGGTGGTTGGAAGGGGGGACTCCACATCTCTGGGAGGTGGGCAGGTAGTAAGGTGGGAAGGTCCAGGGGGCGGGACCTGAGGTTGTGTTCTCCCTGAGGCTGGGGGTGGGGGGTGGAACTGGGCTAGAGAACAAAGCTGTCATGTACTGTGGGGGTGACAGAGGGGTGGCTAGTGGCTCCAGAGACCTAGCCTCCCTCTCCCTGTCCCCCAAACAGTATTCTAGTGTCCCTAGAGGCAGCAGCTCCCCCCAGACCTCAGTCACAGTGAATTCTGAAGGCTGAGGGAGGCAGGAGCAGGGGTTCAGGTGAGGGTGGGTTGGGGACAGGCGCCTTGCTCACCGGCTCGCTCCCCACTTCCATCCACAGGGCCAAGCCCCGCCCCCCAGCACTCGTGCCCTCCTCTACTTCAGGCGGCTCTGGGAGGTAGGAGAACTCTCACTCTTTGAAGAACTGGGAATCCTGGTGATCCTGTCCCTCTTCCCTCCCTCCCTCAAGGCAGCTACCCCTCTGCTCCAGTCTACCTGTCACAAAATTGCCCCTCTTCCCACTTCTGAGATGCATCATCTCCCCTAAGTCTTATCACCAGTACCATCAGCAATGTTAACACCCTCAGTCTCCTGGAGGATTATCCTCCTCTAACCCCAAACTACACCCAGGTGCCAAAACCCGTTCTTGCATATGATCTTGAAACTTTCACAACAGGCTGCCACACTCCACCCTCTGAATCCTCTTTCCCTGTGGCCCATTCATCTTTCCTTCTTCCTCCAGGATTTCAAACACAACACTCCTTTCTTGAACTGGAAAGTCATTACTGAGGTAAGGGCCGTAGAACCCCCAGTTTGGGGGCCAGGACGCTCAGCTCTGGGGGCGCAGGGTTCGGGGCCCTGGGCAGC
Organism: Cephalophus harveyi; assembly: GCA_006410635.1. Classification (NCBI taxonomy): domain Eukaryota; kingdom Metazoa; phylum Chordata; class Mammalia; order Artiodactyla; family Bovidae; genus Cephalophus; species Cephalophus harveyi. Next base: position 181,273 of record SJYT01043510.1, read on the forward strand.
GGCGTGGAGGTTCGGTTCTGCTTCCTCCCTGCTGAGGGAAGGTGCCTCCCTAGGTCCCCACTTTCCTCCTTGTGTGCGTGCCCAGCGGAGGTGGGGTGGGAGAGGGAAGCTGTGAGTCACGGAGAAGGGAGCCGGGTGGGAGGTCCTCCCGGGTATAAAAGCTGAGGTCGAGAGTCAAGGGCTCCACAGGCGAGAGATCATGAAGCCGGCCACTGTCTCATCTCTGCTGTTGCTCCTGCTGGGTGTGGCCTGGCTCGGGGGGAGCCACAGCTGGGTGGGTACTGCGGGAGATGTGTATAAGAGACAGACACTGGGCTCCTCTTTAGGTGCATGATCCTGCACATACTATGTGCCCTCACGCAAATGTCTTCAGTTCTCTGAGCCTCAGTTTCCTCATCTTTGAAGTGGGTATGATGTCAGTACTGAAATCAAAAGATTGCTGCAAAGACCGAGTGAAATCATGCCTGTAAACTAGTCTGTGCAAGGCAAGCACAGAATACAGGCTCAGAAAATATTCATTCTTACTGTATTTATAAGACAATGACACCATCACCACTTCAGATAACTCTTCAACAAGAGCTTAGTGATCCGTGTTCACCTGACCTGTAACACATCACTCTCATTCTCATTTTCTGTCTTAGTCTATCAAAAGGAAACTTCCTTTCCTCAACTGGGATGCCTTTCCTAAGGTAAGAGGAGGTGGGCATTAGGAGAGAAAGGAGGCTGGGGGCGAGGGGAAAAGCAGAGGATCTGAGCAGGAGAGTAAGGAAAGTGAAAGTGGGCTAAATGTTCTTCTGACCGAAGCTAAGTCAGAAAGGGAAAGACAAATATCACATGATATCACTTATATGAGATATCTAAAAAAAAGCTACCAATGACCTATCTACAAAACAAAGACAGAGTTGCTGATATGGAAAATAAACTTATGATTGCCAGCGGGTAAGGGAGGGGAGGGATAAATTGGAAGATTGGGACTAACATATACGCACTACTACAAATAAAATAGATAGCTAATAAAGACCTACTGTTTAGCACAGGGAACTCCACTCAATACTCTGTAATGGAAAAGAATGTATGGGAAAGAATCTAAAAAAAGTGCATATATGTATATGTATAACAGATTCACTTTGCTGTATACTAGAAACTAATACAACATTTCTAAATGTTCTTCTGACCGAAGCTAAGTCAGAAAGGGAAAGACAAATATCACATGATATCACTTATATGAGATATCTAAAAAAAAGCTACCAATGACCTATCTACAAAACAAAGACAGAGTTGCTGATATGGAAAATAAACTTATGATTGCCAGCGGGTAAGGGAGGGGAGGGATAAATTGGAAGATTGGGACTAACATATACGCACTACTACAAATAAAATAGATAGCTAATAAAGACCTACTGTTTAGCACAAGGAACTCCACTCAATACTCTGTAATGGAAAAGAATGTATGGGAAAGAATCTAAAAAAAGTGCATATATGTATATGTATAACAGATTCACTTTGCTGTATACTAGAAACTAATACAACATTATAAATCAACTATACCACAATAAAAATTTAAAAAACAATAACTACAAAATAAGACTAAGGGAAATTGCAGCCACTATAACTCAGAGGAGAATAGGAACTTAGACCAGGGCAGTGAGTCCTCTCTGTCAGAACCCCAGCCTATCCTGGACTTCCTTAGGATCCTGGCTTCCCGTGCCCCAGGGTCTCCAATCTGACTGTACCCTCTCTCTCTCAGCTGAAAGGACTGAGGAGCGCAACTCCTGATGCCCAGTGACCCAGAGACCCAGCGCTGCTGGTGCCACTGAAAGAGTGGGCTACTGACCACCATCCTATGATCACCCTTTGCTGCCTCAGTAACGCCAATAAAACGTGTTCCAAACAAACAGCTCCTGCCTCTGCATCTCTGTCCTTATCGTACTGGGCTCTCAAAAGGAATTAAGATGGAGTGGGATCCAAGGCTGGTAGGCAGAAATTTTGACTTCTGAGAGGATAGCAAGTAGAAAGGGCTTCCCAGGCAACGCTAGTCGTAAAGAACCCATCCGCCAAGGCAGGGGATGCCGGAGATGTGGGTTCGATCCCTGGGTTGGGAAGATCCCCTGGAAGAGGGCATGGCAACCCACTCCAGTATTATTGCCTAGAGAATCCCTTGGAAAGAAAAGCCTGGCANGTAAAGAACCCATCCGCCAAGGCAGGGGATGCCGGAGATGTGGGTTCGATCCCTGGGTTGGGAAGATCCCCTGGAAGAGGGCATGGCAACCCACTCCAGTATTATTGCCTAGAGAATCCCTTGGAAAGAAAAGCCTGGCAGGCTACAGCCCCTGGGGTCTCAAAGAGTTGGACTTGACTGAGTGTGCGTGTGCACACACACACATACACACACAGAGTAAGTAGAGAGGGTTGTAAGTAGTGAGATAGGATGAAGTGGGAAGGGCATATCAGGCTGGCAAGAGGCCCCCTGTGTCTTAGCTGCTTAGCACTGGCTGACATCCATGAGGAGCATGAAGTGATGAGCAGCTTGGTAAAATCCCCAAGGAAACTAAGCTGCCCTCTGAACATCTGGGACCCTGCCTGACCTGCCTTCTGAGAACCTGAGTCCTCTGGTGGTGGTGATTTGGTATAACAGAGCTATGTGGGATTCCGGGCTCAGGACCCAGCTGGAATCATAAGAGCCTATCTGAAATCCCTTCTTAAAAATTAGGTAGGTTATAGCTTTTCCAGTAAGCAGCCTGATAGTGAAAGTGAAGTATCCCACCCACTCATCCATCCATCCACCCATTTACCGCAAACATCTAGAAGTATGGAATGGATTCAGTTTCGGTTCCTGCAGACATACTCTGTCTGGAATCTATGTGCTCTGTGTGGCTGCTGTATGTACTTAAGCTGTTGAATTAGTTGGGGTTATTTCTGGTTTCTCTTGAAAACTGGGAAAATGAGACAACAAGGGACCCTCAGTTGGCTTGAATCCAAGTAATAGCTGCCGTCTTTACATAGGACATGGTCTCAGCTAAGTTCCACGTGGCAGATTTCACTTATTTACATTGCCTTTTGGCCCTTACAAGCAATTGAACTTGCAAACAGTGGCCTGCAATTTACATGAAGAAGTAGACTACAAAGGGAAATTAAACTTGTGTAGGGGGGAGAAAAACTTCCCTCTACACTCTTAAGTTCTGTGGCTGGCCCAATAATTAAATGGACATGAGACAAGTTAACAGGAGACAGGCATAAACATTTAATTTGTTTTTACATATACACAGGTATCTTCAGATGGAAAATGAAAACCTGAAGTCGTTAGGTCCTAAAGATTATATGGTACACACCGTTTAACAAAAAGAATGATAAATTGTGGGGATGTGACAAAGCACAGGGGCTTGTACTAAGGGCAATAAATTGTGGGACAGTGACTAGGAAGCATGTGAAGGGAACTGGTGGAAGATAAGGGTTATTTTAGTATGTTTGTTTATACAGACTGGAGTCAACTCCCAGTCTCTGATGATAAGAATGTTCTTCTCTTCCTGGTACAGGGAGGGTACCTTTCTCAAGGAAATATTTACAACTCGCTTTTAGGTGTGTATGGGGGATGTCAAAGAGCTCTTCCTGTTATCCGCTGTTTAATAAGTGTTCTCAGCTCAAAATAATCAATAATTAATCAACAAAGCAGAATATTTGAACACGGCATGTTCTGAACCCCTTCACTTGGTTCCTGCTTCCAAGGAGCTTAAAGTCTAGATGAGCGAGATGTGTAAATGCTGTTTATACCTGTTCTTCTAGTTGACACACACACACAAACAAGAAGCAACTTATAAACAGGATCATTAATGGGAAAGAAAAAACGGAAAGCTGGTTAAATGCCACAGTCAAGTAAAATACTTAGCAAAGATTGAACGCTCATAAATTGGGTGATAGGAAATGGAGTAGAGGAAGAAGAAGAGGACGTCCTTAAGCTATATTTATTGAGTGAGTAGGTTTTAGGGAAGGAGACAAGCTGTCATTACATAGAAGGCAGGAGTGTCTTTGAGATAAAGCAGTTCTCAAAGTGTAGGTCTGGGATCAGCAGCATCGGCACCACATGAGAATTTACAAGAGGCACAAATTCCTGGGCCTTGCCTCAGATCTACTATATCAGAAACTGGGGGTGGAACCCAGAAATTTATGTTTTAACAAGCTGTTTCGGTGATTCTAATGGCTTGAGAACCACTGAGAAAGGAAAACTGGAGAATGATTAATGCAAAATTCAGGATAGTAGTTACCTCGTAGGTAGAGAGACCATCATGCGACAGGGAAGGGATACTTGGAGGGAGTAGGAAGTGACAGAGGCTTCTATTATTAATGTTTTTATCGTTTCCTTAAATATACTGGAGGGGAGGAAAAATAAACCTTTTCCTTCTACTCTTCCAGGTTCTTGACTGGGTCTCCGAAACAAAAGACATGTTAACAAAATAAAAGCATACAAATGTATCTAGTATAAGTTTTATGTGACATGGGAGCTCTCACAAATAAATGAGGGCCTGAAGAAGCAGTCAGGCTTGTCTGTTTCTGTGCTAGGTTTGATGAAGAGTGGGCAGTCATGGCGAAATGGGATAGGACAGATGGGATATGAGCTCAGTAAACTGGGGAAACTTAGGTGTGTTCAATAATATTCCTCTTGCGGGTCCCTCCATCTTGGAGGCAAGCACGATCTTTTCCTTTGGGTGGAGGGAGGGCACCTCACACATGAGGGTCTTGTGACCTGCTTCTAGGGAAGGTCAGAGAGTCCTTCCTGTATCTGTTTCCTTGGATTCCTTCAGCTTGAAATATTCAAAATGCTAAGGCAGCATATTTGGGGATAGTGCGTACTGAACTCCACCAATAATACACATTTATGTATCCAGTATTGCACGATAACATTTGAGTTGACCGAAAAGTTCGTTCAGGGTTTCCCGAGGATGGCACGGAAAAACCCAAACGAACTTTTTGGACAACTCAATATTTTATTAACACATGAGTAATCTGTGAGTGCTGAGGGGTTAGAGAGTTAAGAAACAATTTATGAGTCTAGGCGGAGAAGGCAATGGCACCCCACTCCAGTACTCTTGCCTGGAAAATCCTATGGACAGAAGAGCCTAGTAGGCTGCAGTCCATGGTGTCGCTAAGAGTCAGACACGACTGAGTGACTTCACTTTCACTTTTCACTTTCATGCATTGGAGAAGGAAATGGCAACCCACTCCAGTGTTCTTGCCTGGAGAATTCTAGGGACAGGAGAGCCTTGTGGGCTGCCATCTATGGGGTTGCACAGAGTCGGACATAACTGAAGTGACTTAGCAGCAGCAGCAGCAGCAACATGAGTCTAGGAAGACTGAACTCTGAAGGGAAAAAAAAATGCAGAGATGCTTTTGTAAATGGGTGATGTATGTACTTTGCTGCTGCTGCTGCTAAGTCGCTTCAGTCATGTCTGACTCTGGAGTGGATTGCCATTTCCTTCTCCAATGCATGAAAGTGAAAAGTGAAAGTGGAGTCGCTCAGTAAGTGTCCGACTCTTCGTGACCCCACGGACTGCAGCCTACCAGGCTCCTCCGTCCATGGGATTTTCCAGGCAAGAGTACTGGAGTGGGTTGCCATTGCCTTCTCCGGTATGTACTCTAGATCAAATGAAATTGCCAAAGATGGACCAACATGGGTGAGATAATTCAGAGGATTCAAAGAACAGAAAACAAGATACCTGTTCTCTCTGGGGAATGTGTAGGATAATGAAGAAGCTAAGCCATTTCACTCTACATTTCATAGAAACAACAAATGCATTCTGTGTGGACATTATGCTACTCATTAACAAGATGCAGAAATATATGTTGAAATATACAATAATCACTAAGATATAGTAAAATGGAAAAAGAAAGTGGCAGAGCGGGGAATAGTATGTTAAAAGAAAAGATGGTAGCTCTTGTATATATAAAGTAGGACTTCCCAGGTGGCACTAGCAGTAAAGAACCCACCTGCTAATGAAGACAGATGCAAGAGATATCTGCAGGGTTTGATCCCTGGAAAGAGGGCACAACACCCATTTCAGTATTCTTGCCTGGAGAATCCCATGGACAGAGGAGCCTGGCAGGCTGCAGCCCATAGGGTCTCACAGAATCGGACACAACTGAAAGGACTCAGTATGCATGCATGCATAAAGTACTTTTAGAATAAAATTCCAGAAGTAACAGTGATCATCTTTGGGGGCTGATGTATTTTCACTGTGTACCCTTTTGGATTTTATGAAAAATAATTTTTTTTTTTTACCATATGTACTATTATATATTCAAAAAGATAAATTAAAAAAACTCTAATAAAACAAATAAACCCACCAAAAAAACCTTCTGCATTTTAAGGTATTAGGGCTTACCCCATGAACTAGTCTGAGTAAGCACTTCTTACTGAGTGAGTGAAATTTCCCATACATTCACCATACCCTTTTGCTACTCAAAGTGTGCTCCTTGGACCAGCAACATTGGCATCACTTGGTGCTCATGAGGAAGCAGAATCAGTCCATCCCAGAGCCAGTGAATCAGAATATGCATTTTAACAAATACTCGGCTCCCCTCGCCACTGCAGCTCCCCATAAAATTCAAATTAAGGCACCACGAAGTTTGAGAAACACTGCCTGAGGCATTATGCTAAGTGTTGTGCAGAATGCCCTCAAGGAGCTTCTAACCCAGTGGAAGATAAAGAGAAAGTGGTAGAAAGCCCTGGATACCGTTAGAAAAGATGTGCTTAAATTCAGAAGGGAGAAATTTCTTTTGAGTTAGAGTAAAAAAACTAGGGGAAATAACTTTGGAGCTAGGCATTGAAGAATTCATAATAGGGTTAAAAAAAGACCAACAAACTCATCTGTAAACTTTAGAGGCTGCTTGGGAACCAAACTCATTATTCTGAAAACCGCTAAATAAATAGAATGAACCAAGTATTTATTCTCTTTCCTGTAGGAAATGTACTTCCGGGCAAACAAATAGTTTTTCTTTACACAAGAATTTGAAGCTAATAAATGCAGAAGGATTAACAGAATTATAGTATCACCATTTTGCAAAACTTAATAAAATAATGGGTCTAGGCTTGCATCAGTGATTGCTAAAGCCATCAGGTGAAACACTGGCAGGGAACTTGAGAAGGCTGGACCAGGCTGACAATCTGTGGACTCATGGATCTATCCAAATACTACAAGAAAGATGAGGAGACCTGATTCAAGAGAAAAGACAGATCACCATCTATGAAGTATTCTTGCCAACAGTCAACTTCAAATCAAATTAAAACTCTAGCATCCATTGTAGCTCTAACTACCAGTCTGCAGGAAAAAAAAAAAAAAAAAAAGTATAGAAGAAACTGGTAAAGGATTCCAGGGAGAGGAAATGAACAAAATCTCTTGGGATTTCCCATGTTTCTTCAAGGAAAACATAGGAAAGGGACTTTCCCTGTACAACAATGTAAATCAGCTTTATGTATGTGTAATCCCCTCCCTCGTGAGCCTCCCTCCCATGTACATCCTGTCCTACCGGTAGGTCATCACAGAGCACTGAGTTGAGCTCCTGTGATATACAGCAGCTTCCCACTGGCTATCTATTTTACATATGGCAGTGTAAATATGTCATTGTTATTCTCTTAATTTATCACACCCTCTCCTTCCCCAACTGTGTCCACAAATCAATCCTCTACATCTGTGTGTCTATCTCTGTCCTGCAAACAGGTTCATTAGTATTTTTTTAAAGTGTACTTTTGGAGCAAGGAGGAGGACTGTGGAGGGTTCCCCCAGTAGGCAGAGCATAAACGCAGAACTGGTAGAGCAGGACATTGGGTTGGGGTTGTGTAATACAGTGTAGGTGCTGAAGGCTGGAAATGCAGGTCGGGTCAGATGGTGGAGGGCCATGAATACAAGGCTGAGAAATTTCCACTTCATTCTGGGGTCAGTGAAGAGATTCCTGCAACAAACAGCCACAACTGCAACAGCCATTCTAATTTGGTTCTTATCACAAGCCAGGCTTCATGCCAAGTGTTTTGCATATATTGTCTCAGTTGATCCACATAACAAAGCTATTAGGTTGGTATCATTATCCCCATCTCGCAAATGAAGAAACTGAATCTCAGAGAGATGAGTAATTTGTTTCAGCTCACACAGCCTAAACGGAGCCAGAATTAAACTGGCATGGACCTATGACGTTACTCTCACTTTAACTGGAGTTGTACAACATTTATTTGTTTTACAGACTGGGGTTCTATATAGGATTTTCCCAGATAAAATGCTTCCTTTCACAAAAAATGTTCAGAAATCACTGTTGAGCATGATGGACAGCTGCCGGAGGCATTTAAGGCTTATAACCCACTCCAGTGTTCTTGCCTGGAGAGAGTCCCGGGGACAGAAGAGCCTGGTGGGCTGCCATCGCTGGGGTCGCACAGAGACGGACACGACTGAAGCAACTTAGCAGCAGCAGCAGCAGCAACCTGGTGATTAGAACACATGCTTTAAAATCAGTCAGACCTGGTTTCAAGGGCTTCCCAGGTGGCACAGCGGTAAAGAATCCGCCTGCCAATGCAGGAGACACAAGAGATGCAGATTCCATCCCTGGGTCAGGAAGATCCTCTGGAGTAGGAAATGGCAACCCATTCCAGTATTCTTGCCTGGAAAGTTCCACAAACAGAGGAGCCTGGTGGGCTCTAGTCCATGGGGTAGCCGAGTTGGACACAACTGGGTAACTGAGCGCACACACACCACTTCACTAGCCATGTGACCTCTGGGTGGCCACCTGCTGGGGTCTCAGTTTTATCATCTAAAGTGATAATAATACCAGTACTTCATAGGCGTTAAGAAACACTTAATAAATATTAGCCTAACATTCATAATAATAGGGCTTCCCTGGTGGCTTGGATGGTAAAGCGTCTGCCTACAATGTGGGAAACCCGGGTTCGGGTTCGATTCCTGGGTCAGGAAGATCCCCTGGAGAAGGAAATGGCAATCCACTCCAGCACTCTTGCCTGGAAAACCCCATGGATGGAGGAGCCTGATAGGCCACAGTCCATGGGGTCACGGAGAGTCAGACATGATGGAGTGACTTCACTTTGACATTTTGCTTTCATGCATTGGAGAAGGAAATGGCAACCCACTCCAGTGTTCTTGCCTGGAGAATCCCAGGGACGGGGGAGCCTGGTGGGCTGCCGTCTATGGGGTCACACAGAGTCGGACACGACTGAGGCGGCTTAGCAGCAGCAGCAGCAGCTGTTATCATTATGCTCTGTAACGCCAGTCAGCTCAAGACCCAGACACAGTTAGAGAGTTAGCATTCACAACAGCCCCCATTTGCTATGGGGTCACACAGAGTCGGGCATGACTGAAGCGACTTAGCAGCAGCAGCAGCAGCAACAGATGAGGAAACTGCTGCTCAGAGAGGTGACGTGACTTTCTCAAAGGCACCCAGAGAGGAAGCAGCAAAACCATGCTTTGAACCCAGGTTCTGCTAGAGTCTCTTCCTGGTGGCTCAGATGGTAAAGAATCTGCCTGCAATGCAGGAGACAGGGGATCAATTCTTGTGTTGGGAAGATCTCCAGGAGAAGGAAATAGCAACCCACTTCAGTATTCCTGCCTGGAGAATTTCACAGACAAAGGAGCCTGGAGGGCTATAGTCCATGGGGTTGCAAAGAGTTGGACACGACTGAGTGACTAACACTTTCTGTTAGACTCCAAAGCCGTAGAGCTTTTAATGATTTTAATTTCTTGTCAATGAGACACAAAGAGAGCACCTACCACATGTAAGATATTGTGTTAGTACTTTACGTTCATGATCTTATTTAATTCTTGCAATTCAGTGAAGTGGGTACTATGAGTCTGCTTTATACACAGGAAAATAAAACTCAACGGGGCAAATCATGGCTGGGTTTAACTTGCTGTCAGTGAAGTTTCTCGTCAGACTCCTGAATGATAAAACCAGGACTGAAGTACAAAGTTGTGGATGCATCACATGCATGGCAGCAACTGCTGTCCTAGTATACACCAGAAACGTGGCAAAGAGGCAGGTATCCGGATTCTCACAGCAGCAATGCTCATGATAGCTCAGCAGTGGAAATCACCGAAATGTCCATCAACAAGAGAATGGATGCATAAAGTACGGTATTTTCATCTGGTCGAACGGGAGGTATCCAGGAGTGAAAATGAGACAGAAACACATAAATCAACCAGGCTGAGGTTAAACAGTTGTTAACTGCAAAATGCAAGGTGCTTAATAATATATTTTATTTATCCTTATACCTCCAAAATATTATCTTTCTTTTTTAAAATAATTTTATTTATTTAGGCTGTACTGGGTCTTCGCTGCCGTGCGGGTTTTGCTCTAGTCGTGGTGAGCAGCGGCTACTCCCTCCTGGCAGTGCATGGGTTTCTCTCATTGTGGAGCACAGGCTCTAGGGCGTGTAGGCGTCATAGTTGTGGCTCATGGGCTCAGTAGTTGTGGTTCCCGGGCTCTTGAGCAGAGGCTCAACAGCTGTGGTGCGTGGGCTTGGCTGTTCTGCAGCATGTGGAATCTTCCTGAACTGGGGATCAAACCTGTGTATCCTGCATTGGCAGGCGGATTCTTTACCACCGAGACACCAGGGAAGCCCCTAAATATTGTCTTTTCAACATGTGGCACTGGTCACATTTCAAATGATCAGGAACTACATGTGGGCAGGGGCTACCATACTGCCCAGTGGAGATCTAGAAGACAATAAACATATATAACAGAAATAATTTGAAAAATTTTAAATTGTTATTACTACACTAATTTTCAAAATGCCAGACATCCTCACATTCAAATGCAAATCCAAGACATACTCCTAGATCAAATTTATTATAGTGTTATCTTTGCCATTTCTCTTCTAGGATCTTGGCAATGGTTTTATGTTATGTTATTTGAAAATCATAAGGAACCCAATTGACTTTATGAGGCTGAATCACAGTCCATGGGGCTAGTCTATAAATAATCAGTCAGGAGTAAATGTATATTTAGAGAAGAATTCAAGAAGAAACAGACTTTCTTGAGGTGAACTTTCAAAATAGAGAAGAAAAAAGATTAGGCAATCCAAGTGACCCTGTGCACAAGCCCTGGTATCCTTGTCTTTGAAGTAAAATGCTGATGCAAGAGTTAATGTTTGGGAAAAGTGAAGATGCAGAAACAAAGAACAGTTTTTGGGTTAGGGAACTGGTAAAAATTTAGACTGTAACTCTGCCCCATAACAGAATTACCAGCTCCCAGTTTCCTGAAAGATACAGATAAAGGCCTGACACAAAATCCTAAATTGTTTTTATAGGAAGCAGACCCCCTCCAGAAGAAAACTGCTGACCACAAGACCATAGATCCTGGACTGATTGAAACCAGGAGGTTGATGATGCTTGAAACTTCACCTTGATGTCAACCAATCCAAGAGCAGTCCATGAGCTGATCACGCCCTGCTCCCCGAACACTAGAAAATTCCTTAGTACCCACTCCAGGGTGGGTCACATGGTCTCCAGGGCTTTAGCCCTCTGTGGGCCCCTTTGCCTGGCAAAGCAATAAAAGCTACTCTTTTCTACTTCATCCAAAACTCTATCTCTGCATTTCTGTTTGGCACTGGTGAGCAGAGGCTGAGTTTCAGCAACATAAACAAGAGGCCATTGATTGAGGATACTTTATTGTCTAAAAAATCCAGAACATGTTCTAACCATAAAAACTATCACTGTGTACATCTTGCGTGGGGAGGGGTAATACAAATAAGTAAAGAAACCTAGTTCAGAAGGGAAAAATCAAAGTATAAAGCCTTTTGTTAAATAAATATTGACAAGAAAAAGAAAAATGCAAGTTGCAAAATAATACCTGCAGTGTGAAACCATTAATATAAAGCCTAAAAACATGCAAAGCAATACTATATGTTTATGGGTACATTTACTTACAGTGAGAGCGCAAATACTGGTGGGAAGGATTTTCACTCACTTGAGGATTCTGTTACCTCTGGGAATAGAAGAAAATAGGATCAAGAAAGGTCCAATCAGGCTTCAACTCTGCCTATAATGTTTTAGATATTAAAACAAGACTGAAGCAAGTAGGTCAAAAGGTTAAGAGGGATAAAGCTGAGGGACATGTACATCAGGCTTTGTTAGTATAGTTTCTCATATTTTTATGTATGTTTGGGATATTTCATAATAAAATATTATAAAACAATAAAGACATATTAATTTCAATCTGCCCAAAGCCATTCAGCCATGAAGGAGATCTGTGGCTGACCCCATACTCCTCAAGCCATCTCCTAGATACGGTGGTTTTATATACTGGTTTCCTTCATTACAACCCCCCACAACAATGGCACTGTGGGAGGCAGCCCAAGAACTTTGATAGATGAAATATCTTCAGAGGCTTCTGAGATTTGAACACAACATGCCACCCTTGACAACTATCTTATTAAGACTCCCACTGCAATTCCTGACACCCAACAGATAAACCTATGACAACATTCCTGGGTGCCCCTCCCCAAAACCAATGACAATCCAAACAAACAAAAAGCCCCCAGTCCTCTCCCAGTAACACACTCCTCCCATTCTTCATGTGAACCCGAGTCTCCCAGACTGGCGACTGGAGTAGTGTTCCCCAGCGCCCCCTACTGCAGCTGACTGCTATCACGTCTGCCCTCCTACCAGACCCTGCATCATCAGTTCAGTTCAGTTCAGTCGCTCAGTCGTGTCTAACTCTTCGTGACCCTATGAATCGCAGCACGCCAGGCCTCCCTGTCCATCACCATCTCCCGGAGTTCACTCAGACTCGCGTCCATCGAGTCCGTGATGCCATCCAGTCATCTCATCCTTGGTCGATAATATTTTGACTTTGTATGTTGGAATATTTTGGATATATTGGGTTACACAAAATACATTAATATTTATTTCACTTGTCTTACTTTTTCAAAATCTGGCTATTGGAAACTTTTAAATTGCATATGTGGCTCACATTCTGTTTCTTAGATAGAGCTAGACGGTCAGTCCCATGAAGACAGGAACTCTTTTGCTTCCCATTCTATCCCTCTCACATAGTGCCTGGCACAGAGAAAGTACTCAATAAACACTTGTGAATTGAATGAAGGACCAGTCTCCTTGTCCATGCCTCAGCTTTCATTTGATCAAGCCTCCTTCTGAGTCTGCTGAACAATTATTTCCCTTCACACGTTCCTTCTGAGAACTCCCTCTCCAAGGTCCCACACCATCGTGGCCCTACAGTAAAGGCCCCAACACCTGTCACAGCATGAACCTCCCTATAAATGCTATTCTTTCACTCTCTCTAACAGGTGAGAAAACCCACCTTAATATTCCCCAGTGCTGGGACTTCCCTAGTGGTCCAGTGGTTACAATGCACTCCCATTGCAAGGGGCCCAGGTTCAATCCCTTGTCAGGGAACTAGACCCCACATGTCACAACGAAGACTTTGCATGACACAACTAAATATTGTGCATGCTGCAACTAAAAATCCCGTGTGCCATAATGAAGACTGAAGATCCAGAGTGTTGCAACTAAGACCTGGCAAAGCCAAAAAAAAAAAAAAAAAAAAAGTCCCCCAGTGCCTCTCATGTGATTCTCTGCATTCCTTAAATAATGTGTAGTCATGGGTCACTGTGATCATCTCAACCAGAAACCTCCCCCCTGCTCCGATCCCACCATGACAAACCTCTCTCCCTACACATAGCACTCCTCATCACACTCTTTCCCAGTGTAGCGCCAAGGATCAACGTCCATCTAGAGTTGGTGACCTGATGAAAAGATCCCTCAAGACTTCCAATCATCACAGATCCCCCTTATGCTCAGGATAATCTTCTTCATTAATTCCTAACAGAACATCTGGGGCTCCTCCCCTATGGAAGCAGGAGCCAGGAAAACGAACTTTTGACTCCTTAAATTACCTCCAAATCAGATTATTCAGAGTTACAGAGACAGGCTGACTAGATTAAGAAATCAAGGTCTCATTCACCATACAACTTAAAAATAGTGTCCCGTTACCAGGCCACCTTGTTATTTCTTATAAATCAAATCGTCTGCACTATCATACTGTCCAAGATGTATTTTTGTATTCTATAGTTCATTCAATGTAAATCTTTATGACATGGCACGATTTTGGAAACACATTTTACTTTGGCTTTGATTCATTGTTCAATCCACCCCAGAGAAGGGCTTCCCAGGTGGTGCTAGTGGTAAAGAATCTGCCTGCCAGTGCAGGAGCTGCAAGAGACACGAGTTTGATCCCAGGTCGGGAAGATCCTCTGGGGAAGGGAATGGCTATCCATTCAAATATACTTGCTTGGAAAATTCCTCAGACAGAAGAGCCTGGTGGGCTATAGTCCATGGGGTCTCAAAGAGTTGGACATGACTGAGTACCAGTGCCCATCAACCAATCATACCCTAGAGAAACCTCCCAAGATCTCTTCTGATCTGAGAGAAGCCCAGTCCAGCTCCCTCCCTGCAAAGAACCTGCCCAGGAATAAACCCTCCTCCCCTCCGGGGCCCAAACTTACAGTTCTTACTGTTCCCAGTGGAAAAGTCAGTGACCTGCCCTGACTTGGCTTCGAACACCAAAGCTAACTCCTCTTCTGGTTGCCCCAGCTCCACGGCCAGGGCAGGATTCCAAGCGTCACGAAAAGGACACCTCAGGCCCCAACAGTTGTGCGTGGCCGTTTCCTCTCCCTTCTCATGTACTTCTGGTAGAAGCTACCCTGCGCATGCTCCTTGACTCTGGTGCCCCTTCCTCTGCTCTTTCCAGCCCACTTCTGGTTAAGACCCTGCTGCTGACCACTTACCACACCTGTTTTTGACTTTCAGGCTTCAGACTGCATCCCCATTTCTCACTTGAAGGGCACTGGCACACTGAGAGAGGTACAGAAAAGGCAGAAAAGCTGAGACATAGTCTGAAGGACATTGAGGCGCAGTTCTGAAGTGTGAACTTTCCAATCCCCAAATTCTGAGGGAAGAGCTGAGGTCTTCCCTCAAAACCCAGAAGGCAGAGTGGAAGGATGGAAGAGGAGTACTAAACATATATATATATTTCTCTGTTTTAAAAACAATGACATGCTGAGATAATATATTTTGAACATGTTGAGTTAAATAAAATATATTGTTAATGTTAATTTTTTTTTTTTACTTCTTATAATGTGGCCATTAAGAATTAAAAATGGCTTACATTGTATTTCTGTTACACAGTGCTGGAGTTGAGAGAAGGAAACATTGCAAAACTTTTAGCCCAGTAACTGACAACCATAAATGTCTGATAAATTTTCCAAGGGCTTCCCTGGTGGCTCAGATAGTGAAGAAACTGCCTGAAATGCAGGAGACCTGGGTTCAATTCCTAGGTCAGGAAGATCCCCTGGAGAAGGAAAAGGCAACCCAATCCAGTACTCTTGCCTGGAGAATTCCATGGTGGGATACAGTCCATGGGGTCTCTAGGAGTTGGACACAACTGAGTGACTAATAAGTTCTCTAAACACACTTTTAAACATATTGCTCCCCTGTGAAAAGTTTTCTCTTGGTTGTTGAGTATGCAACCATGAAGAAATAGAACTGCCCTGGAGTGCTCAGCTCTAACTGGGGAGACACTCAATAGGTGAGTGAACACAAAAAGAAGACAGTTTCAGATGATGATAAATACACCCTGGAAAAGAAACAAAATGGGACAGTGGAACAGCAGGAATTGGCAGTGTCTCTTTAATTTAGGCGTCAGGGAGTCTCTATGAGCTGGTAGCATCTAAGCTGAGACTTGAATGATTTACGAAGGAGCTGGCCCTGAAAGGCCTGGGGGCAGGAGTTCCAAGCAGATGGAACAGAATCTGTGCAAACCTTGAAGTAAGATTGAGGCTTCTATAGTTAAGGAACAAAGCTAAGTTCTTGTGCTCAGGAAAAGGTTAGTAGAAAATGAGCCTGCACAGGTGGAGGTGTGGTGGCTGGCAGGTCACAAGGGCCCCAAAGGCTGTGATCACTGAAGTGTGACGGGGAACTTTTGTGGCCACCTCCACCCAGTTCTTGGACAGAATTAAGCCCTGACACTCTAAGACATCCATTGCATGTTGTGAATTTGGTCAGTTCCTATTGTATTAACAAAAGAATGGTATTAGCCAGTATCATCCTTTGGAAAACCGAGAAAACACTCACTCATACCATTCTCTGCTGCCGCTGCTGCTAAGTCGCTTCAGTCGTGTCCGACTCTGTGCAACCCCATAGACGGCAGCCTACCAGGCTCCCCTGTCCCTGGGATTCTCCAGGCAAGAACAGTGGAGTGGGTTGCCATTTCCTTCTCCAAAGCATGAAAGTGAAAAGTGAAAGTGAAGTTGCTCAGTCATGTCCGACTCTTTGCGATCCCATGGACTGCAGCCTACCAGGCTCCTCCATCCAAGGGATTTTCCAGGCAAGAGTACTGGAGTGGGATGCCATTACCATTCTCTGCAAGGCTTAATTTCTCCTCTAAGATCCTGAGAAAGGATGCATGAGAGGATATTTAGCAACAGACTTGAAAAGGAGCACTTTGGCTGCAGTGTAGAGAGTGGATGGGATGGGGCCTGAAGCAGTAATGGAAACCTGGCGATCAATGAGCAATCTTTTGCAGTGGCTCAAATGAGAGATGGCGGTACCTTCCACTGGTGCTGCAGTTGCCGGTTAGTGAGAAGTGAGTTCATATTTTGGAAGCTGGAACCAACTGGAACCAATGGACTAGACGTGGAGAAAAAGGAGAGACTGGAAAGAGTCAAGGATAACTACTGAGTTTTTAGTTTGAGCAGCTGGGTGGATGCCAGTGCCATGTATGATGATTTGGATTCTAGTTCCAATTCTGCTGGGTGGTTCTGGGCAAGTAAGTGACTTATTCTCTGCTGAGTCTCAGTTTTCTCATCTGTAAAATGGAGGTTGCTATGGAGATTTGATGAGATCTTGAACAGAAAGCACAGGTCTGGCATTCGGTAAGCACTTAAACTGCTGTTATTATCATCATGATCGTTACTGCTCAATCAGCACTCCAAAGCAGGTAAAAGCAGGCTCTGAAACCAGTCAGACATGAGCAGAGTCCCTGCATTGCTATGCGACATTTGCAAGGTCAGTCCATATCTCTGAGACTCAGGTTTTTCATCTGTAAAAGGGCTTAACAATAATATCCTCCCTCCAGACACAGCTGTGAGGAGTCAGTGAGTTTTGAATATGAAGTGCTTAGTGAGGGACATAGTACATAGCAACTGCTCAGTAAACGAGGCCTAAATGCTAGAGCAATTTGACTTTTCTTCTCTGTGTGTGTTTGGGGAGCACACATGTGCTCATTGGGAAAATGCAAACAGTACAGAATTCTGTAAAGTAGCAGATGAAAGCTGACCCTTCCCCAACTCCCTAAGTAATCACTGTTGGCTGTTGCATAGCCTTTCCTGATTTCAGACACGTGCCTGTGTGCACAAATGTTCTGCTCTTCTTTGAGAGGTGGGATAAAACTTGATGGCTGAGAGTTCAGTCTCCAGAGTCACACAGACCTGGGTTCTAGTCCTACCTCTGCCAGTTTCTTTGCTATGAGATATTGGGCAAGTGATTTATCAGTCAATCTAAAATTCAGTTTCCCATTTTGTAAAAAGAAAAGTCATCACAGAACTGACATTGTGGTTTGGTAAGGAGTTGCTAAGGAGTGAGTGCAGAGGAATTAGCACTGTGACTGTGTGTATCAAGGTCTTGGGACACTTAGCTGCTACTGTTATATATACTTATTTTATTAATAACATAATGGATGATACTGTTTTCTTTATGCTTTTGGAGAGCTTTAATTCCTATCTTTTTTAATGCTCTTTTGCAATTGTCTCTTCCTTCCTTCCTTTCTTCTTCATTTTAGAAAGTTTTAATTTCCTGAGACTTCTCTGGTGGTCCAATGGCTAAGACTCTGCGCTCCCAATGAAAGGGCCGCGGGTTTGATCCCTGGTCAGGGAACTAGATCTCACATGCTGAAACTAAGAGTTTGTATACCACACCCAGTACAGCCAAATAAATAAATAATAAAACATTTTTTAAAAAAAGAAAGTTTTAATTTCCCTTCTTTAAATCGAGGTAAAATTGGTATATACCATTACATAAATTTCCAGTGTATACTATTATAATTTGACGTCTGTATACACAGCAAAGTGATCACCGCCAAAGGTCTAGTTACCATCTAGCATTGTGCAATTGATCCTGCATCTGTTTTTGTAGCTTAGTGAGACGTGTTAAGCCTGTGGACACTGGTTCGCTCTCTGGTCTGAGAGGATCCCACATGCGGGGGAAACAACTAAGCCACGCACCATAACAATTGAGCTTATGCTCTAGACGCCGGGAACTGCAGCTACTGAGCCCATGTTCCGCAGCTGCTGAAGCCCATGCCCTAAGGGCCCGTGCTCTGCAACAAGAGAAGCCACCACGATGAGAAGCCCGAGCGCAGCAACTAGGGAGTAGCCCCCGCTCACTGCAGCTAGAGGAGAGCCGGCGCAGCCAGAATGAATAAATAAAACAATTTTTTAAAAAAGATGTCATGAGCCTTTTGTCACACCACGACTCATCAAGATTTGATGCGGGGTTAAGGAGGTGGACCCCTTGTCAACTCCTCATCCCTAAGTTTCTGCTTCTGAGAGATTCCTGGCTGCACGTGAGTAACAGAGGCCAGGACTGCAGCACGCCAGGCTCTCCTGTCCTCCACCATCTCCCGGAGTGTGCCCCAGGTTTTGGAGGCAGGTAGTAACCTTGTCTACCCAGGAGGTGGCAGGCAGAGTCCAAGAGAAGACAGCAAGTGGAACTAGGAGAGTGTGAGCCCTCACAGCCTTTTCTCTCTCTCACCCGTGCCTTTGGAACGTTCTGAAATTGCATCTTGTCTCCCTTAAGCGGGCCATGGCTTCTACTTTCGCTTTTCCCTGGGGAGCCTCGGCAGCATTCAGACTGTCTAGAGACTAAGCCAGTCTTAGATCCCAAGATAGTGATGTCATGTCTTATAGAATTGACTGTCTAGGGTATTTTGTAACTGGCTTTATGATTGTAATATAGTTTTTCTTTTCATCTCCTTTCACTCCCACCACCTTTCTTTCTTTTTTTTTTAAAGAGTCTACTGGTAGATGGTTATTCTCTTCCCACTGCTCTCCCACCATACACATACTGCTTTTACATTCTGGGACTTTTTCTCTCTCCTTTGAGCATCTAACTCCCCATTCCCACCCAATACCAACCTTTTTTCTATGCTCTACTAATTCCAATAGTCCCACTTTTCTCTTTTCTCTGCTCCAGCCATGTCACAAAACTCAGACATTCTGTTTGTTGAAAGGCCCTTGGGTTTCTTACCCACATCTCTACCTATTTTCCTCTTTGTGAAACAGCTTGTTTTGGAATCTTGAGAACTATTTCCTTGGGAAGTGCCAAGGCTTTAGAGTCTTATTTGCAGACAAAATGGCAGGAGGGGCCAGACCAATGACAGCAGCGTGGGGTAAAAGATCAGGAACAAGGTTGGTGATTTCTTGGACACAGGGTAGTTTTTGGCAAGAGTCACAACTGTATTAGGGCCAATAATAATTTGTTTATTATCTGGTCCATGGACTGGTGTCAGGATCAAATGAGGTAAGATTCTGAAAGCCCTCTGTAACATGTAAAGCACCTTGTAACCTGTTACATATTCTTAGTCAGCAAAATCACATACCCTGTGACAAGAAGAACACAAGATAAAAAGTCAAGAGACCTGGTGGGTCTACTACCACCTTGTTGAGAGTGAGTAGCAAGTTTCCTTCTCCAGCAAATTGATTCCGTCATTTGCTGAACACCCACCTGTGTCAAGAATGGTTCTGGATGCCGGGGATGCGCAGGTGAACAAACCAAGTTATCCTGGAACCGACAATCAAGAGGGGAAGGAGACAGGCAATAAACAAACAAATAAATAACAATAATAAAATGAAATACTTGCTGATGGTAGATTGAATACCCATGTTCCCACTGGTTCCCTCCTGAGGTCACACCATAATGACAACAAAGAGATCTTTTTGAAAGGCACTAGACTTAGAAGAACAGGGAGAAGAGCAGAGGATGCAACGCTGCCAGAATTTTGGAAGCTGGAAAGCAGATGAATGACAGTGTGCTTAGTCATGTCCATCTCTTTGCGACCCCAGGGACTGTAGCTCACCAGGCTTCTCTGTCCATTGAACTTTCTAGGCAAGAATACTGGAGCGAGTTGCCATTTCCTCCTCCAGGGAATCTTCCTAACTCAGGGACTGAAACTGAGTCTCTTGTGTCTCCTGCATTGGCAGGCTGATTCTGTACCACTAATGCCACCCATAACTGGTAACTGATTTGTCAGACCTATGAAAAGTTGAATCCCAAACCAGCAGTGGGAAAAGTCAAGACTCAACCAAGCTTCTACTGCTGAGCCCACAGAAGGCTCACAAACTGGTGGGAAGAGGTGCTTCTGGGGGTGAAGGGCAAGCTGACATAAGGACGCTTGGCTGAAAGTTTATTTGAAAAGGGCCCCCAGAGCTCTTCCCCAGTTTTCTGATGCAAGGCAGCTGCCCCTCACACAGGGAAAGATGAGTTTCATTCTCTGGAGAGGAGAACACAGACAGTCTTTGGAATGTGGGGCATCAGAGACAGTAGGAAGAAGGAGCAACATGAAGTACATCAGAGATTAAAGGAATGGTATATATTGAGACCGCTCACCTGTCTTTTCTATTTGAATCCTAAATTTCTGGCAATCCAACTTTCACCTTCCAGGCAGGAGATTAGAAGAGTCTTTCCTGGCAAATTTGATCAGCCCAAGAAGAAATTGACATCAGAAGTTCCCTAACTAAATGAACCAGCTGAATCACCCTCCAGTGAAGCCTAACTTTGTGTCCACAACTCCCACTCATTATCCAGTACCTGTGGAAGGCAGCCTCCAAGACAGCCCCAGTGACCCCACCTCCTTGTATTCACACTCCTGTATAATTCACTTCCCCTTTCAAAATGAGTTGAGAAGAAATGATGGAAGATCAATTCGAAGGTCAAGTTTATAAAAAAGACTGCCTTCCTTCTTGTCCTCTCATGTTTTCTTTCTTGCTCTGGTAGAGGCCAACTGCCCTTCAGAGAGGTAAGAAACTAAGGGAGACCTCCAGCCCATGGCCAGCAAGGAACTGAGGCCCTCAGTACAGAAGACATCAAGGAACTTAATTCTGCCAATAACCACAGTTTTATTGTGAATATTTTCAAATATGATCAAAAGTAGAGGGAATAGTACAATAGAATCTTATCCATCACCCAGATTCAACACTTATGGAGATTTTGCCATGTTTTCATTCATTTTTTTTTTCTTTTTTGCCTTTAAAGCAAACTTTTTTTTTCTTTTCTGCCTAGACAACATGTCACATTATTTTTATATCCTTTTTTTGATATCTCAAAAAATATTAGTCTCCTTTTTTCTCTTCAAGATGAGCAGACAATCAAGGATTGCCAGATGTATGATGACAACTTCTGACATAAAAGATTGAGGCCAGCACTTTAAAAGTAACTTGGAACAGGGAGATGAAAATTTCTTAAAGAGATCAGAGTGGATATTACAACCAGGACTTTGTTGTAATCAGTCAAGAATAAAAGTCAGGACTAAAGTCAAGAATAAAAGAGAGCCCTTGAATTTGAAAAGTGATAACAAAAAGGAAAAATTAAACAGAAGGTCTGAGAGATAAACTTGAGGAAATCTCATGGAAAGTAGGGCAAAAAGATGGAGAGGTGAAAAAAAAAGATGGAATGAAGGAATATGGGGGAGAAGGAAAAATTAGTGGGCCAGGCTAAGAGGTCCAAAACCCCTCAAATAATAGGAGTTCTAGAAAGAGAAAAGAGAGAAAATGAAGGCAAGGGAATAATCATAAAATGTTTTAAGAGAATTTCCCCAAACTGATGGATACTATTTTGCAGATTGAAAGAAACCAAGTGCCTAGTGCAGTGGGTGAAATTTTAGAATAGTTGTGAGAAAGGTAAAGGACCTTACAAGCTTCCACTGAAAAAAAGATAGATCATAAACAAGGAATCAGAAATAGGAATGCCTTGGGAATTTTCAACAAGACTGGAAGCCAGATGGCAATATGGCAATGCCTTGAAAGTTCTGAAGAAAAATTATTTCCAATCTAGAATTCCACATACAGCTGGTATTAGTGAAGCGTGAAGGTAGACTGAAGACGTTTTCAGACATGTAGAGTCTCAAAACATTTATTATTTTCTAGAGAAGCTGTTACTGGGCTTCCCTGGTGGCTCAGTGGTAAAGAATCTGTCTGCCAATGCAGGAGATGTGGGTTTGATCCCTGGATTGGGAAGATCCTTTGGAGAAGGAAATGGCAACCCACTTCAGTATTCTTGCCTGGGAAATCCCATGGACAGAGGAACCTTGCGGGCTATAGTCCATCGGGGTCACAAAAGTGTTGGACATGACTTAGTGACTAAACAACAACCACAATAACAGAGAAGCTATGAGAAGACATAAACCAAGGAAGAGAAACAAGAGCAGAGTGGCAAAAAAAACTCTCTCGGTTTAAAAATGTCCAAGACTCATCTGGCATAAACCACCACTAGTCTAGATGAAACAGATCAGAAAGTCCTTGGAGAGGTCTCAGGAAGATGAAGCTGTTTCCTGCTAATAACTCTGAAGGTCTTGAGAGGAGATAAGACAATTGGCAAACAGTTTGGGTGAAATCAATGATAAATATGTAAAAAGCTAAGGAAACGAAAAATAAGTTAACTATTAATTTTGGGGTGGGGCGAAAGTTGTGCAGGGTATAGAAGTAATCGTAGTTTGCTATAGAGCTCCATTATTTACACAGTCACAATAATGTAAGCGCTGAGTGTTGTTCTAATGTGATTATGATGTAAGTATACTATGAACATGAAGAAAAAGAAGTGTGTTTATGTATTGGGGAGAGCCAAATCCACATCTGACATTGGGGGAGTTAGGAGATAAAACCTGATACTAAAAAATGAGAGAGAATAGTAAAATAAGCAAATCTCTTATAGACACGAGGGATATTCAGTGGGAAAAAAGGTGAAAGCAATTGCCTCCAGGAAGGGTTAAATGTCCATGGTGGAGTGAGAGGGTTAGGTATATGCTGTTTTTCACAGCAAACTATTTGACTCATTAAACTATGGGCACATACACCTTTTGTAGAAATAACAAGAAAAAATAGATACAAGAGAGTGATAAATGCAGTAAAGTCTGTAACTCAGAATAATGTGAGTGAGTGTATCAGAGAGAGGCAACTTTAGACTGGGCTAGGGAGAAAGTCCTGTGAGCAAACAAAGTTTAAGTCACCAGCAGTCTGAAAGATGAGGTCTCAGCCCTGTGAGATCTAGGGGAAGAGAGTTCAAGAAAAAGGGGACAGTAAGTGCAAAGAATCAGAAAGCAAGATCTTAGCAAGTTGGAATTTGCACAAAGGAAAAATGAAGTGAGAAGGACGGGGTGCCAGGCGGGGGTGAGGAAGAGACGAGCTTTGGCAGATGAACAAGTGTCAGATCATGCAGGGCTTTGCTGGCCCAGGGAGACCTTGAGTTTTATTCTGAGAGCCATGCATGAGAAGCATTTGGAGAGCTCTATGCAGAAAAACCCTGATGCTGGGAAAGACTGAAGGCAGGAAGAGAAAGGGATGACAGAGGACGAGATGGTTGGATGGCATCACCAACTCAATGGACATGAGTTTGAGCAAGCTCTGGGGGATGGTGAAGGACAGGGACATCTGGCATGCTGCAGTCCATGGGGCTGCAAAGAGTTGGAAATGCCTGAGTGGCTGAACAACAACAACAATACAGAAAACCAGAATTACATATTTAAAGCTCGCCTTGCATAAATATCTACAAGGTGCAAGATACTGTTCTAAGTGTTTTGTATGTATAATATTAAACTCACTTAATCCTCATAATAGCATGAGCTGTATTAGTCGCATTTTTTTTTTTTAATCAGAAAACTAAAGTACAAGAAGTTGAGTCATACAGTGTATGTCAGAATTCAGTTCCATTTACTGTGACTGAAAATGGAAATCCTGCTGGTTATTCCAGTGGAAGCTTTCAAAAATTCCTCCAGGTTCCATGACTCATCCTCACATGACCATTTCTGTTTCAGTGGCCTGAGATGGTGCTGGTTACTGCCTCTACCTCCCACCCAGGCTGTCCCAGAGCCCAGGCATCCTTCGTTCCGAACCCAGCCGCAACTCCTTCCCAGAACCTCGCTTTCCTTGCTTATCTCTCCCCTGGGTGCTCAGGTGTCTTGTCCCACCTCTGCTCCCTTTCTTCCCTGGTAGTCTTGGCAGTCAGTCTAAATCTTCCTCCACCTCCAGCGTTCTGTCCAAAGTAGTACACACCTCATGAATCATGTTTCCCACTACCCTTTCTCTCCTGCAAAGAGGTAACTGATTGAGAGAGCCAGTGAGCACATCCAGCTTTGAGGGAGTCTAGGGTCTCCGCCAGGGCTCAGAAGACTGTCTTGATGGGGACTGGGGCATGTCACTTGGCCGCTCTAGCCTCAGTTTTCTGTGTTGTTAAGCAGGGAGAAGAGAATGCACTGTGCTTCCTATCAGAAACTTTGAGGCCCCTTATGATCTATTCCTTGCCTGTCTTCCAACTATCACTCAAGTCTAGTCACCCTGGCCATTCTGTTCCTTGTGCAAATTCCTCCTGTTCCAGCCTTGTACCTGCCTTGAACCCTTTGCTTGGAACATTTTCTCCCCAGTTCTTGGCTTGCATAATTTCTTCTTGTCATTCTGGTCACAGCTCAAAGGGCGCTTTCCAGTGGCCTACCCAAGCCACTCATTCATTCCTCAAAGTCATCCCTTACCCTGGCTTTGTCTTACTATCTTTAGAGCGCTTAACACTGCTTCAGAGTGTCTGTTTATTGTCCCCTTGTCTGCCTCTCCCCCAGATGTGAACTGTCTGAGAGTAGGGGTCTTGTCCTTGTGCAATGCTGTGTCTTTAGCACCTAGAACAGGGCCTAATGTGCCATAGGCCTCCACAAACTTTCATGGATGAATAAACGCTTATGTGTGATGATGTGAGGTCTGATGTGCCACTTTATTTTTTCAAGTGAGTTAGTCTTTTTTAAGATTAATTAGTTTTTGGTTGCACTGAGTGTTTGTTGCTGTGGGGGCCTTCTCCAGTTGTGGCGAGTGGGGGCTACTCTTCCTTGTGGTGCACTGGCTTCTCTTTGCAGTGGCTTCTATTTAACTTACATGCAGAGTACATCACGAGAAACGCTGGGCTGGATGAAGCACAAGCTGGAATCAGGATTGCCGGGAGAAATATCAATAACCTCAGATATGCAGATGACACCACACTTATGGCAGAAAGTGAAGAAGAACTAAAGAGCCTCTTGATGAAAGTGAAAGAGGAGAGTGAAAAAGTTGGCTCAAAACTCAACATTCAGAAAACTAAGATCATGGCATCTGGTCCCATCACTTCATGGGAAATAGATGGGGAACCAGTGGAAACACTATCAACTTTATTTTTTTTTTGGGGGGTGCTGCAAAATCACTGCAGATGGTGATTGCAGCCATGAGATTAAAAGACGCTTGCCCCTTGGAAGAAAAATTATGACCAACCTAGACAGCAAATTAAAAAGCAAAGACATTACTTTGCCAACAAAGGTCCGTCTAGTCAAGGCTATGGGTTTTCCAGTAGTCATGTATGGATGTGAGAGTTGGACCATAAAGAAAGCTGAGCGCCAAAGAATTGATGGTTTTGAACTGTGGTGTTGGAGAAGACTCTTGAGAGTCCCTTGGACAACAAGGAGATCCAACCAGTCACCCCTAAAGGAAATCAGTCCTGAATATTTATTGGAAGGACTGATGCTGAAGCTGAAGCTCCAGTACTTTGGCCACCTGATGTGAAGAAATCACTCATTGGAAAAGACCCTGATGCTGCGAAAGATTGAAGATGGGAGGAGAAGGGGACGAGAGAGGCTGAGATGGTTGGATGACACCACTGACTCAATGGACATGAGCTTGAGTAAACTCCGGGAGTTGGTGATGGACAGGGAGGCCTGGCGTGCTGCAGTCCATAGGGTTGCAAAGAGTCAGACACGACTGAGCGACTGAACGGCCCTCCTGTTGCAGAGCACAGGCTCTGGGCACACTGGCTTCAGTAGCAGCAGCCCTCTGGCTCAGTAGCTGTGGCGCGCAGACTCCGAGTCATGTGGGATTGTCCCGGACCAGGGATCGAACTCATGTCCCCTGCATTGACAGATGGATTCTTACCCACTGAACCACCAGAGGAGCCCTGATATAGCAGTTTGGAAACTTGAGGCTGCTGTAGATGATTTAAAACATCTCGATTTGGGAGCAATATGTTTACTTTCCTAACACTGTTCCCTTGAGGCTAGAGCTGACAGATGGCAGGGGACAACGACTGGGGAGAGGGAGCCTGAGGTTAGAAAAGAGCCCCTCCTTGAGTAAGCTGTTGGTGGACAGCTGACCGCAGCCTTGGCTCCCCACCCCACCACTTCACATCTTCTCCCTTATCACACCTTCAAAACTCTGCCAAGTAGGTTACTGGACTACTGAGTCTGAAGGCTTAGCAATCTTTGGCCTAATTTCCTGGTTGAATGTGCAACTTGTAGATGTGAAATATCCTCATTTCTTGTGACTAGAGAAAAATAATGAAAAGGAAAAAAAAATAGGGCAAAAGTATTAATATTTAACCATAGGAGGCAGAGAAAGTTGAAAAAAGAGAGAGCGAGAGAACCAATAGAAATCTGGAGGGAAGGAGCAGGGAAGTTAAAGGGAATGGAGTTGGAATCTTGGCCATGTGTTTTCCCTCAGACCCTCTCCGGGCCTACCCACGTCTGCCTTCTCTCACCACAGTGTCCCTCACAAAACCACACTACATGTGTGGTCAGTGAGAATTTCTGAGAAAGGGGCACAGGAGCATCTTTTCCAGAAAGTGGAAGTGAAATAGTCAATGCCAGGTTCCCCTATCCTGTTGGTTGGGCCCCCAGATCAGGCTCAGACATCTCCCTCCACCCCTGTTTCCTGGTAGCAGCTCTAGGCTGCTGTCTGTGTTATTCATTAACCAGGCACTAATATTTCTGTTTACCCATCTGTCATTCTGCAGGGAATTCAGAGGAGTCCCACAACTAACCTACCATCCAGATTCTCTTGGATCTGGCCCAGTCAGCCACATTTAGCTAGTGTTTATCGTGTTGAAAGTCTTGTGCCCGAGCCTGGTGCTCCCTGTAACCAGGGAGAGAGAAAGTTTCCTCAAGTAGGATGTGACCAATCTGCCAATTGAGCTTATGTGCTGGGCAGTACATCTAGTGATGTGCTTGAGCTGGTTTGCAAGAGCTGGTTTTTAGCATCGATTGCCAAACCCATGTTCAGTGTAGAAACTGACCCTGGAGGGAGTGTGTGGCCACAGAAACTGGCAAGTGCTACAAATCAGGGCCCTTGCTACCCTCCATCCCTTGGGTAATGCTACCCACCATTACCCCTCTAACCCCGCTCCCCACCTTCCCCACTCCCTGCCCCTTGCACCCTCATCCGAAGAACCAGCTTACATATGCTGTTCAGTTGCCCAGTCGTGTCTGACTCTTTGCGACCCCACGGACTGCAGCATGCCAGGCTTCCCTGTCCTTCACCGTCTCCCGGAGCTTGCTCAAACTCATGTCCATTGCATCGGTCACCTATTTGTCAAGTAGATGTGTGATAACGTATAAGGCCTCCTCCTGGCTGTTTGGTTCTTGAGCGGCCAGTTCTAATGAAAGAGGAAACCGCCTCACTTTCACGGAGCTCCCAGCCTGGTGTTTGCTACTTTATGATTCTTAACTCTGTTGGGCATATTATCTCCTTGACCCTAACAACCATCTCCCTTCAGTGGTAGGCACAGATACCACATCAATCATCTGAAGATAGAAATCAGATGATTTCACCCTCTTGCTTCAAACTCTAGAATAGCTTCAAAAATTCTTGCAATAAATTCATGTTTTTATCTGGAGCCTCAAACACATTGTACCAGCTGGCCCCTGCTGGCTTTCTTGACTTCCTCTTTCACTCTCTCCCCATTTCACAAGATTCCAGCCCAGTGGTTCTCAAAGTGTGGTCCCTGAAACACCAGCATCAGCATCATTTGGGATTGTTCGAAATCCAGACTATCATCCCAGATCTACTGATTTGGAAACTGAGGGGAGGGAAGACTAAGCCATGCTTCAGCAAATTCTCCTGGGATTTCTAAAACATGCCTGAGTCTGCAGACCACTGCTCTGTCCCCACACTGAGATGGGGGCCGCATCTCTATGCCCCTGAGAAGCTTAGGTTTTCTCCCTCCTTACGGCTTTGGAACCAGGGGTTCCTATTTCTAGAATGCTCTCCCCATGGGCCTTTGTATGGCAGCTCCTTCTTGTTCAGGTCTCACCTGACCATCGTTGGCTCTGAAGAATCATCTAAACCTTCTCAATCCCTCAGTATACTTTCTCCCATATCTCTGTTTTGGCCCATTTGTAAAAACCATTTGCCACACTCTGAAATTAACTTATTGTTTGTTTACTTACTTATTAACTATTTTTTCCCACTAGAATGGAAGTCCCAAGAAGGTAAGTTCCTTGTCTCTTATCCACTCTGCACCCCAGTCCCTAGAAAAGTATCTGGCTTATAATAGCTATATAAATAGGTTAAAAATCAATACATATTTGGTAAGCAAATGATAGTAATTTCTCAGTAAAGATATGGGCTATATATGAAGTGACTTGATAGAGATCAAATACTCGTCAGTGAGTAGCTAAAATTTTACCCGGAAAGGCTCAGAAATCCATAAATTTTCTTGCACTTTTAAACAAGAGCAGCCATGGCCCTAAAACCCTGGGAATCTCTGAGTTGGAAAGAGTCTGGCAATTAATTGGTTCAGTCCTTATCACATGTGGAAGTTTGCTCCATATCTAAGATGACTGCCTTCTACTTCAAAATTCCTGGAGACTTGGGGGTGATTACCTTGTTGAGTCCTGACTGTTTAAGATGTAGCTGTCTGCCTCTTTTGCCCATGATCCTTGTTCTTCTCTGCAGGGTTACAGAAAATCCATCCTCCATAAAATGAATTTTATCTTGTCCCAGCCACATATTCAGCATTCTCTTACTTGCTTGTCACATGTCAGTGAAAAAAAAGCAGGTACTTTGGAGTTGGGAAGACCTGAATTCAAATTCCCTTTCACTATTGACCTTGGAAAGTTCCCTTAATTGTCTCAGGCTCCTTCTCTAGAACAGGGCCTGGCATTTAATGTGTGTTATTATTATGCCTTAAGTCTCCAAAGCACTATAGTTAATTTTTCTTGGCTTGATTCCTTGGATTAATGTCCTTTTAAAAATTGCACTGCTTAGTGCTGAACATGCTACCAATTAGATCTCAGTAAAGTGGGATTATCATCAACTTATTTAGACTCAATCTCTTTTAATGCCTTCCAAAATAAAATCAGCTTTCTTTTTTTTGGAAGGTATAATATATCACATATGCATAGTAAGCCTATAGTCAGCTGAAAATCCAAGAATTTTTTGTGACATGTTACTGTCAAACCACCCTACATAGTTGACTATATAATATATTATTTCCATAACTTCAAATGTTCTACTTACTATGCTTCTTTTGAGTGGGAGTACATCTGTGTTCCACAGACATTGATATCTTATTTTTTAAGTTTATATTTATTTATTTAATTTTGGCTGCACTGGGTCTTCCTTGCGGTGCTCGGGCTTAGTTGCCCCAGGACATGTGGGATCTTAGTTCCCTGACCAGGGGTCGAACCCGTGTCCCCTGCATTGGAAGGCGGATTCTGAACCACTGGACCACCAAGCTGTGAAAGTCCCCCACGTTGATATCCTAGGGTTAATTAACACTCCATAGTTTCTCAGCAGTTTTATCTGTGCAATCTCACTTGAATCCTCAGACTCACCCTGAGAGGCATATGCTATCCTCGTTAGTATGATTTAGAAACAGTGGCTTGGAGGTTGTGACTTGCTCAGGGTCATCTAGCTACTAGCAGAATCAACAGTGAAACCATAGCTCTTATGACACCAGTATGGTATTGCTTTGAAGAAAAGTGGAAAATGAGCTCTGAGTTGGGTGGGAGTAATAAGGGAAGTCTCTCTGGAGAAAGTACATGTTGAGTGGTGTCTCACAAGAGAGGGAAAAGCAAGCAATCAGAAGACGGCATGGTACAGGTTTGAGGAAAAGGGGACTTATAGGCAGGAAAAGGTCTCTGAAGAATAATTTCTTGGGACCCTGAGCAGTGTGGTTCCTGACCTGAGCTGCCTTTCATGATCACCTGGGAAGCTTTTTAAAGCTCACCCGCTGGGGCTCCACCCCCAGCAATTCCAGGTCAGTAGTGTAAGGTGGCTAGTTGTAGAATTTTTATACCTCTACATGTTATTCTGATGTGGAATGCGTGCATGCTAAGTTGCTTCAATCGTGTCCAACTTTTTGCGACCCCATGGGCTGTAGCCCACCAGGCTCTTCTGACCATGGCGTTCTCCAGGTAAGAATACTGGAATAGGTTACCATTCCCTTCTTCAGGGGATCTTCCTGACCCAGGGATCGAACCCGTGTCTCCTGCAGCTCCTGCACTGGCAGGTGGGTTCTTTACCCGCTGAGCCACGAGGGAAGCCCTCTGTTGTGGAACCTCTGTTGCAGACCACTAGGTGCTGGAGGGACCATTAACCCGGGAGCACAGTCTAGGGATCCTTCTTGCAGAGAAATGAATTAGGCAGGTGAAGTTGGGAAGGGAGAGAGGATACAGGGCAAGTGCAGGGTGATGAGATGTGACTCCTTGGGAGGAAAACTTTGGACGAAAGGAAAATGCTGCAGGTTTCTAAGCAGAAGGATAACATGTTTAAAGCCTCTGAGATACACTGATAACTTTGAGCTGAGTGGGACCCACCCCAGCCTTCTTTCTGAATCCAATCTCTATTCATCGGTCTAGATAGGAATCCATCCATACTTATTCTGCTTACTCACTCCACTCTGACGACATCTTTATCTTAACAGATTTCTGTGGTTTCAGTGGCAGCACCCTCCCACTACCACAGAGTCTAATTCTCCATCCCATTTTGGCCCTCTTTGTGCTTGCAGAAATGTCACAAAAATTGTGGATACTCTCTTCAGAGTTTTATAATCTTTATTTTCATTCTTTTTTTTTTTCTGGCCACACCTTGTGGCATGGAGAATCTTAGTTCCGCACGCAGAATCTTAGATCCCTGACCAGGGAGGGATTGAACCTGTGCCCCCTGCAGGGGAAGCACAGAATCTTCACCACGGGACCACCAGGAAAGTCTCTAATCTTTATTTTTAATCTGCCAGACCAGATTGTCTTTTCCTGTGCTAGTGAGAATTGAGCTCTAACTGATTGGTACCAAGCTGGGTTCTGGCCTGCAGGGAGCACGATGGAGGGAGAATACCTACCCAGACCTCAGGTGGCTCCCAGTTTATTGGGGGAGACAGGTACACACACGAAGACAGGATCAAACT
This sequence comes from Cephalophus harveyi, assembly GCA_006410635.1. NCBI lineage: Eukaryota > Metazoa > Chordata > Mammalia > Artiodactyla > Bovidae > Cephalophus > Cephalophus harveyi. The sequence goes on from SJYT01043510.1 coordinate 212,733, forward strand.
TGCAAAGCAGCAGGTCAGGTGGATATTGTCCACACCTCAGTCATTACAGGTCTAAATCCCCGTCCTCCCTCCTAATCCCCTTGGTTCAGAGCCTTCCTACATCTTTGACCTCGTTTAGTATTTCTCTTCTATCTTTTCCATGGGCTTCTTTCCAGCACCACCAACCAGACCAGCACTTAGGTGTTGTTGCAAAGCTGGTAGCAAGATTGCCTTAGCTTCAGCTACTAACCACCTCGCAAGGACTGCTGGAATCTGTATTAGGTACATTGCTTCAGCAACTCTGGTCTGATAGTGCTTCTGTGCCCAACTGTTTCTTCTTTAGTCCTGGAGCTATGCTCCTTTGGGAAGGAAATTCAGTCAGGAAGGGATATGGAGCTGGTGAGAGAGATTTTTACAGTCCCCAGGAGTGGATTGGGTCTGGGCGGGGGGAAATCCCTAAATCAGGGCCAGGAACTCGTATTCTCCCTCTCCAAGCCTGCTCAACTCTTACGAAACTCAGAGCTCCTCCGAAAGTCCAGGAGCATCCCTAGTCCATGGTGAAGTCCGAACTCGGCGCTCCCTCTGCTTGGCTCACGCCCGGGTCCTCATTCGTGGCCTCCGCTGTTTCTTTGCATCTGCGTCCCAGCAGGGAGGATCCCCGATGGTGCAGCGCCTGCAGCCCTTTCCCAAAGGACCTGCGTACGACTGAGGAAGAGAAATAGAAAAGCAAGGGGTCCAGACTGGCATTGAGGCTACCAAATACGACAGCTTCCCTCCGCCACTTGGGGCTTGCTTTCATGTGGAACCCCACCAGGTGGGATATGTTATAGGGCCCAAAGCACAGCAGGAAATTAAGGAGCGACACGATGGCCAGCCCCATGGCTCGGCGCCGCTTCTGAGCCCCCATATGGGGCTGGGTGAGCATGATCCACACAAAGCGCCAGTAGCAGAAGGTGGTGACCACCATAGGGAAGAAGAAGAGGAGGAGGCAGAGCTCCAGCCGAATGGGCAGCAGTATCTTCAGCTGCTCTTGGGTGAAGTTCTCGTAGCAGGTGGTCTCATTCTCCTTTGGGGCCCTCTGGGTTGAATTCAGGTACTGAACAATGATCACCACGGTGCCGTGACCAAAGGACATGACCCAGGCGATCAGAGCAGCGATCACTCCGTACACAGGCCGGCGGGAGAGCTTGTACTGCACGGGGAAAGCCACCCCCAGGTAGCGCTCGACGCTGATGCCCGCCAGTAGCCACGTGCTGCAGTAGATGCTGCTGTAGAAGCCAAAACCCATGAGGGCACAGGCTAGATCAGACAGCTCCCAGCGGAAGTCAGATGCGGCTTCGATGATCTTGAAGGGCAGCAGCAGCAGCAGCAGGAGGTCGGCCAGTGTCAGGCTGAGCAGGAGGATGTGGACAGGTGCGGGGTGAGGCTGGCACACGCGTCCCAGGAAGGCTCGCAGCGCCAGGAGGTTGGCAGGGAGACCGGTGAGCAAGATAATAATGTAGGCCGTGAGGATCAAGGAGCTGTCCAAGTTTGGCATGGCTGTCCTGGAAGAGGATGAAAAGGGGCAGGGGGCAAGGTCAGGTGAACCAGCTCACAGACTGCAGACCCTGGTCTGGTTCAGTCTGTGGACATCTTCCTGGGCATGCTCCCTTTCCCAGGCCAGGGCTTTCTGCCCCCACCACTGCTTGTTCACACCACCTGCCAGAACTGCCCAGAGCAATTATTGACTTTGCTTGGGGCGGGATATTAAGCAGTAGTTACTACGTTTGCCATCATGTGTCTCTGGGGGAGACCAACCCTTGGCTGCCCAAGGGAATTCCCCCTGTGGTTCTCCCAGTCTCTCTCCTTCTCTCCTCCCGGACACAGGAAGTTACTGTTAGCAGTCTGCAACCTTCCTCAAGTCCTTTCCCCAGTCAGAAACCTGCAGAAAGAAAAGGCAAGCCTCACCCCAGCAAGGAGGGTATTGGAAGACTTCTCTCAGGAGAACTCGGGCTCTGAAAACCCAGGCCCCGCGACCTAAGGCTAGTTCCTCCTCAGGACCCTGCTACTGGCCCAGGAAACAGGTGCCCAGCCCCCCATCCATCCCCTTACCTGTTTTCCTCTCCTTTTGCAGAACACAAATTCTTCTCCACCTCTCCCTCCCCAGTCCAATACGGACTCGGACTCGGGGACTAGATTGCAAAGAGGAAGCTGGAGAAGTATGGGGAGGGGGTGCGGGGAGGAGGGGTGAGCCCACAATATCCTATGGGGCTTGTCCCCCAAGAGACTTCAGAGAATATTCAGAAAAGCACACGGGCTGTCACTGCTCCTGAGCCGGGTGTTTTGACAACAAACAGAGCAACTCTTCTTAGCGGGGTAACAGTTTCCGTTTGGTTTGTCAGCCTCACTGGCCGCACGCTGTCTGGCCCCTCCATCCTCTCTCCAGCGTTAGCGTCTGCTCCACAGTTTCTTGCCCCCATTGGCTGCTGTTTCTGGTTTTGATCCTCTCATAGTCAGTTTCCTCCAGCCACCCCCAATGCTTTCCCCTCCATTTCTGATCCTGGCATCACTTCCCAGAGTGCAAGCATTCAGCAAGCTGCCTTGCCTTGTCTTCCTTTGGGATAAATGGCTTCTTGGGGTTAGTCTTGAAGGAGAGTCTGAAAGCTTCTGGGAAAGAGGAAGAGAGCATTAGCTACGGCTACCGCCCGTTTCACACAGCAAAAAGTGGTAAGAAACTTGGCTGGTAGAAAGCTTTTATATCAGCAATGGTCATGTGACCGAAGAGGGGAAGCTCAGTAATTGAGTGCTGTCTCCTCTCAAACCTAAAGGAAAGGATGTGAGCATCTTTATTTCCCACCACTCGCCCAGAGATCCTCACTCTGATTTCCAAACCCAGACTTTCTGTCCTTAGTTCCTGAATTTTTTTTCAATCCCAGGCATTCCCCCCCCCCCCGCCCCCGCCCATTTCCCAAGTCAGATTATTTCATCGTCTTCTGTTTTCTAGGCGATTTCTTCTGTAATTCTACTCAGTCTCCAAAAAGAGTTTTATACTTCCTTTTCTTCTCTTTCTGAAGAGTTTCCTGTGCAAGAAGTCTCTTCAGCCTTCCCAGTTGAAACTGATTGCTTTCTCCTAGCCTTTGCCAGTGTGGGATTTAAAATCACGCAGTGAAGTGAAGTGAAATGCACTCAGTCATGTCTCGACTCTTTGCGACTCCATGGACTGTAGTCTGCCAGGCTCCTCTGCCCATGGAATTCTTCAGGCCAGAATATGGCAGTGGGTTGCCATTTCCTTCTCCAGGGGATCTTTCCAACCCAGGGATCGAACCCAGGTCTCCCATATTGCAGGCGGATTCTTTCAAGCTGAGCCACCAGGCAAGCCCCAAATCAAGATGTGGCGCAAATCCAAGTCCCTTCGTTGTGACCTTGAGGCAGATCAACTTTCTGAACTTTAGTTTCCTTGATATTCGAGTGAGGACGGGAATACTTACATCCCAGGACTTCTGTGAGGGGTCCCCAAGGCAGCGTAGATAAAGGATTCAAGCCAGTGCTTTACACGTAATGGATGCCCATAAGAGGATGTGGTCCCTCCTCCCAAGCCAGCTGGACAGCTTCCTAGAGAGTGAGCCAGCCGGTAGACTATCTGGAGGCTGAGGGCACAGACCTGCCATCTGACTTGGGAAAGCGGCAGGAACTCAGGGAACCCCGTGTGCCTGCACGGCCCTTCCCTGGGGAGTGGTGTTCAGGCTGCATTCCCTCCCCTGTATAGTTCCTATTCCTGCAGGCTGACCCAACCTCCTAGCCACCCGTGTTCCTTTCTCACTATTTCTCCCTCTCTGACTTATATAGCTCTGGCTTGGAATCTCCTCAAAGGCCTTCTGAAACACACACCTGAGGAAACAAAGATAATCAGAATGTGTTCTCTCTTGACCCAGGTAACAGGTCTCTGGTTTCCCATCTGTGGTCTTATCCCTGCTCAGAGACTCTCTGTTCTTTCCTTTGAGCTAGCAGTTACTCCTTATTTAGTCATTAGTTTTGTGGCCTAGAACTCCAGGGTCCAGGTATTTTAAAAAAAATTTATTAATCTTTTTAAATTGAAGTATAATTATCATTGACAAAGCAAGAGAGTTCCAGAAAAACATCTACCTCTGTTTTACTGATTACACCAAAGCCTTTGACTGTGTGGATCACAGTAAACTGTGGACAGTTCTTCAAGAGATGGGACTACCAGACCACCTGAACTGCCTCCTGAGAAACCTACATGCAGGTCAAGAAGCAACAGTTAGAACAGGACATGGAACAACAGACTGGCTCCAAATCGGGAAAGGAGTACGTCAAGGCTCTATGTTGTCACCCTGCTTATTTAACTTACATGCAGAATACATCATGTGAAATGCCAGGCTGGATGAAGCACAAGCTGGAATCAAGATTTCTGGAAGAAATATCAATAACCTCAGATACACAGATGACACCACCCTTATGGGAGAAAGTGAAGAGGAACTAAAGAGCCTCTTGATGAAAGTGAAAGAGGAGAGTGAAAAAGTTGGCTTAAAGCTCAACATTCAGAAAACTAAGATCCTGCCATCTGGCCCCATCACTTCATGGCAAATAGATGGAGAAACAATTGAAACAGAGAGACTTTTATTTTTCTGGGCTCCAAAGTCACTGCAGATGGTGATTGCAGCCTTGAGATTAAAAGATGCTTGCTCCTTGGAAGAAAAGCCATGACCAACCTAGATAGCATATTAAAAAGCAGAGATGTTACTTTGCCGACAAAGGTCTGTCTAGTCAAAGCTATGGTTTTTCTAGTAGTCATGTATGGATGTGAGAGTTGGACCATAGAGAAAGCTGAGTGCCAAAGAATTTATGCTTTTGAACTGTGGTGTTGGAGAAGACTCTTGAGAGTCCTTTGGACAGCAAGGAGATCCAAGCAGTCAATCCTAAAGGAAATCAGTCCTGAATATTCATTGGAAGGACTGATGCTGAAGCTGAAATTCTAATACTTTGGCTACCTGATGTGAAGAACTGACTCATTGGAAAAGACCCTGATGCTGGGAAAGATTGAAGGCAGGAGGAGAAGGGGATGACAGAGGATGAGATGGTTAGATGGCATCACTGACTCAATGGACATGAGTTTGAGCAAGCTCTGGAAGTTGGTGATGGACAGGGAAGCCTGGCATGCTGCAGTCCATGGGGTCGCAAAGAGCCAGACATGACTGAGCGATTGAACTCAGTGACTGACTGATAATTGCTTTACAATATTGTGTTAATTTCTGCTGTACAGCAATGTGAATCACCTGTATACATGCATATGTCCCCTCTCTCTTGAGGCTCCCTCCCACCACCACACCCATCCCACCCCTCCGTGTCATCATAGAGCACCAAGCTAAATTCTCTGTGCTGTTCAGCAGCTTCCTACTAGCTATCTGTTTTACACAGGGTAGCTTATATATGTCAGTGCTACTCTCTCAAATCGTCCTAAGTATCTTAATATTTAGCTTCTCTTTCTCTTCAGTTCTCCTCTCCTCTAGAACCGAAGAGTTCTATCTTTTCATTTAATTCCTCCCCCAGACACACACATGCATTTCCCAGATTAACTACGAAACTAAGGAACAGACTATTCTCTGTTGCTTGCTACGAAATTTATTCATGTCGTTTTGCTTTTATGATTTCCTATAAATATTCACAAGGGTCTGGATTTAATTGCACAGTAGAAACAGTGGAAAAACAGGTGCTGAGTAGTTAGGAGCACTTCTTTATCTCTGCCTCTCTTTTCCCCACCTCACACTTCTCTCATACCACTTTTGCGTGTCACCTATGTTGAAAGTTCCCCATAAACTCCCTTCTCTCTGTTCACGGTAGTTATGAAGGGGGCATAATGAAGGAAAATTTTGAATTCTTGATTCATGATGCCCACCTATGTCACAAGAGAAGGAAATGCAACCTCCAGGCTGAATTCTGTTGAAAGTTCCCCATAAACTCCCTTCTCTCTGTTCACGGTAGTTATGAAGGGGGCATAATGAAGGAAAATTTTGAATTCTTGATTCATGATGCCCACCTATGTCACAAGAGAAGGAAATGCAACCTCCAGGCTGAATTCTGTTGAAAGTTCCCCATAAACTCCCTTCTCTCTGTTCACGGTAGTTATGAAGGGGGCATAATGAAGGAAAATTTTGAATTCTTGATTCATGATGCCCACCTATGTCACAAGAGAAGGAAATGCAACCTCCAGGCTGAATTCTGTTGAAAGTTCCCCATAAACTCCCTTCTCTCTGTTCACGGTAGTTATGAAGGGGGCATAATGAAGGAAAATTTTGAATTCTTGATTCATGATGCCCACCTATGTCACAAGAGAAGGAAATGCAACCTCCAGGCTGAATTCTGTTGAAAGTTCCCCATAAACTCCCTTCTCTCTGTTCACGGTAGTTATGAAGGGGGCATAATGAAGGAAAATTTTGAATTCTTGATTCATGATGCCCACCTATGTCACAAGAGAAGGAAATGCAACCTCCAGGCTGAATTCTGTTGAAAGTTCCCCATAAACTCCCTTCTCTCTGTTCACGGTAGTTATGAAGGGGGCATAATGAAGGAAAATTTTGAATTCTTGATTCATGATGCCCACCTATGTCACAAGAGAAGGAAATGCAACCTCCAGGCTGAATTCTGTTGAAAGTTCCCCATAAACTCCCTTCTCTCTGTTCACGGTAGTTATGAAGGGGGCATAATGAAGGAAAATTTTGAATTCTTGATTCATGATGCCCACCTATGTCACAAGAGAAGGAAATGCAACCTCCAGGCTGAATTCAAGGAGTGAGCTTTCACAGAAGTCGTATCTTTCACAATCTCTCCCAAGTTCAGTTTTCTGTCATCTTCACGTTTATTTAAATAGGAAGTTAGACCCATTATCTAAAGTTACATAGAATCACTTTCTCCACTTCCTTATTCCTCGGTCACCCCTCAGTCCACTCTTATCTGAGTTACACCCCTGTTTTTCCGTAGGATCTGCTCTCTGTTACTAAATTCAGAGGACATTTTCTTCCTATTTGATTAGCTTTCCACTCAGTTTCCACACCCCTCTGAGACATTCTCTTTCCATGAGTTACAGTATGTTGTGCTCTTCTGGTGTCCCTGCCTTTTCTTTGGTCACTTCTTAATTTCCTTGGCTAGCTCACCTTTTCCTACTCACCCTCTAAAGTTTGGAGCTCCTTAAGACTTGGTTCTAGGTTCTTTCCTATCCTCGTCCATGCTCTCTTTCTAGTCTGTTGCATCCATTTCTACACCCAAGTTTGAATCTCTCTCCTGGGTTTCTTTGAGCTTTCACATCCACATTGTAACTACCTAGGATGCACTGTCATTTGGATGTCTCCCAGGCACCTCAGATTCATTGTGTCTGGACCTCACTTTAGACATTCTCCACCAAATTAAAGCTTCTTCCAGCATTCTCCATTCTCCATGCTAGGTAATGGGATCTCTTCCCATTTCATCCCTGAGCCATAATCTTAGGGGAAATCTTAAAGTCAGTCTTAACACCATTTTCCTCCTTGTGCCCTGAATGTGTCTCAGCATACTTCTCAAATGCCTAACGAAATCTGTCCATCTCTCTCCATCTCCATCATCCCATCTCAGTGTAAGCCACCACCATTGGTTACCAGATTTCAGCAGAGGCCATGACCAGCTCGCTCATAGCCACTCACTGTCCAGAAAGTCAGTTTCAGTCCTACTGCATTTAGTAGGTTCTTTCTTTTTTTTAAAGATTGAAGGTACTTTTAAAATATAATTTATTTATTCGGCTGTGCTGGGTCTTCATTGTGACGCAAGGTGCTCTCTAGTTGAGGTGCAACGGCTTCTCGCTGTAACGCGTGTTGAGAGCGCCTCCTCTCTTGTTGAGGAGCGTGGGCCCTGAAGCACGCTGGCTCCAGTAGCTGTGACTCCTGGGCTTACAGAATTGCAGGCTCGGCAGTTGTGGTACACAGGCTTAGCTGCTCCAGCTTATGCAGGATCTTCCTGGATCAGGGATTGAATCTGTGTCTCCTGCATTGGCAGGTAGATTCTTTAGCACTGAGCCATCAGGGAAGCCCATAGTGGGTTCTTTCTTAAAATGTCAAGCCAATTATACCACACTCTTTTAAAAAATTCTTTCAGAGGCTTCTTACTGCTTCTAGGATAAATATCAGAACCCTTCACAAGAACTATAAGGCCCACCTGACATGGCCCTTGCCAACTTCCAGCCTTAACTCATCTCACTCATCTCTCTCCTTGCTCTGTAAGCAAGACTGTCTTTCACCTCTGTAAATGTGACATCTTTCCTTCTGCCAGGGCCCCTGGCAGTCTCTGCCTGAAATGCTCTTTATTCCTCCTTACCCACTCCAGCCTCCCTAGTTAATCCGTAGTCTTTCTGGTTTCCACTTCTTCCTTCAGAAAACCCTTCCTGACATCCTAGACTGAGTTAGATTCCCTATTTATATGTTCTCATCACATCTTTTCTATCGTGGAATAGTAGTGGAAATGGCAACCCACTCCAGTGTTCTTGCCTGGAGAATCCTGGGGACGGGGGAGCCTGGTGGGCTGCTGTCTATGGGGTCGCACAGAGTCGGACACGACTGAAGCGACTTAGCAGCAGCAGCAGTCTGTTTTAAGAGGCTTTATATTTTATGTATGCATCTACCTGTTGATAGACATCTGTTGTTCTTTCCTTCAGTTTTTAACTTGTGTAAATGAAGCTGCTCTGGACTTCATTGTTCACGTCTTTGGGTGAATGTTTTCAGTTCTCTTGGGCAATACCTGGGAGTGTATTGGCAAGGTAGTATGGAAAAGTTTTTGTTTGACCTTTAAAGAACTTGCCAGTTTTCCAAGCTGGCTGTACCGTTTTTATTCCCACCGGCAATGCATGATCATCTGGTTGTTCCGCATCCTCACCAACACTTTATATTGGTTAGTCTTAAGTTTTAGGCATTCTGGTTAGTGTGCTGTAGTATCTCATTGTGGTTTTTATTTGCATTTCTCTGCCAACTGTTGATGTGGAGCATCTTTTACGTACTTCTTGGCCATTCATTTATCTTCTTTTGTGACGTGTCTGTTCAAGCCTTTTGCTCATTTAAAAAAATTGGATTATTTTGATGAGTTCTGAGAATTCTTTAGTATCTGGGTACTAGCCATACATTAGATATACGTACTGTAAAGATTTTCTCTTACTCTATGGACTTATCTTTTTGTTTTCTTAATTGTCTCTTGAAGAACAAAAGTTCTGCATTTTGATAAAGTCTAATTTATCTAGTCTTTCTTTTATAGTTTGTGCTTTTATGTCCTAAGAAACTTTTACCAACCTATACAATTCCAGACTTCCTTTCCCTGTTGAAATGCCTGGGCACCTTTACTGAAAATGAATTGGTTGTATGTATATGAGTGGACCTACTTTCTTAAATATCTTTTCTGCTCTAGTGATCTTTATGCCTTTCCTTCCACCATTTCCACACAGTCTTGATTACCATAGTTTTATAATAAGTCTTAAAGTTGGTTGGTGTACGTCTTCCAACTTTGTTCTTCTTTTCTGAATTTGTTTTGTCTTTCCCAGGTTATTTGCATTTCCATATAAATCAGTTTCTACAAAAAAGTATGCTGGGATTTTGACTGGGAATGTGTTAAATCCATAGGTAAATTTGGGACTATCAACACTGGAACAATATTAAGGCTTTCAATCTATGAACATGACATATCTCTCCATCTGTTTAGGTTCATTTCTCTTGGCAGTGCTTTCCAGTGTTCACCATAGAGGTTTTCCACATCTTTTCTTAAATTAATTCCTAAGTATTTTTCATGCTGTTGCAGATTTCATTTCTTAAAAAATTTTGTTTTTCTCATTGTTCGTTGCTCTCATAGCACCATTTACTATTTCTTCATAGCACATATCTACACTTCTTTGTGAGAGGATTTGCTTAATGTCGGTCTCCCTTTTTATCCATAATGTCAGGGAATATGGCTGTTTTGCTCACCATTGTATCCCCAGGGCTTGGCATAGAGCATGGCACAGATTAGACAATAATTATTTCCTGGGTGATGTGTGGATTGGTAAGTGGAAGAATTGGAATAGAGAGGAGTTGTTTTCAAAAGCTCAAAGATATTTGTCCTCAGATGCCTCCATTTACCTTCTCCTGGGACCATCACAAGAAATTCCAGCCAGTAATCATTTGGGAGCTCTCTTGTCGATTAAGGGACTCACGATATTTTCACTCCCTGGAAAATGGCAACCCACTCCAGTGTTCTTGCCTGGGAAATCCCATGAACAGAGGAGCCTGACAAGGTTCAGTGCACAGGGTCGCAAAGAGTCAGACATGTCTGAGCACTACAGCAGCATTATTTTGCTGGAATCTACAGGGATCCTTCCTCACCATCAACACTGATAATTCAGGCTAGTGTACCTTTATTATATAGATCTTGCTTAGCAAATAAGAGGAGGCTGTAGATATAAAATATCCAAAAGTTAAATGGAATGCAGGATTTCACCAGTAGCAGCACCAACAATAAGTGAGGAGCTGTTGTTTCATTCATTCATTCAACAAACATGTATCTACTCCCTAGGATGTGGTGGGATCTGTGCCAGGCACCGGGGTTATTGAGGGTCAAAAAAATAGGTGGGGTCTCACATTCATGGAGAGTGGTCACATTCTAGTGAGATAAGCAAACAAACAAATAGGAATAAAGGAGGAATCACACAGTTACTATGAATGAAACAAACCGGAATGATGACCGGGAGAGTGGTCATGGGTGGCAGGAGTTAGAGAAGCCATTTCTGAGGTTACCGTTGAGCTGAGCTGACATCTGCTAGGTTGAGCTGAATTCAGTGAAGGGGCTGTGTCAAGTTCGGCAGAGGAGTGGTCTAGGTGGAGAACCGGCAAATGCCAGGCAGAAAGCACCTTCATGCGTTGGGGAGCAGAAGAGCCAGTGTGATTGGAGCATGGTGAGCCAGGAGAGACTATGCAGGGCCTTACTGATCACAGTAAGAAGTTGTTATTCCATTCATAAGCTGTGGGAAGTCACTCACGGGGACCATAAGAGGAGAGCGAGGGGATGAGATCTGAGACGCTCAGGGAGGCTCTGTGTGAAGAAGGGTCTTCAGGGAGATGAAGCTGGAAGCAGAGAAATCAAATAGAAGCACATAGCAGTCATCTGGGGAGGGCTGATGGTGGTGTGGATTCAGGAGAAGGTACCAGTGGAGGTAGAGAGGATCCATTGAAATTTGGGACTTTTTATTGTTGTTGTTTAGTTCAATGGCAACCCACTCCAGTACTCTTGCCTGGAGGATCTCATGGACGGAGGAGCCTGGTGGGCTGCAGTCCATGGGGTCGCTAAGGATCGGACAAGGCTGGGCGACTTCATTTTCACTTTTCACTTTTATGCATTGGAGAAGGAACTGGCAACCCACTCCAGTGTTCTTGCTTGGAGAATCCCAGGGACCAGGGAGCCTGGTGGGCTGTCGTCTGTGGGGTCTCACAGAGTCAGACACGACTGAAGTGACGCAGCAGCAGCAGCAGCAGTTTCTAAGTCATATATGACTCTTTGCAACCCAGTGGACTGTAGCCCACCAGGCTCCTCTGTCCATAACTTTAAATAAACAACAGCCAATGGCGAGCTTCAGGATGCCAGGGAGAATGGAACTTCCCCGGGGAATGAGAGGGAAGATGATTCTAAACCAGCGCATCCAAAACAGACTTTGAGATTTGGTTGCTCCGCTGTGCCAGTGCAGTTCAACCTCCTCTCATGTGTGAATTACCCTTTAGAGCCCCGCAGCGGCCTTATGCTAGCATGGAGGACAGGCTACACCCTTCCCCACTTGCATCTCCTCTTCAGCTGCCACTTGTCCAGTGCTTTGCTGTCATCTCTCTAGTGATGGCCTCCAATTCTGCACCCTTTATATAGCCATCCTGAATACTGGCACACTACTGAAGGAGAGAAATAGGAAGGAGCAGGTCAGGACCAGCATCTTGGGAGTTGTCTGCAGACCCTGTTTCTGTTGGCCTCTGCTGGGGGCATTCTAGGTTTTTACCACATATCACTGGTAACCACACACCAACCTCCCTCTGCAGAGACCTCTCCCTCCTTCACACTCTGCTCACCTGCTTGGTGTTGGTCAGACTGCACTCTTGGGCAATAATACCAACTGTGATGGCTGAATAATGGTCCCTCCAAGAGATACCCACAACCTAATCCCGTGAACCTGTGAATAGTACATTACATGGCAAAGAAATGGATTTTCAGGTGTAATTGAGAGCGCTATGATGGAACTCCAGTATTCACAGTAGCACTATTTGCAGTAGCCAGGACATGAAAGCAACCTAGATGTCCATCAACAGAGGAATGGATGAAGAAGATATGGTACATATATATATATAGTGGAATATTACACAGTCATTAAAAAGAATGCATTAATGCCATGTGCAGCAATATTGATGAACCTGGAGTTGTCATGCGAGTGAAGAAAGTCAGACAAATATCATATGATATCACTTACATGTGGAATCTTTAAAAAGGGTACAAATTAACTTATTTACAAAACAGAAGTAGAGTCACTGATGCAGAAGGCAAATTAATGGTTACCAGGAGGGAAAGTGGGGGAGGGATACATTGGAAGATTGGGATTGACATGTACATACTACTATATATAAAGTAGAGAACTAATAAGGACCTACTGTATAGCACAGGGAACTCTACTCAATACTCTCTAAGCCTATATGGGAAAAGAAACTAAAAAAAGAGTGGATATATGTATATATATAACTGATTCACTTTGCTATACACCTGAAACTAACTCAACATTGTAAATCAACTATACTCCAATGGAAAAAAAAATTTTTTTAAAGAGTTCTGTGATGGAGAGATTATGTGGGTGGGCCTTATACATCACAAATATTCTTACAGGAAAGAGGCCAAGGTGGATTTCTGACATAAGAGGAAAGGCAGTGTGATCATGGAGTAGAGATTGGAGTAATGCGGCCAATAAGCCAAGGAGTATCAGCAGCCACTAGGAGCTCAAAGAGCCAGATGATGGGTTTTCCTCAGCCCATTGACACTGGTTTGAGACTTTTAGCTTCCAGAACTGTGAGAGAATAAATTTCTGTTGAGTTAAGCCACCCAGTTTGTGACAGTTTGTTAGGGCAGACATAGGAAACCAGTACACCAGCCAACATTTACTGCCCGTTCAAATGATACTATGCACCAGGCACTGTGCTACGAGTTTGGTATTTTATCCTTAAAGACCCTTCTGTAAGGTTGGCACACTCATCCCCATTTTACAGATGAGAAAACTGACGGGATGAAAAAGTTAAGTAATTTGCCTAAAGCCACACAGCTGGTTTCTTCCAGTCCAGCGTTTCTCATGATGTACTTTGTATATAAGTTAAATAAGCAGGGTGACAATATACAGCCTTGACGTACTCCTTTTCCTATTTGGAACCAGTCTGTTGTTCCATGTGCCGTTCTAACTGTTGCTTCCTGACCTGCATACAGGTTTCTCAAGAGGCAGGTTAGGTGGTCTGATATTCCCATCTCTTTCAGCATTTTCCACAGTTTATTGTGATCCACACAGTCAAAGGCTTTGGCATAGTCAATAAAGCAGAAATAGATGTTTTTCTGGAACTCTCTTGCTTTTTCCATGATCCAGCGGATGTTTGCAATTTGATCTCTGGTTCCTCTGCCTTTTCTAAAACCTTCTTGAACATCAGAAAGTTCACGGTTCACGTATTGTTGAAGCCTGGCTTGGAGAATTTTGAGCATTACTTTACTAGCGTGTGAGGTGAGTGCAATTGTGCATTAGTTTGAGCGTTCTTTGGCATTGCCTTTCTTTGGGATTGGAATGAAAACTGACCTTTTCTGGGAGAAATATCAATAACCTCAGATATGATGACATCACCCTTATGGCAGAAAGCGAAGAGGAACTAAAAAAATGAAAGTGAAAGTGGAGAATGAAAAAGTTGGCTTAAAGCTCAACATTCAGAAAACGAAGATCTTGGCATCCGGTCCCATCACTTCACAGGAAGTAGATGGGGAAACAGTGGAAACAGTAGCAGACTATTTTGGGGGGGCTCCAAAATCACTGCAGATGGTGACTGCAGCCATGAAATTAAAAGACGCTACTCCTTGGAAGAAAAGTTATGACCAACCTAGATAGTGTATTCAAAAGCAGAGACATTACTTTGCCGACTAAGGTCCGTCTCGTCAAGGCTATGGTTTTTCCTGTGGTCATGTATGGATGTGAGAGTTGGACTGTGAAGAAGGCTGAGCGCTGAAGAATTGATGCTTTTGAACTGTGGTGTTGGAGAAGACTCGAGTCCCTTGGACTGCAAGGAGATCCAAACATTCCATTCTGAAGGAGATCAGCCCTGGGATTTCTTTGGAAGGAATAATGCTAAGCTGAAACTCCAGTACTTTGGCCACCTCATGTGAAGAGTTGACTCACTGGAAAAGACTCTGATGCTGGGAGGGATTGGGGGCAGGAGGAGAAGGGGACGACCAAGGATGAGAGGGCTGGATGGCATCACTGCCTCAATGGGCGTGAATCTGAGTGAACTCCAGGAGTTGGTGATGGACAGGGAGGCCTGGCGTGCTGCGATTCATGGAGTCACAAAGAGTTGGACACGACTGAGCGACTGAACTAAACACAGCTGGTAAACAGAAGAACGGAACTCTACACTGGGGATTTAGGTAGCTTGGCTGTGGCGTCCACAGGGACCATCACGGTGCTGTGTTCCCCACTGTACTGGGAGGGTCCAGGTTAGAACCAGTTTCCCTGGCAGCCCCAGGAGTCCTTAAGTCCCACGCAGGAGGACACGGGGATGCAGGCCAGGGCGTAAGGTCACGTTATCTGCATCCCACAGGGAGTGTCTGCATGGTTGCCAGCCTTCCTGTGCAGCCGTGGCTCTTTCCCTGAAACCATTAAGGAATGACCTTCACTCCTAGTTTCCTAGGGTTCACCTGCAGCGCTCAGCCTTTCAGATGTTCTCATTCCTGCTGTAACCCCAGATCCCACAGGGTACAGAGGGGAGCCGCCGTTTACTGTTGCTCTCTACTAAATGTGCTGTGTCATTTAGCATTTATGAGCAAGAATGTTTACAAGGGCTGGGATTTAACTGTGGAATAGAAATAACGACTTGGGAGAGGACTCTTCCTTCATTCCTGGAATCTTGAAGAGGTTGTCTGACTTTTTGCTTCCTCCCTGACCCCTCTTCTCCATGGCTGTCCCTGCAGAGCTGACCTTCAGAGAAAGAACAGGACTAAGGAGTTGCCTGCTCCCACTCCCCTCGGCCCAGACCACCGGGGAGCTTTCACGGGCTCATGCCACCCTTGCAAAAGATCAGGAGGCCGCTGGCTGCATCCTTAGACTGCCTTTCAGTATTGACTATGAGTTAGGAAGGAGAGACACGAGAAGTAGAAGGGGGACAAATTCTCTTAGTAAAGCTAGGAGCGCTTTCAGTCAGGTGCTGGCTGAACCTGCAAAAGTTGAGCCAATTCGGGGCAAAACCAAATGCTGTGCTTTCTTTTTCTCAGCCCAGGCTTCCTTCCACTTTTCTCCCTTAACCTGATTCTGTCACGTATACAAATCATCTTCCCCTACTAACTGTGGCATCGCTGGAGTTTACTGGGGTAACCCCGGTTTGCAGAATCTTAGGAAATTTAAATTACACAGCTGATTCTCAACTGATTCTCAAGAGGCGTGGGGAGAGTAGCGGGAACCCTCGGGGGTGGGCAGGGGAAGTAACAGAACATGTGGCATTTCCAAGGAGAGGAGAAAGCTCTGCGTTTCTTAATGCAGGCTATAGAGAGTACAGTTTGTGTTTATGGGAAGTGGGAATGGTTAAAAATAGATTGAGAAACAGTGATGCAGTTGATGTAATACTTTACTATTGACTCTCAGAAAAGTTTATATGAACCAAGATCCTTCTCACATTGGGTCATCCAAAGCCAATTCCTTCCATTACCAGAATAATTCAAGTCCCACAATGAGCAGTGAACACATCAAGAGAAAGTGGGGCAGAGAGGGGAAGAATGTGGGGAAGGGATAGTTAGGGAGTTTGGGATGGACAGGTCTACACTGCTATATTTAAAATGGATAACCATCAAGGACCTATTGTATAGCATGGGAAACTCTGCTCAGTGTTATGTGGCAGCCTGGGTAGGAGGGGAGCTTAGAGGAGAATCAGTCAGTCAGTTCAGTCGGTCGGTTGTGTCCAGCTCTTTGGGACCCCATGGACTGCAGCAAGCCAGGCCTCCCTGTCCAGTACCAACACCCGGAGTTTACTCAAACTCATGTCCATTGAGTCAATGATGCCATTCAACCATCTCATCCTCTGTCGTCCCCTTCTCCTCCCATCTTCAATCTTGCCCAGCATCAGGGTCTTTTCCAATGAGTCAGCTTTTCATATCAGGTGGCCAAAGTACTGGAGTTTCAGCTTCAACATCAGTCCTTCCAATGAATATTCAGGACTGATTTCCTTTAGGATTGACTGGTTGTATCTCCTTGCTGTCCAAGGGACTCTCAAGAGTCTTCTCCAACACCGCAGTTCAAAAGCATCAATTCTTCAGCGCTCAGCTTTCTTTACAGCCCAACTCTCACAACCATACATAGCTATTGGAAAAACTATGGCCTTGACTAGATGGACCTTCGTTGGCAAAGTAATGTCTCTGCTTTTAAATACGCTGTCTAGGTTGGTCATAACTTTTCTCCCAAGGAGCAAGCGTCTTTTAATTTCATGGCTGCAGTCAACATCTCCAGTGATTTTGGAGCCCAGAAAAACAAAGTCTGCCACTGTTTCCCCTGTTTCTCCATCTATTTGCCATGAAGTGATGAGACCAGATGCCGTGATCACTGAGGATCAGCACAAAGAAATTTGGGGAGAATGGACACACATATATGTATGGCTGAGTCCCTTCACTGTTCACTTGAAACTATGACAACACTCTTGATCGGCTATACTCCAAAGCAAAATAAAAAAGTTTAAAAAAATTGAAAGGGGAAAAAAAAGAGAGAAGGTAGGGGTACGGAATGTTCCTAGTGGTTCAATGACTAAAAACTCCATGCTCCCAATGCAGGTTCAATTCCTAGTCAGGAAACTAAAGAACCCATATCGTGCAACTAAGACCCACCACAGCCAAATAAATAAATACTTTTTTTTTTTTTTAAGAGAAGGTGGGTTGGAACCTTGCAGATGAAATCTTCTTTTGGCAGATGTCTTCAAGGTCCTCCTTATTTATTTTGCTTTGGGTCCTTGCTATGCCATAGCATGAAGCTTGCAGTGAATTAGCACCCCAGAGTCCCCTTCTGTATCAAGAAGTCTTTGCTACTGTGTATAAAGTTAAAAAGCTTGTATCTTAGTTGGGAATTGTCAGATGTGCCTGAAAAGCCATGTAACAGAGACTGACACACACACAGCCTTCTTTTTCTCTGGTCACATGAAGAAAATAGGGAACTGAAGGCTGGTGCTGCTGCTCCAGAGCAGCCCTCAAAACCCCACACCCCTTCTAGCTTTTCTGCCCCAGGATCTTTAGATTCTAGCTTTCTGCTTCATAATCTTAAGAAACATCTATATTCTGAGCAGAAAAACAGGGGGTGGACAGGACAGAAAGCAAAAGACACAGAGAGATCTATCCCTTTAAAAACCTTTTAAAAAAATAGACAATTTTGTAGAGCAGTTTGAGGTTCACAGCAAAACTGAGCAGAAGGTACAGAGATTTCCCACCTACCCCCAATACATAGCCTCCCCCACCAAAGTGGTATGTTTACAACTGATGAACCTACACATCATCACCCAAATCTACCCCCTTTTTAATCAAGAAAAATATAGCTTTTCTAGAATCACAACCTAGCTAATTTCTGCCTAGTTCTCATTGCCTAGCACTGTATCTCATGACAACTCCCGGATACAAGTGCATCTGGGGAAATAATAAATTTTTAAAGTATTTATTTTTCATTGAAAGATAATTGCTCTACAAAATTGTGTTGGTTTCTGCCATGCATCAACATGAATCAGCCATAGGAAATGATGATTAACTGAGCACTCTCCAAATCTGATAAAATTGGTTTAGGAAGAAAGGGAGAGTACCAAAATTATATAAATCAGGAGTAGCAAATATGGTAAGGAAGAATACTTCAAAAACTGTAATATTTCTGGTAGCCCTAAAAAGGTGTGGGTTTTAGAGAGGGTTTTGGAAATTGTTTTGATTGAAGGGTAACATATATACAATAAAGTGTACTAATCTTAGGGGTAAGCTGATGATGGTTAACATATGTATATATATTTGTGTGACTAGATGAAGATAGAAACCATTTTCAGCATCTTTTGAAGGCCATGCTTCCCTAAGTCAACACCCCCCCCCCCCCCACCCCCGATTGAGATAATCCAGCTTCTACCACTTAGAGAAGGATACTAACCATCACAAAATGTTGGAAGGAAAACAGATGATGGACAGAGAGGAACGAAAGGGAAGAAAAAGAAGGCCAAATAAATGGCTCCTCTTGTGATATTCTTTTTGTGTGATATTTTGGGCTTCCCTGGTGGCTCAGAGGGTAAAGCGTCTGCCTGCAATGCGGGAGACCTAGGTTCGATCCCTGGGTCAGGAAGATCCCCTGGAGAAGGGAAAGGCAACTCACTCTGGTACTTTTGACTGGAAAATCCCATGGACGGAGAAGCTTGGTAAGCTACAGTCCATAGGGTCACAAAGAGTTGGACACAAATGAGCGTCTTCACTTTCACTTTCACTTTTGTGATATCGCTGCTCTCCTTTGCCTCCTAAATTATCCTGATTCCGTTTTGAAACTGGAATTTTAAATGTCATAAAAAATTCATAAAAAGCTGAAGATCAAAATTTTACTTTGCTGTAAAGTTGATATATGCTGAAACTTCAATCAAGACTGGATTCTATTTAGCACATAATATAACAACTCTAGGTAATCAATAGTGGTGTAAATAAGATATAGTTATATTTCTCTGTCACATAAAAGCATCCTGAAGATATGTAGTCAAGGACTGTTTTTGGCAGCCCCAGGAAGACTCTGTAGCTCTCTAGCTTTCTGCTCTTCCAATCTTAGGTGGCCCTCATCCTCACGGTCAAATATTGAAGTTGTAACTCCAGTCATCACATCTATGTCCCTGGCAACAGAACAGAGGAAGGGGAAAAGAATCATTCACCCCTTCTCAATTTAGCAGACTTCTCAGAAGTTCCACACAACACTTTTGCTAATAACTTACTGACAAGAACTTAGTCACATAGCCACACCTACCTGCAAAGAAGGCTGGGTACAATGTGTTGCTAAAAAAAAATCACACTTTTTATGAAGTGGAAAAGCTGATAGTCTCTTCCAAGCTGCACTTCTGCAACTTTTGTTTCTTCCCTTCCCTTAATTCTTCCGCCTTTGCCTTGCATCCCCAAAGGCATGTGAACCCATCTTAGCCCAAACGGCCAGATCTGCCCTTCTTAAGAAGGAAAAAAACAGCTGAGCAGATGGGAAAGATATCCTGCACAGGCCATTCCAACCAGCCTGGTTGGATCTGTCTGGTTCTGTGGTCCCTGGAGTCCCTCTCGGGGTGGGATGAATATAATTCAAGCCATGTTCTGATGGCAGCAGTCGGTGTTGTTTTAGGGACACAAGATTAGATACAAACAGTCTGTTAGTATCCTAGCCAGCTGTCGGTGGGTAAAATTGAGATGATTTTTATTTGTAATTTCTTTGACATAAGTGCCATTTGTTTCTCAGTGAAATAACCCAAACACAGCACCATGGGATAGGAGCCAGGAGCCTGGTCACTGAAGTAGCAGCTGCCCCACGTGGCGGCTGGAGGGAGGGGCCCTGTTATCTGGGAAAGCCCCGCTGCTGTATCTGCAGTGCCAGGCCAGCTGAGCGCCATGGGCTCCAGAGGATGCTGCTGTGGAAGCAGAGGCGGGACTGGGTGAAGGCGAAGGCAGAGGCGTCTGAAATGGGCTGTGGAGGGGTAGGAGTGACATGTCTGGCAGTGTTTGGCCAATGACATGGTTGAAGTCACCAGGTTGGCTATAGATGCAGAGAACTGAGGAATCAAATGAAACTCTCTGAGAATGTTCTGCTTGAGTGGAAAAAACTTTGATTAAGGTACCTCCCTGATTTTATGTACCTTTCCCCCCATGCTTGACTGACTGAGCTTCTGTCATTTGCCTCTTTGAAACATCTCTCAGGCCTCCTTTCCCACTCCCTAATAGAAGGATTAGTGACATCCTCAATGCAGTAGCGTCAGCTTGTCAGAAGTCCTATCCTGTGTCCCAGGAAAAGACTGAGTCCTTACTTGCCCTGATTCCTCTCCTTGTTCTCGGAGAGCTAGCAGTGAGCAGTGGCTTGAAGTGAAACCTTAATTCCCTGCCCAAGAATTAGACCTAGGCAGCCTGGATGAAAACCAGGAATCTTTGCTGCTAGACCACCAGGGTGAGAGGTTAGAAGCAAAGGTCCCCTGGCTCTGGCCCCATTTGAAAAATGAATTTCTCGAAGAGGCGAAAACTGTAAAATCAGGCACGAAGTTTATTATTAGAGATGTAACGCAACAAGTGGGAGAGCACACGAGAAACAGTTTGTTTACATAAGCCAGAAGCAAGGCAGAAGTACACAGCTGGAGAGAAAAGGGTATGGGCATCCTCCCTGTTGAGGAAGAGCACAGAAAAGAGGCAGTTAAATCATTTATATAGGGCAGTTCTTCCGGGTCTTTATTTGCTTTTGGCCAATTATCTCGTTTCTTTTCAGCAACAGACCTGCCCTAGGACCCTCCCCATATGCGCGCACATCTTTTTGGCAAGATGGATTGCAGTGCAGAGGCCTGGGGAAAGTTTGACATCACTTCTTGTGGGGAGGTTCTCCCTCCCTTTTTGACCTCTGAGGAGTCTACCTGTACAGCTGGGAAGGTTTTTCTGACCTCAGGAGTGACAGATGTGGTCATTTTATCTCTTTACTCTGGCAGAGCTCAGCTCCCGCCACTAACTTTGTCCTTGGAGTGTCTAGGGAAAACAAAGCTCCAATTAACTCCACTTGACCAACTCCAGCTGCACTGCCCAGGGGTTTATCTGTCTCTTAACTCATCCTTATGGAGAAGGCAATGGCAACCCACTCCAGTACTCTTGTCTGGAGAATCCCAGGGACGGGGGAGCCTGGTGGGCTGCTGTCTATGGGGTTGCACAGAGTCAGACAAGACTGAAGCAACTTAGCAGCAGCAGCAGCAGCAACTCATCCTTACACCTCAAACAAGAAATATTCCTACAGGGATTTTAAAGTTTCAAAAGTGCCCTCCTGCCACAAAAATGCCAACTTGCTGCAGTGGCAAGCTGTACCACTGCCAAATTCTTTCTGACCCTCCCAGACGCCTCTTGGGCTCTCCAGAGAAGGGTAAACTGGGTTCGAGGGAAAAGAGGAGTTCGATGGCCCTTTTCTCAATAAGGTTGTTCCGAGTGGTGTTCTTTAGTCATTTAGGGTTACAGCCTGTGCAGAGTGTCTCTTATGCTGAGGTCCCAGCCGGGATCTCAAGGCTGGCCCTGCTGGCCCAGACTGGTTTGACCAGCACACATGCTTGCAGCTTGTCATCAAAGCTGGGGGTCAGCCCTGCTTGAACCACAGAAAAGTAAGAGTGGGAAAAGTCAAGTTCCCAAAGTACCAAAGGAAGGTGTTCTGTGTCAGGACCTGCTACCCTCAGATCCCGTGCAATCCACAGCCTGCACCGTGATGGTCCCCCTTCTTTCTCTGCAAAGTGCAGTGAAATATTCACAACTGCCAGTGACACTGTAACAGCTCACTTTGGATCTACTCATTTCTCTGTTTACTTGACCTCACAAACTCTGGTCCTTTCCATTTTACCAGGAACCACTAACTTGGGCGTCTTGCCTCTGGCTGCACATGCCAGTGTGTCTTTAGGGAAATGCTGAGTTAGAGGACCAGATGAGCTGAAAGACATTCCGGCCTGGCTGGGGATGGACCACTCTGCCTGGGGCTTCTGTCTGCTCTGGCACCCATGTAAGCATCTGCCTGGCATTCATATTCAGACCCCATCTATTCTCTTCACTGCTGCCACCTGTCAGGTGCCCCCAGATCACCTTCCACTGAGTCCTCCAGAAGTCCCAGTGCTTATTGGGGTGTGCTCTGCACCCCACTTCCTTCCAGGGAAAACTTACCAGGCTTCTGGGAGGGGATGCAGGCTTGCAAGCACCTTACCGGCCATTCTCTTTGGGACCACAGAGCTTTCCCATCCGCAGGAGTCACTGGTCAAGAGGAAGAGCACCAATGAGCTCTTCTGAGCCTGGCAGTCTGCTTCCCCTCAGACCTCTGCCCCGGG
Organism: Cephalophus harveyi; assembly: GCA_006410635.1. Classification (NCBI taxonomy): domain Eukaryota; kingdom Metazoa; phylum Chordata; class Mammalia; order Artiodactyla; family Bovidae; genus Cephalophus; species Cephalophus harveyi. Next base: position 235,016 of record SJYT01043510.1, read on the forward strand.
GAGTCTAACTGCTCTCTCAGAAATCAAAGACTGACTGTTCTCCCAGGCCTCTCTTTACGTCGTTACCCACATAACCCAGATTTTTTTCCGAGGATTCTTTCAGGTCATTTATTTATCTTTTTAAAAAATAAAATTTATGTATTTATTTGGCTGCCCCAGGTCTTAGTTGCAGCATGTGGGCTCTAGCTCCCTGACTAGGGATCGAACCCAGGGCACCCGTACTGAGGGCACAGAGTCTCAGCCACTGAACCACCAGGAAAGCCCCATCTTTCAGGTCATTTCGATTTACTGTTTCTTACCCCTTCCTTCTGTTCTTTCTTCACCTCCTTTCCTCTCCACCCTTCCCCAAGGCTATACCAGGTTTATCAAGTTCCTGTTCCTTTCCCAGCATGATCCAGTCAAAGCAGGTTGATCTCTCCAGTTTCATATCACATGACATCCTTTGAATAGCAGAGTATATTTCCTAGAAATTGGGGGTTACTGGCTTTCAAGTCCAGGGACTCCAACCAGCCCAGAAAAACATCCTGAAGTCCGGGCGGCCCCACTAAGCCCCATGCGGCTGGGGAATGAGACTTGACACGTGCTCTCACGCCTCTTCTCTTTCCCAGGTTCTATGCCTGCTTTCTGTGCCACCTCCTTCCCTCTCCTCGGTGTCCTCTTCCTGAGCTTCGCAGGCTTACGATGCGCCCGCAAGTCTTTTGGATCAGGCAGCTGAGGGCAAGGTGACAACCAGATCATGCATTTCACCTCTCCGTGAAAGAATGGGGCTGGAGCATCAAACAGGACAGACATCATTCTTGCCTTCATGGAATTTACATGCAAGTCGGTGGAGTGGAACGGGAGGTGGGGAGAATAGAATAGTATCTCCATGAACATAGAGGATAATTTTTTTTTATTTTTGGTGGCACAGTCTATGAAGGAGATAAAATAGGATGATATAATTGAGCTCCAGGGAAGAGTGCTCTAACTTAGTGGGAAGGAAGTGCTTCCAGAGGGGGTGACACTTGAGCACAGACCCAAAGGAACTGTGCTGGGGCTGTGGAAGGGCCGCAGGAGGACAAGACGGTTTGTGCGAAGACCCCGAGGCTACACAAAGCCCAGCATGATGGAGGAACTGAAAGGAGGCCAGTGTGGCTGCGGTGGACTGTGCCTGAAGGGGCCTCATGGGAAATGAGGTCTGAGACGTGACAGCAGGGAGTGAAAGCTCATTGCTCAGTACAAGGTGAGGATTTGAGTTTCATCCTCAAAGCAACAGGAAACCACTGAAGGGCTTTCCGCAGAGAAGTGAAGTGATATGATGTGTGTGTGTAGCCTTTGTAATTTACTCATTTATTTGGCCATGTCGGGTCTTAGTTGCGGCATGGGAGGTCCTCCTTGCATCAGGCAGGGTCTTTGTCGTGGCGCACGGACTCTCTAGTTACTGCGTGTGGACTCTGTTGCTCCCTGGCATATGGGATCTTAGCTCCCCAGCCAAGGATCAAACCTTGCAATGCAAGGTGAATTCTTAACCACCGGGCAACCAGGGAAGTCTCTGATGTGTGGTTTTTGAAGGCCCCTCTGGTTACCTGTTGGAGTACAAGAGTCTCTTGCTTTGCTGTCTGCCAGGGGTTTGTTCCACCGCCCCCCCCACCCCCCAAGCACTGGGGAGGCCTAATGATGCCGGTACCCCAGCAGGGACCTGGGGTCTGTCGTTCATCCCTTCATCTCAGACTTCAGGCTTCACTGGCCTCCAGCACAGGCCCACTTTCTAGACTAGCAGAAACATAAGGGAAGGCACTGTTCTTTGTGTCTCTGGACTAACTGTATTTGCATCATTTTGCTTTTTTTATTGTCTGCAGATGTTTGTGACATTCAGATTTTAGGTGAACACGGGCGAGGAAATGGCAGGAAGAAGAGAGGCGCCCCCCCGTGAGTCTTTTCTTGCCACCCTCGCTGGTGTGAATACGACTGAGGAGTCAGTCTGGAGCCGAAATCAAGTCACAAGTGGTTCCCAGGATCCTTTGACCCTGGCTGTTACCTCGCATCCGCCCGTGGTTGCCTGGGGACAGTCTATGCTGCTCCTGTCCAGGTGTTAAGGCTGGATAAGCAGGAAGAGGAAGACCAAGCTGGAACAAAGCTGCCTTCTTCCTGCTTTCCACCTGCCCATTGCCCTCGCCGCCTCCTCTTTTACAGCCAGCAGGCTGATGTGGAATGAGAAACCGCTGTGAGCCGCCCCACCCCGCCCCATGCCTTCCTGATATCCACGGAGATTCCTGCTGAAAGCAGACTCGACTCTGGCCTGCAGGGCGTTGAGACCCTCTATACAGGGTAGTGTTTGTTCCCCAGGCCGGGCGGATCCATCCCCCCGCCTTCAGTCTCTCTGAGGAACAGAGCGGGGTGGGGGTATTTGAGGAGAGAGGGTGTGGGGTGGAAGGGAGTAACTGCTTTGAAAAGGCATATTTGACTTAATATTGTATTTCAAAAACAAAAACAAGGGACTTCCCTGGCGGTCCAGTGGTTAGGATTTCGCCTGCCAATGTGGGGCAGGGCAGGGACGGTGGGGGTAGGTGGGGGCAGGTGAAACTTATACCGGTTGTTACTATTATTATTTTATCTTTGTTTAGGATAAGGCTAGATTATATCTGAGAAAAGTCGATTTTTTAAAAAAATCCATAAGTAAATCGGGTGGTGTGTGGTCACAATAAAAGTTATGATCCTGCTTTTCATAACTGAAGTGAAACTCGAGGCTGGGCCACAGCATTCTGTACTCTCCTTCACTTCTCACTGCTTCCCACTGACTTTTCCATCTTTCCCTGCTACTTCTTTACTGGATTTTCTGTTGTGTAGAAAACCAGCTCCTGAGGTCTCTGTGGTCTTTCAGCCCTCTCATCTTTTCTGCTTCTCTGGCTGAAGAATTATTTTCACGAGGATTCCAGAGTCTCATAAGCACTCTCCCCTCCAGGAGGGGAAGATTCCTGGTATATCACAGATCAGCGGTCCTCAAAGTGTGGCCTCTGGGCTAGCAGCGTCAACATTACCTGGGAACTTGTTGGAAATGCATGATCTTTATTAAAGAAAATATGTATTTATTTTTGGCCGTTCCGGGTCTTCACTGCTGTGCGTGGGCCTTCTCTCATTGTGACGAGTGGGGACTACTCTTGGTTGCGGTGCACAGGTTTCTCATTGTGGCGGCTTCTCTTGTCGTGGAGCACTAGCTCTCGGGCGTGTGGGCTCAGTACTTGCGGCTTGAGGATGCTAAAGCTCGAGATCAGTAGCTGTGGTGCACAGGCTTAGTTGCTCTGTGGCATGTGGGATCTTCCCGGACTAGGGATTGAACCCATGTCTCCTGCATTGGCAGGTGAATTCTTAACCACTAGACCACAAGGAAAGCCCAGAGATGCACATTCTTGACCCCTCACCCTAGACCCACTGAATCAGAAACTCTGAATCAGAAAGGTCTGGGCTTTAACCAGCCCTTCAGGAGGTTTCAGTGCACACTGAGGGTTGAGAGCCACAGGGGAAAAGTAGGTCCAGGGGCTGTTGTGGGGTTGTGCAAGTTCACAGTCCTGTTCTGGGCACCTGGCGCTCATGGGAAACTGTCAGGCTTGATCGCAAAGACAGGGACCAGAGGCAGAAGAGTAAGCAGACAGGGAGCCAGCCGAGCACCGTGAGTGTCTTTTAGCCTGGTTCCCTCCAGAACCTTCCAAAGGCAGAGCTCAGTGATGTCAGCCAGGCGGTTGGGAAGACAGCCTGGATTCCCACATGGGCTCTGTCTTGATTAGCTGTGAAGTCTTGTGGAGTCACTTAACCTCTCTGGGCTTCCTGGTGGGTCATAACCCTCTGTGAATAGAGCAGGATTGTTTGGGAAAATAAATGAGGTGACATTTGCGAAAACACGTGTGTGTGCGCGTGCACTCAATTGTGTCCGACTATTTGTGACCCCATGGACTATAGCCCACCAGGCTCCTCTACCCATGGAATTTCCCAGGTAAGAAATACTGGAGCGGGTTGCCATTCCCTCCTCCAGGGGATCTTCCCTACCCAGGGGTCGAACCCGCGCCTCTTACTCCTCTTGTATTGGCAAGCACGTTCCTCAGCACTGTACCACCTGGCAAGACTGAAAATACGTCTCTGCGGTAAATTGTAACCAGACAAAGAAACTCTTTACTGGAGCGAGTCTCAACTTTCCCCCAGTGGCCACACATGGGACAGATTATGCTCACATGCTGGGCAAGCTCCCGGAGCATTCCAACTGCAACTTCTCCCATCCGTCTCCTGATCAACAGGGAGAATGTTGACAGCCGAGTCAGAAGTTCCAAGGGGACAGAAGAGACGTCTCTCTGCCCGGTGGCCTTGGCCTTGTCCGACCCCTCTCCCCTCGCCTCCAGAGCCCCATTCGGCACTGTGCTGTCTCTCCACTAGCATCTCTCTAGCCCTTTCCCAGAACACAAGCAGTCAGCTAAGAACTTTGCTTTATACTGATTTTTTACTGAGCAAGAGGGTGGCTGCCTCCTAAAGGAAGTCTCCAGGCTCCTAATGAGGCAGCAGAATTGGGGCTCCCTCTCCTCACCCGACTCTGCTCCAGGGTCAGGCTTTTACCACGATGGCCATGTCATCAGCAGAATGTCCACAGTTGATGACTTCTCTGTCTTTCCTTGGAAAGCCCTGGCAACCCCATCTAAAGGAGTCCTCTCCTCCTTGTTAAGACACTGTTTGATTTTCTTCGTTGTGTCTAACCAAAATCTGAAATCACTTTGTCTATGTTTATGGTCGCCAGTTCGTGGTGACTGGGAGGTGCTACTCAGGTCACAGTCTTGGGTTTATATTGCTCCCACTAAAAGCTTTTCATAAATTCAAAGGACATGAGTTTGAGTAAACTCCGGGAGATAGTGGAGGAGAGAGGAGCCTGGCGTGCTGCTGTCCACGGGGTCGCAGAGTCAGATACGACTTAGCGACCGAACAACAAACAGAAATGCATACCCAGGCACACTTTTAGGTTAGGCAAGCAAGGAGTTTTTGTTTTGTTTCTGTTTTATTTGCTGCCTTTCAACCCCCGCCCTTGGCTCGGAAACAAGGAGGAGGAAGCCACACTTATGTTATCAAAACAACTTCATTAACTATCTGGAGACTTCTATTAGTTTGGTCACATAGTTCATCTCATCCCGGGAGAGTCCGCACGCTAGACCTGAAGGGATCCTCCAGCTCCACCGCACTTCCAGAACGTAAACCTCGTGCAAGCTAGTACCTTCTCTGTCTCGTTGACAATAGCATTCCCCAACCTTGAGCAAGTCCTGAATCGGAGCAGGTACTCTGTAAATACAGAATAACAGAATGAAGGGCAGACAAATAAGAATGTGGGCTGCTGCTGCTGCTAAGTCACTTCAGTCGTGTCCGACTCTGTGTGACCCCATAGACGGCAGCTCACCAGGCTCCCCTGTCCCTGGGATTCCCAGGCAAGAACACTGGAGTGGGTTGCCATTTCCTTCTCCAATGCATGAAAGTGAAAAGTGAAAGCGAAGTTGCTCAGTCGTGTCTGACTCTTAGCGACCCCATGGACTGCAGCCTGCCAGGCTCCTCTGTCCATGGAATTTTCCAGGCAAGAGTACTGGAGTGGGGTACCATCGCCTTCTCCGAGAATGTGGGCAGTTGTCTCCATCTCTGAAGGAGGAAGTGGTCCTTTGTCTTCCCAAAGCCCTGCAGCGAGAGCCTTTGGGGAGCACATGAGACTTTTAGAACAGTGCCAGTGCACAGAAAGTTCTTCATAATGCTTCCTGTGGACAGAGGCCCCAGAAGACTCAGTTCCCCTCCCAGGATCCTAACATTCAGCCCCCCATCCTCTTTTTCTGGCCATGCCCCAAGGCATGTGGGATCTTAGTTCCCTGACCAGGGATTGAACCCGTGCTCCCTGCAATAGAAGCAGAGTCTCAACCACTGGACCGCCAGGGAAGTCCCCAAACATTTAGCCCTATAGTCTTCTTTGCACCATACCAAGCTGCTTTTGAACAAAATTCTGTACTCCTGTCTCTGAGTTCTTCCCAATAGCTCCTGACTTTTCAGAAAGCTGGTGGAATAAAACGAGCCCTGAACATGGAGGATCAACATAGATTCTGGCCCAGGCATGACCACTGTCTGGCTGTGTATCTTTGAGGAAGGCATTTAGCTTCTTTGGAACTTGGAGTCCTTGCTTATGTAGGAGGCATAAGAAACCAACTTCAATGATTATCATATGAGTTGAGCCATAGAAATACTTTTAAAACTGCAGAGCACACTTCTAATTTTAGTTCTTGTTGTTAACCAGGCATGTGACCTATGAGAGCAGCCAGGGCAGCCCCCAACATACCTAGAACTACATGCCGTTCCTTGTCCATACGCTGTCCCTCCAACCTTTGCATGTCAAAATGCAAATGAGTTGGTGAAATTATGAGATATAGCCTCAAATCTGCTCTAATTTATTTAAAAATATCATAAAAGATACATTTCAGAAATATTCCTTATTAGTAGTTACAAACTGTTTACCAACTGTTTGTGTTAATATCTTGATTCCAGGTGACAGAAACTTGCCCGGGCTGATTAAGCAAAAATGGGAATTTGGGGCTGTGGAATTGAAGAGTCTGTGGCAAAGCAGCTTCAGAAATGGCTAGATCCAGGTGCTTAAATGAAGCTGCTGGTCAATTGTCTCCAGGTTTCAGCTCAGTTTTCTTTGCCAGCTTCATTCTCAGGCAGAACCTTCCCAAAGACAGCTCTCTGAAGCTCCAGGATTACATTTTTCCAGCCTAACAATCCTGTGGAAAGAGTGTGCTTCTTTCCAAATCATTCTAGAAGAATCTAGAAATGGTTGACTCTGGATGGACTGGCTTGGGCATGAACCCGAGTCTGGGTGACCTGCCCTTCCCTGCAGCTCGGTTGGGGCCAGTCTTTTTCCCCCAACCCCCCACCCCCTGCCACATGGACTGAGAGTAGAGAAGGAGTGGTTGACTGAGAAAGAGTGGGATGTTGTCACCAGAAGAATGAAGGAAGGAAGCTTGGCAGGCCAAACTCCAGGGATCCACTCACAGATGACCACAGGAAACAGGCTCAGCACAGAGGCGAGGACTGTTAGATCAGTTAAACACCAGGGTGTTTCTTTCAGACAAGGAAGACCAGCTCTGCTTGGGACCTCCCCAGCTTAGCTTGTGTAATCCGTCCACCAGTTTATGTCTTCACTCGGTCACTGAGTTTTCTTGACCTTTACTCTTCTGGCTTCACCCGTTCACTGGCCATGAACTCCTCACCTTGGTCTCCTACTGGGTGACCCTGCAGTCACCTAAGCTTGTCATCTTCTTCCTTTTCTGGATCAGATTTTAGGGTGCCATCTCCCAGGGCTTGCTTGGTGTTTGGGGTGATGAGCCTCATCCCATTCCCAAGCAGATGTCTCTGAGTTCAGCCCTGAATGGACATCTCCCAACTAGTGGACTAAGGTGCAGAGACACAGGTGCTTCTGCCCTCTCAGGATCTCCCAGGACATTTACACTTGAACTTGTGATGTGTCAGGAAGAGGAAGGTCAAAGGTTGAGCTCTTTCTCAAGCCACTCAGCCCTATTTCCCCCAAAACTCTGTTCCCACAAATCTAGTTCATCTTTTCAAGCCATGATTATTCTTCCAGATGTGGCTCTGCTTTCATAGTTCAGCAATCCTGTTTTACATATTTTCCTGAGCTAATAATTTGAAATGAACTTGCATATGAGTTTGTTCATGTGTTGGAGAAGACTCCTGAGAATCCCTTGGACTGCAAGGAGATTGAACCAGTCAATCCTAAAGGAAATCAGTCCTGAATATTCTTTGGAAGGATGATGCTGAAGCTGAAGCTCCAACACTTTGGCCACCTGATGAGAAGAATTGACTCATTGGAAAAGACCCTGATGCTGGGAAAGATTGAAGGTGGGAGGAGAAGGGGATGATGGAGCATGAGAGGGTTGGATGGCATCACCAACTCAATGGGCGTGAGTTTGAGCAAGCTCCAGGAGTTTGTGAAGGACAGCGAAGCCATGTGCTGCAGTCCATGGGGTCACAAAGAGCTGGACACAACTGACAACTGACTGATGTACTCCTTTCTCTGCTCCTGGCCACACTCCCTATTTGGTTATTTTCCCTAGTCAGAATCCAGTTGAACTGGCTGTTCTTCATCCCTGTCTCACAAAACCACCCTAGAATCCCTAGACACATGTGCACCTAAAGAAGAAAGCGGGGCCATGTGTCGAACTATCCGCCAGAGGGCTGGGGTCGTGACACAGCCTGTCTCTGTGTGCAGTTAGGGCTTCTGCTTCTGACTCCCAGTGCCCCATCTCCTGACTCCGTGCAACCTCTGCCTTTTCCCCACCTCTTCTCTGCTTCAAGCACATAGATCCAAGGTGACTCCAGTTTCCTTGGAAGCCATTTGACAAAGACACATAAATACATGAGTGACCATGTGGTTCTGTAGAAAATATGCCTGGTCATAGCCCACGTCATATAGTCTAGAACCAACAGGCTACATTCTCATCCCCATGAACCAGGACACTTGACCCCCATCCCCATGCCCTAGATACACCCTCAGAGTCCCAGCATCTTCTTTTCCTTTTACTCCATTGTCAACCTGGACCAAGATTTTCTCCTCTAGGACCAAGATTTTCTTCCGGGCACCGTTTCTTCTCAGATCAGATGTACCTCCAATATTAACAACGGAATGCGGGAGAAACACCTCTCTGCTACTATTTTACAAATTCTTGTTATTTATTTAGTTTTGGCTGTGCTGGGGATTTCTTTGGAAGGAATGATGCTAAAGCTGAAGCTCCAGTACTTTGGCCACCTCATGAGAAGAGTTGACTCATTGGAAAAGACTCTGATGCTGGGAGGGATTGGGGGCAGGAGGAGAAGGGGACGACAGAGGATGAGATGGCTGGATGGCATCACTGACTCGATGGACGTGAGTCTGAGTGAACTCTGAGAGATGGTGATGAACAGGGAGGCCTGGCGTGCTGCGATTCATGGGGTCGCAAAGAGTCGGACACAACTGAGCGACTGAACTGAACTGTGCTGGGTCTTCTTGGCTGCTCTCAAGCTTCTCTCCAGGTGCAGGGAGTGGGGCCACTCCAGGTGCAGTGTGCAGGCCTCTCATTGCAGTGGCCTCTCTTGTTGCAGAGCCCGGGCTCCAGGGTGCTTGGGCTTCAGTAGCTGTGCCCTAGAGCACAGGCTCAGTAGTTATGAGCCATGGGCTTAAATGCCCCGAGGCCTGTGGGATCTTCCCGGATTAGGGGTTGAACCTGTGTCTCCTGCATTGGTAGGCAGATTCTTTACCACCGAGCCACCAGGGAAGCCCTCAGCTACATTAAAAAAAATTTTTTTAAACTGAGGTGAAAGTCGCATAATCTAAAGCATGCTTTTTTAACCATACTTAACTGTACAGCTCAGTGGCACTAGGTACATTCACATTGTTGTACAATTCTCACCATCATTCATCTTCCAAATTTTTCACCTTCCTAAACTGAAATTTTGTCCCAGTTAAACACTAACTCCTCCTCCTCCCTCCCCACCCCATTTCCATGCCACGGATCCTGGCATCTACCAGTGTACGTTCTGACCCTATGAATTTGACTGTTCTAGGTACCTCGTATAAGTGGAATCAAACAGTATTTGTCTGTGCCAAATGAAAATTGGAATACATTTTTAAGGTTAACTTAACATATGTCCTACAAACAGGTTGTACCTTCTTTTTTTTCTCATTCCCTCTGTGCAATACAGTAGGCCCTCACCAGCCATCCACATTTAACTGTGTTGTTGTTGCTATTGTTCATTCGTGTCTGACTCTTTGCAACCCCATCAACTGCAGCACTCCAGGTTTCCCTGCCCTTCACCATCTCCCAGAGCTTGTTCAAGCTCATGCCCATTGAATCAGTGATGTCATCCAACCATCTCATCCTCTGTCATCCCCTTCTCCTCCTGCCCTCAATCTTTCCCAGCATCAGGGTCTTTTCAAATGAATCAGCTCCTCGCATGAGGTGGCCAAAGTATTGGACCTTCAGCTTCAGCCTCAGTCCTTCCAATGAATATTTAGGACTGATTTCCTTTAGGATGGACTGGTTGGATCTCTTTACAGTCCAAGGGACTCTCGAGAGTCTTTTCCAACACCACAGTTCAAAAGCATAAATTCTTCAGCATTCCTCTTTCTTTATAGTCCACCTCTCACATCCGTACATGACACTGGAAAAACCATAGCTTTGACTAGACAGACCTTTGTTGGCAAAGTAATGTCTCTGTTTTTTAATATGCTGTCCAGGTTAGCCATAGCTTTTCTTTCAAGGAGTAAGCATCTTTTAATCTCATGGCTGCAGTCACCATCTGCAGTGATTTTGGAGCCCAAGAAAATAAAGTCTCTCACTGTTCCCACTGTTTCTCGGTCTATTTCCCATGAAGTGATGGGACCAGATGCCATGATCTTTGTTTTTTTGAATGTTGGTTTTAAGCCAGCTTTTTCATTCTCCTCTTTCACCTTCGTCAAGAGGCTCTTTAGTTCCTCTTCACTTTCTGCCATCAAGGGGGTGTCATCTGCATATCTGTCTTATTAACTGGGTTATTCTACCTTTTTTGTTTGCTTTTTATTGAAGGATAATTGCTTTACAGAATTTTGTTGTTTTCTGTTAAACCTCAACATGAATCAGCCATAGGTATACATATATCCCCTCCCTTTTGAACCTCCCTCGCATCTCCTTTCCCATCCCACCCCTCTAGGTTGATGCAGAGCCCCCGTTTGAGTTTCCTGAGCCATACAGCAAATTCCCATTGGCTATTTTATATATGGTAATGTAAATTTCCATGTTACTCTCTCCATACGTCTCACCCTCTCCTCACCTCTCCCCATGTCCATATGTCTATTCTCTATGTCTGTTTCTCCATTGTTGCCCTGTAAATAAATTCCTCAGTACCATTTTTCTAGATTCTGTATATGCTCTCCTGTAATGTTCCTGACAGTCTGGATTTGGTTAAGAAAGATGAGGAATGGGAAGGCAGACCACTCCTTTACCCTAAGGGCCTGAGGAAGTTCTCGGCCCCACCTTGCCCACGCTGTTGCTGTTCAGTCCTTATGTCCAATTCTTTTGCAAATACATGGACTGTAGCCCTCCAGCCTCCTCTGTCCATGGGATTTCCTAGGCAAAAATACTGGAGTGGGTTGCCATTTCCTTCTCCAAGGGATCTTCCTGACCCAGGGATTGAACCCGAGTCTCCTGCTTGGCTGGAGGATTATTTTTTTTAAACCACTGAGCCACCTGGACAGTCCTGCCCATGTGTAAGATGTACAATATGTGGACATACACACCCAGTCCATTTACATGTACCTGCCATGTGTATATCTGGAGCATATGCCACTCCATTGGGTCACTTTGAGGGTCTCAGACCTCATTTGAGCTCATTTTCCTGTTGGCGAGTAGCACATACCTGGTCTGTTCCCTCCCACTCCCGACTGTGTGTCGACTACAGGGCCAGTGTCACAAGAACAGCTGGTGGGAAGGTGGTCATGGTAGCAGGGGCTTCTGCCAGCCTTTTCTTTGAAAGAGCTGGCTTTATGCTATCACTTTGGAGAGAGTCTAGCAGCTTCTGATGAAGCTGAAAATGCAGATGCCAATACTCCCAGTATTTCCCTCCCTGGAGGAACATTCCCACAAGTGCACAAAAAGACACGCACAGGGATGTTCAAAGTAGCATTGCTATGCTGGTGGAAAGTCTTCAAGTCCACAAATCATTTTGCTCTTCCCTGCCTCCCTCTTATCACTCTGCGCCCGGCCCCTGTAGCGGAGTTTCCTCCTGGCTGTGATGTTGTAAATGCTAGACCTGGGCTCTTCGGTGGACTTCCGTATGCCAGCAGGTCTCCACCCAAGTAGGGGTGGGAGCAGAGCCTCTGCCAGGTGAGCAGGTGAGAATCACAGGATAGTATGAAAGTAGGATGGCATGGCTGGCTTGAAAATACATGTTTAATATAATTTTATCTTTGCAAAACAGTATTTGTTTAATGTGACACAAACGACAGCAGTTAGCAACGCATTACTGTCAAAATGGCATGTGTTTCAAGGTCGTGGAGTGCTAATTGTGGGTGTGGTATCGTGAGCCCAGGTCAGAGACAGAGCTCTCACAGGAGTTCACATAAACCAAGTGACCTGATTTCCTTTCCCGTGGAAGCGCACCCTCCCCACCATTAACCTGAAAACCGGAAAGGGCTGAGATATGGTATTTTTAATGGTATCTTCAAACCTTCCCCTTAACACAATGCTCCAGGAATTATTTATCAGCAGGTGCAACAGTCGTTGCATTGAACTAGATTATATGAACTAGATGTTGTTGAGTAACTGCAAAACTAGGGCTCTTACTGGGGCTCTGTGAAACCCCCCCAAATAAAGGACACTAAGTGTGTTCATAACTTTTACCATGATGAGCTTTCTTTAATCTTTGCTGACAAAAAAAAATCAAACGTACAGCTTTTTTTCAGGATGACACTGGCAAATAGAATTAGTATTGAGCCTTCCCTTCCTCCAGTTAACACAGCTTCTCAAATCAGAAATCCTATCTATAGCTTAGATCAACATAGTGAAAGTGAAAGCGTTAGTCACTCAGTTGTGTCCAACTCTTTGCGACCCCATGGACTGTAGCCTGCCAGGCTCCTCTGTCCATGGGATTTTCCAGGCAATACTGGAGTGGGTTGCCATTCCCCTCTCCAGGGAATCTTTCTGACTCAGGGATTGAACCCGCATCTCCTGAGGCTCCTTCACTGAGGGAAATTAATAACCTTATACGGGGCTTCTCAGGTGGCGCTAGTGGTAAAGAACCTGCCTGCCAAAGCAGGAGACATAAGAGACGTGGGTTTGATCACTGGGTCGGGAAGATCCCCTGGGGGAGGGCATGGCAATCCACTCCAGTATTCTTAGCAGGCTACAGTCCAAGTCCACAGGGTCACAAAGAGTCAGACACAACTGAAGCGATTTAGCACACATGCAAGCAATAGCCTTATATACTTACATTAGCAAAGGACAAAGGCTGAAATAAATGAGTATCCAACCTTAAAAAGTAACAAAAGGAACAACTGAAAAGACTCAATAAGGTAGAAGAAAGGAAACAATAAAGATAAAATTAAGACATTAATGAAATAGAATACAGAGATACATACCAGAGAAAAGCTGGGTTCTTGGAAAAGACAAATTAATACACCTCTGGCTAGATTGATCAAAGAAAAAAGCATATAAATACACAGTGTTGGGGACTGAAAATAAGACATAACTACTAAGAAGTATCCTGACCCAAGTTTCTTCACACCACCACTGACTTTTCTCTCAAGGACTTTTTTTCTTGCCCATTATAGACGTGAGCTCTCAATTGCTTTAGTCAGGGCTCACAGGCAGCATCTTATCTTGCTCTGTAGACCTCTGCCTGTGCTGGATGTTTAGACACAACATGTGGAAATCACCCACTTTTGATTCAAGGCAAAAGATAAAGCTAAAGAATTCTGTAGTAGATACAGCATACCTTGGCAATATGGCAGGTTTGTTTCCAAACCGCTGCAATAAAGTGAATGTTGCAATCAAGTGAGTCATGAATATTTTGGTTTTCAGTGCATGGTGGCTAGGTGGTAAAGAATCCATCTGCCAATGCAGGAGACGCAAAAGATGCGGGTTCAATTCCTAGGTCTGGAAGATCTCCTGGAGTAGGAAAATGGCAACCCACTCCAGTATTTCTTGCCTGAAAAACTCCAAGGTCAGAGGAGCCTGGCAGGCTACAGTTCACAGGGTCACAAAGAGTTGGACACAGCTGAGCATACACACACACACACACACACACACACATGCACACAAAAGCTTATACTGTACTATAGACTGTAAACTATACAATAACATTACATCCCCCCCCAAAAAAAACACCACTTTTTAAATTTAGAAATATTTTGTTGCTCTTTGCAAAGTATTGCTCTTAGAAATACTTTGTTGGCCATATAAAGTTGCCACAAACCTTCAAATGGTGGAAACCACAGTATCTTGGAAGTACAATATAAGAGGTATGCCTATTACTGAACTCTGACATCTTACAGACACTGGGTAGGGAAGGCAAGGAATCCACGGCTCTGATATCCCAGGATAAAAGGGCTTATAGCTTACCACAAGCAGTACTAGCCACGAATGAGGAAATGTCATAAACCACAGAGAACAAAATGAAAACCCTCACCCATTGGATGAGTTGGATTTAAGAAACCCACTGCTCTTCTTTGCCCCTTAAGCTCGGCACAGGAGAACTTGCCCTGGTTCTGTTTCATTGTTCCCCTTTTTGAGCCCCCTTCTCCCCAAAACACCATAACCCAGGCTGGCAAATCTAGTCTCGTATGGCCGCACCTAAGCTCCCATTTCCTCCGCAGCTGGCTGTCCACTCGCCTCCTGCAGCACCCTGCCAGGGAGGCGCCCCCGCTCTGCAGCCTCTGTAGCCTTTTATCAAAGGCTCTGCGCACAGCTGAGGAGGAGAAATAGAAAATCAAAGGGTCGATGCAAGCATTGAGAGCGCTGAGCATCACGGCGCAGACCCGCCACCTTTCGCTGGTCTTACGGAAGAACCCCACCACGTGAGACACATTGTAGGGCCCGAAACAGACCAGGAAATTGAACAGCGTCGCAACAGCCAGCGCCACGGCTCTCCAGGGCTTCCGGGTCGCCACTTGCGGCTGGGAGAGAACGATTCGCACCAAACGCCAGTAACAAGATGGTGACCTCCATGGGGATGAAAAAGAGGAGGCACAGTTCCAGCCGCACCGGAAGCACCACGCGCAGCTGCTCTTGGGTGAAGCTGTCATAGCAGACAGGGCGGCTGTTGGCCTCCCGCGACGAGTTGGTTGGTAAGTACTGGACAATGATCACAACGTTACAGTGTCCGAAGGACAAGAGCCAGATGGCCACGGCAGTGATCACTCCGTACACGGGCCGGCGGTTAAGCTTGTACTGCACGGGGAAAGCCACGCTGCGGTAGCGCTCCACGCTGATGCCCCCCAGCAGCCACGTGCTGCAGTAGATGCTGCAGTAGAAGCCGAAACCTGTGAGGGCACAGAGCGTGTTCCCCAGGGGCCAGGTGAAAGCATGCGCAGCCTCAGCCGTCTTGAAGGGCAGCAGCAGCAGCAGCAGCTGGAGGTCGGCCAGCGTAAGGCTGAGCAGGAGGATGTGGATGGGTGCAGGGTGGGGCTGGCGCACGAGCCCCACAAAGGCCCACAGCGCCAGGAGGTTGGCAGGGAGATCGAAGAGGAAAGCTAGAAAGCAGACAAGGAGAAGTCCCGGGTTTTGGGGACTTGGGGCCATCCTTCCCGAAGAGACAAAAGATGCTGTCGGAATTCTCGCTGAGTCTCCTAGCCCCAAACCAAGGTGAATCAGACTCTACATCTCCCCTCTGTGTTTCACTAAGGGATTATTGCCTACCCTGCGGACGGAACACTATTCTTCTTCCTGTGTGTCAGGGAGAAAGAACTTGTCCTTCTTCACAACAAAATTGTGTTTTTTTGCTTCACAACAAAATTACTTTAGAATCTACACAACAGAATTACCCAATAAAATTACTTCTTTAGAATCTTCCTCTTCTCCATTCCGCCCTGCAAATTGAGAGAGAGAGACAGTCTTAAGAATTTTGATGTCTCAGAAGCTCCCACAGGAAAAGTTCTGAGGTCTCCAAGTCCCCAATAGAAAGGGGGACTTCCCTGGTGGTCCAGTGGTTAAGAATCTGCCTGCCAATGCAAGGGATATGAGTTCGATCCCTGGTCTGGGAAGATTCGCCTGCCTCCAGGTAACCAAGCCCATGTGCCCCAGGTAACCAAGCCCATGTGCCCCAACTACTGAGCCTGCACACCTAGAGCCCGTACAACAAGAGGTCACCACTCGCCCCCACTCGTTGCAACTAGAGAAAGTCCCCGCACAGTGACAAAGACCCAGAGCAGCCAAAAACATAAACAAAAAAAAAAAAAAATTTTTTTTTTTTTTTAAGAAAGGACATTGTGTGAGGGCTGTGCAGTCCTCTGTCTTAAGTACCTAGAACTGTGCCCGACACATAATAGGGGCTGAATCAACTTCTGTCAGTTAATGAATGGCTGTGTGAACTGTGGTTCCTCACGAAGACTGGGTAGCCCCAAGACTATCTCTGAACATTTCCAAATTCTACTTGACCTGCTTGTGGCTTTTTCCTCTCCTAATCTTTGACCTCTTTTCTTTTTCTTTTCTCTCCCCAAGTCACAGGGCTTGAACACAAGAGTCTCAGCTTCAGCTCTGAAAATGGGAGTTTGGTTGAGCTTGAGGGGAAAGTAGCTCAAGCCCAAGGTGAGCCTCAGATGCCCCGCTTCTCAGTTCTATGCAGAGCCATTCAAAGACAACCTGTAGGTTCCGGGTAGGATAACAGAGGGGCCTGACCGGGACCAGGATTCCAGTCCAGGCCATGCCGTGGATGAGTCATGTGACTCTGGGAATCATTCTAAGTCCTACTGGTTTACATACAACCAGTGATTTCACCAGAACCACCACAGTTCCCATAGGCTGCCAGCCAGTTCACCCTTTCTCCCCCTTGAAGGAAGCATATACGTGAGATGTATGTCAATCAAGAATAACCTTTAATCTCCTTGTGCACACTATTATGTGCTTCGTAGGTGGCTCAGTGGTAAAGAATCTGCCTGCCAATGCAGGTTGGATCACTGAGCCTGGAAGATCCCTGGAGAAGGAAATGGCAACCCACTCCAGTATTCTTGCCTGGAGAATTCCATGGACCAAGGAGCCTGGTGGTCTGCAGTCCCATGGGATAGGAAAAGAGTCAGGCACTACTTAGCAACTAAACGACAACAACAACACACTGCTATATCTGAGATGGATAGCCAACAAAGTCCTACTGCATAGCACAGGGAACTCTGCTCAATGTTAGGCAGAAACCTGGATTGGAGGGGAGTTTAGGGGAGAATGGATGCACGTATATGTATGGCTGAGTCCCTTTGCTGTTCACTTGAAACTATCACAACATTGTTGATTGGCTATACTGCAATATAAAATGTAAGAGAATAACATTTAATCTCCTTTCATTCATCATTAACAAGTGTATGTTTAAAATTAAACTTGAGTCCTTAACCTGTAACTGGTAACATATTACTGGTGGCCCACCCGTGTATCTCACTTCTAAATTGGAAAAATCTCAGTAGAGGGACCTGTGAAAAGGGAGACGACCCAACTCGTTGAGCTCACCTTTTCTGTTCCTCCTGTGCTTACCTGTGCCCTGGCCCTCACCAGCACCCTCTCTCCCTTGACTTATCCTGGCCCCCTTTCATTTCCATGACCTTCTTCCCTCCCCTCTTTCTAGAGTCAAGCTCACACTCTGCTCCCTCTTCCTAGTTTATCTACCCAAACTCCTTCCATCCCCTTTCCATCTACAGTTGTGATCCCAACAACCTCTTCCCTGAGCACAAGCAAAGTCAGGAGCCTTGCCTTTTCCTGGAAGCAGATGGATGGCTTTGCAAATACATCAGGTCTCAGAAGCAAGTGGAACCTTGTCTAACTGGGCCACCTTTCCACCTCCCCCAAAAAACAACAGTTTTCTTATACCTAGAGGAGTCACGTGGTCAAAAAGGGGAAGGTCAATAGTTGAGCTCTTGCCAAGGCAACTCGACTGGATCCCCCACCAAATTCTGCCCCACCAAGCATATTTCTTCCAGAACCCAGATCGTTATTGTTCTTTTGAGCTTTCTCCTCCTTCTGCATTTCAAGTAATCTCTTCTCTCTCCTTTCTGTGGGCCATTATTCCAAACAATTTTGCACACGCATCCACTTCCTGCTCCCTCTGCTCCTTCCTCACCTGTCCCCCGGGGCCCATCTTTTCTCTCAAGGCCACTGACCCGATCAATTTCCTGTTCTCTTTCCAGGCAGCTCTGGCAGAATCTGGTTAGCATCTTGAGCATTGCCTGACTTCCTCTGGCCCGTTAGGTCCCTTCTTAACAGATATTTTCTTCCTTGGACTCAGACTATCCATGTAACACGTAACATGTTCTCAGTCCATGTTGCTGCCAGGCAGCCTGTTTCTGGCTCTTCTCCTCTCCCTTCTTCTCCCCGCTGGAGTCATTCCCCTCCCACCATGATCTCGGTCCTGCTTGGACCACCTTCTCTTCTCACTGTTCTTTCATCAGCCTGTGTAGGACCCACATTGCTCCCTGCTAGCATCTCAAGGCAGACATGCAAGATGCTTGTCTCTCTTCAGGAAACGTGCTTGTCTGTCCACTGGCTGCCCGACGCTCCCAACAGAGGCTCTGGTTCTCTTCCCATGACCCAGGAAACGTGACCCTCAGCCGTTTCTCCTCCAGAAAGGATCTCTTCTCACTTAGCTCATGACTCCCCACCTTGGTACCCACGTGGTCTCTCTACATTTATGCAGCCTGCCCTTTGTAACCCACATGGTGTGTATCCTAGAATGGGCACCTAGGAAGCGCTTTTGATGCTTGATACACAAGAGATGAAGGCACCATAATTCTCTTTCATTCTCTACCAAGGTATTTTGTACTGTTTTACTGTCTGCATGTGATTGAGCAACAGAAACTTACTGGAAAGGTGAAGATTGCTGGATAAGGATAAGGCTGCTTTCATTAAATTAAAATGCTAAGAGAGGGACCTCTTTTCTCCATCCTTGTCCCCCAGCCATGCAGACCTGCAGAACCCTCTCTTCTAGCAGGTGCCAGGACCCTGAGCCATTTCCGAAGCCTCAGGAATCTCTTAGGAAACCCCCTTTTGGCTTGGAAAATGGCAGTGCTTCATGACAAGAGTCTAGGTAAGGTTGGTTCTTCTGGAAATGACTGTTTTGAAGCCTGCCCTTAGGGAAAAAAAGCTAGCACAGTCCCTTGATTATGATAGGCACTTGATCGTTGTTGTTTAGTGGCTAAGTCATGTTCAAGCATTTTGCGGCCCCATGGACTGTAGGCCCCCAGGCTCCTCTGTCCATGGGATTTCCCAGGCAGGGATACTGGAGTGGGTGGCCATTTCCCCCTCCAGGGGATCTTCCTGACCCAGGGATTGAACCCGCATCTCCGCTGAGCCACCAGGGAAGTCCAGGCGCTTGATGACTTGTGACTGGGAGCAAAAGGATTGGAGTTGGATGTGCCTGTAAGAGCTTATTAGCTGATGCTACTAGCAGAGTGAGTCAGAACCTGTGCTTTTTACCTTCTTTTTAAAATCTCCGTTCTGTTCTCCAAGTCACCAGTATTGGGATGTCCTTGGTGTCCCTAAGACCCCAGCCTTATGGGCATTTAGACTAAGTTGTTAGCTAAATCACAGAGCTTCAGTGACCCCACCCAGTGGCATCATGGGAGTGGGCAGTGCAGCATCTCCAGTCCAACTCAACTAAGTTTACCTCGGAGTGAGTCACACTGCTCCCCACCATGCCACCCCTGTCAGCAGCACCCCACTTCCCAGCCATCAAAGGCCCCGTGCAAGGTGCGGTTCTGGATGCTGGGGACACGAGTGAGCAAGACACAGGGTAAACAGGTAAACACACAAAGCAGGTGATTTCAAGCGAAGGAAGGAAGCAAATCTAAAGAGAGTCTGGCATAGGGCTTTCTTTAGGTAGGCTGTCAGTACAGGCCTGCGCTGAAGAGGGGTATTTGAACTGCTGAGAAGGAGCCAGCCACATGAAGGGCATTCCAGGTAGTTGTTCAGTCACTCAGTCAGTTGCATCTGACTCTGCAACCCCATGGACAGCACCATGCCAGGCTTCCCTGTTCTTCACTATCTCCCGGTGTTTGCTCAAACTCGTGACCATTGAGTTGATGATGCCATCCAGCCTTCTCATCCTCTGTTGCTCCTCCTCCTCCTGCCTTCAATCTTTCCCAGCATCGTTTCAGGTAGAGGGGATGGCACAATCCAAGGCTCTGCACCAGGAACAAGCCCGCAGTATCAGGGGAATTGAAAGAAGGCCAGTGTGGCTGGGCCTGCAAGATATGCTGGGCCGCACAGCCTCTGGGCCCCAGGAGCACACGGGGTGAGCCTGGGCGTGTTGGTTCATCTGCAATTGTTTGACCTTGGATGACAGTGTCTTATTTGTTGATCTGATCTTCCTCTCTGAGGATTAGACATGTCCCCAGTAAAACTCTGTGGCCAGTCAGAATCTGATAGCTTCCTTCTGGTTCAGTGTCTTCCTGACCTCTTGACAACACAGAGCCACCACTGTCCTCTTCAGCTTCCAGCGACAACAGGTGGAGTGATGATCAGAGGCAGGGTTGCAAAAAAATGGAGTGATTTGGAAATGGATTTTTTTTTGATGATGCAATTCGTTTATTTTTTGTTTCAAATTAATTTTTATTGGAGTCTAGTTGCTTTACAATGTTGTATTCATTTCTGCTGTACTTTTTATTTTAGTTTTTGGATCTAATTCCCTGACTAGGGATCAGCTCATGCCCCTTGCACTGGGAGCTCAGAGCCTTAACCGCTGGCCTGCCAGGGAAGTCCCATCTGCTGTGCTTTTTAAAATGATAGAGATGGAGGTGTGCAGCCCAGCACGTACCAACAACAGAAGTAAACAGAAAGAAAGAACGTGGGCCCGACCTGGGAGCTAGGCTAGAGTTAGCCACTAACCTCATTCAAGCTGGGGCCCTGACAGCTTACCTCACTGCATTTCCGTGAAACCCCTTTGAAACCACACAGTCTAAGATCAGGGAACCTTATCTGTGAGGAAGTTGAGGTTCACCAGATGCCTCCCCCACCCTCACTCCAGCTGCTGCCTGTCCACACCCTCATGTCCAGCACCTTAAGAATGGACTCCAGGGACATGGACCTTGCCACCCCATCCTTCTGGTTGGACAGACCAAAATCCTGAGAGATCCCTTTGACTCTTTGAAAATATCTCCCAGGATCTGACTACTCCATCAGCAAATCCTCTCCACTCTATCTTCAGAATATATCCCCAATCCAATCCCTTCTCACCACGCCTCTTGTGCCACCTGGTCAGGCTGGCATCGCCATCTCTCACCTATGTTCCTTTGTTTTCTCCTGTCTGGCCCCTTTGCATCTGCTGTCCCCTTCAGTCTGTCCTCCACACAACAGCCAGAATGATCATTTAAAACATGCGTAAGTCTGTCTCTCCTCTGCTCAAAATTCCATGGTCTCCCTATCTTACTCATCAAAGCCCTAGTCCTTACAATGGCCTCCAAGTTCAACTGTTTTGGCTTCCTGCCCCGTCACTCTCTGACCTCATCTGCTCTGCCTCTCTCTCCCCTTGTTACTTGGGACACGTCTCCACGGGGTGCAACTTGATGACATCTCTCAAACTTAAAAATTTGCTATCATCTGACCCAACAAGTTGATATTCATGAGTTGATTGTGTAGATATACTTTCTCATGTGCACATGAAGTATATTCATCACAGTGTTTTTTGTTTGTTGGTTCTCTGATAATAAAAGACTAGGGACAACCTATGTCCATCAGCAAAGGGTCTGGTTAAATAAAAACCATGCAGCGTCCAATCAGTTGAAATACTGAGCATTTGTTATAAATAATGAGGCAGGTCTACATACGCCACGGTAGATCAGACTCTGAGGCTTATTGTTAGATGAGAAAAAGCAAGTTGTGAGACAAAAAGTGAGTTGTAAGAGAGAACAGACCTACACCCACATATTCACCCAATGAGTTCTCTCTGAGAGCCCCTAGGTAACAGCGCTGGCTGTCACTGGGGAATCAGCAGTGAACCGACCTTGCCTCCCGGAGCAGATGTCCCATTGTGATAAGACAAGAATTAGATTGATCAGTTCAGTTCAGTTCAGTCGCTCACTCGTGTCTGACTCTTTGCGACCCCATGAATCGCAGCATGCCAGGCCTCCCTGTCCATCACCAACTCCCGGAGTTCACCCAAACCCACGTCCATCGAGTCAGAGATGCCATCCAGCCATCTCATCCTCTGTCCTGCCCCCATCCTCTCCTCCTGCCCCCAATCCCTCCCAGCATCAGAGTCTTTTCTAAAAAACAGATACATAACCTCAAGTTGGGGGCCAGGCTGGTGCTAAGAAGGAAGATGGAGGTTGGAAAAGCAGAGTAAAGGGGCAGAGAGCTAGGGCAGTCCAAGAAGGGCTTTCAGAGGAGGGGATATTTGAGCAGAGCCCTGCAAGAAAAAAGGGCTTCCCTGGTGGCTTAGATGGTAAAAACTCTGCTTGCAATGCAGCAGACCTAGGTTCAATCCCTGGGTCGGGAAGATTCCCTGGAGAAGGGCATGGCAACCCACTCCAGTATTCTTGCCTGGGAAATTCCATGTACAGAGGAGCCTGGAGGGCTACTAGTCCACAGTGTTGCAAAGAGTCAGACACGACTAAGCGACTAACACCATACACTGCAAGAAAGAAGAGCATGAGGGTGAGACTGTTGGGGGTTGGTCCAGGCAGAGCATGGCCATCCCCGAGAGGAGCCACAGTGTGTCAGAGGAGGTCAGGGAGGCCAGAGCTGCTGCAAGAGGGCTGAGGGAGAGTTGCGGGAATAAGGTCAGGGCAGTAGGCAGGGCCCAGAATGTGTGGGGCCCTGTGTCTGAGGTCAGGATGTAGAGTGACATCTGAGGTCTGATGGGCAGAGGTGTGAGGTAACTTGGTCCACATTTCCAAAGGATCCCTCTGAAAGCTGTTGGGTGAGGAGTAGATTGCAGGAAGGGACGCCCATGGAACTGTTCACAGTGGTGTCTCTGGGAAGGGGAACTGGGTATTGGAGGGGTATTGGGGTAGAAGGGAAAGGTTACCAATCTCCATGTATCTTTTGTACTTAAAAAAAAAATTCTTTTTTCTGAGTGCATGTGTTTAAGTTTACTCAAAAAATAAAAGCAAGAGAAAACATTCATAGCTAACATTTGTTGGGCATGTATTATGAGCTATACTGCTTGTCACAGTGAGCCCTTAGGCTTAATTGAGCTGAGACAGTTCATGTAAGTGGCCAGTTGTGTGGGCCACACCACCCAGCCACAGCCTTTCCTTCAGTTGTGCTGTTCCAGATGGGAGAGGGGATAAACCCAAAGTAGACATAAAAAACAAAAAGGGCAGAGCTAACAGCCTTGCAAACATTGGATATCTGAACCACATCCCCAGCCAGACTTGGCTCTATCCAGTTTCTTTGCTTTTTTGTTTTTTGCCAGTTGAATGGATTTCCAGCAGTGTCTCCTTGCTGCTTTAATGCAGCTCCATTTTTCTGATTAAGAATAGGTTGAGCACCTCTCAAGAGAACGCAGGCTTTTTCAGCCCATAATCATTATGCCACCCATTATGTCTAAGTGATGGCTCTTAATTGAAGCAACAGAGGTCAACCCTGGCTAATTTAGGTATTATCTGATAAGATGTTGGATAGCTGAGAGACTTGGCAGCAAGGCTGGAGAACCAGGCTTACAGAAAGCGTCTGTCTACATTGTGGGAGACCTGGGTTCGATCCCTGGGTTGGGAAGATCCCCTGGAGAAGGAAATGGCAATCCACTCCAGGACTATTGCCTGGAAAATCCCATGGACAGAGGAGTCTGGTAGGCTACAGTCCATGGGGTCACAAAGAGTCAGACACGACTGAATGACTTCACTTTGCTTTACTTTCACATGTAGCCAGGACCACCGTAAAATCATGCCTCAGATCCAACCCAATGAGGATCCAGTAACCCTTCCCTCACACCACACCCCCCACCGCCACAAACACACACACTACATTGAACCTTGGGCCCCAGAGCCACATTCCTTCTCCCCATGACTTCCCTCCTCTGTACCACACTGCAGCCTCACATTCAGAATTGGGACAGGTGCACTTGATGGGCCAAACCTATGAGGGCTGCTCAGAAAAGAGGCTGATGTAGGCCCTGATGTAGGCTCACATCAGGACTTAGAACTATCAGCTTCTCCAGCGGGAGCAGCGCTCTGCTTCTCACCAAGATTCAAAGTTCACATGTGGGCAGTTTCTTCAGCACAAGAAGGGTTTCAAATGCTAGGCAACCAAAGGGTGACCAGAGGCCCACAGTGGGGCCCCTCAAAGGTCAGGATGGTCCAGATCATTGCCATATTTTGAGGTTCCCAGTATATGAAAAAACAAGTGATGGAATGCCCAAATGAGATTTAATAGTGGAATGGTATTCCTAATAAGAAAGAAATAGAATCGGACCATAAAGAAGGTTGAGTGCTGAAGAATTGATGCTTTCGAACTGTGGTGTTGGAGAAGACTCTCGAGAGTCCCTTGGACAGCAAAATCAAACCAGTCAGTCCTAAAGGAAATCAACCCTGAATATTCATTGGAAGGACTGAAACTGAAGCTCCAGTACTTTGGCCACCTGCTGCAAAGAGCCAACTCATTGGAAAAGACCTGATTCTGGGAAAGATGGAGGGCAGGAGAAGGGGATGACAGAGGACGAGATGGTTGGATGGCATCCCCACCTCAATGGACATGAGTTTGAGCAAACCCGGGAGATAGTGAAGGACAGGGAATGCTGGTGTGCTGCAGTCCACGGGGTCAAAAATAGTCAGACACAACTCAGAGACTGAACAGCAACAACGACTCAGTTTTAGAATTTGTGTTTTTTTTTTGATGGACTTCTTTACAGATATAGAGCTGGAAATGGGCCACAGGTTCAAAGTCAGGTTGTGTCAAGATAGTCCTGCAACTTTATATTTAACCTCATTAAGTGTTCGCATCAGAAGAGTGATGCTGAGCCCTGGGCCAATTGCCTTCCAGGCCGGCGCTTTCACGGGCCCTGGTGTGGGCAGATGGTCCAGGGTCCGCTCCCGGGCAGCAGCCCTTCCCTGCACGGGCAGTCTGGTGCAGCTGGCCTCAGCCAAGAGCTGCCCTGGATGTGTAGATGCCGCACACCACAGAGGATATTACTGCACCCTGAGGCCATCTGAAATGAATGCACCATGCTCAGCTGCTTCAGTCATGTCCAACTCTTTGCAATCCCATGGACTGTATTTTGCCAGGCTCCTCTGTCCATGGGATTCTCCAGGCAAGAATACTTGAGGGGTTACCATTCCCTTCAATTCCTGGGAATTGAACCCATGTCTCCTGGGACTCCTGAATTACAAGCAGATTCTTTACCACCAAGCCACCTGGGAAGCCCCTAAAATGAATATAACCATGTTATTCAGTGGACTGGGCTGGGCAGGTTCCAGTAAACCTTAACTTTATTTTCCCCTGCATCTCTTCTTCCTACAACTTGCATGGCTCCTTGGGTGCCAGGGCTTCTTCAGACACTCAGACAATAAAAAGTCCAGTCCAGTTAAATAATCACATAGCTCCAGGCCAGTATAACATCAAAATTCCTAATTCTATTCTAAGTAGAGCTTCTCCCTGAAGCTCTGCAGTGCTTCAGGCTCGCAGCCTGGAGAAGAGGGTGGGACACTGTTCGGTTTCTCTTTCTTTGCTCCACTTTGTCTCATCTCTTCTCCTGCATGTTAATTTCATTTTGGATCCATTGAAGGTCCCACCCTGTGGACAGAGAGGAGGCGGAATGGGCAGTGGATGTCAGGCTGGCCTGGTGCATTTACGGCCTGGAGCCAGTGCCTTCTGAATGGGACAGACATCTAGTGCCAACTCACTCTCCCATGGGGACCTTTCGCTGATCCTTGGACCTCCCTGGTCGGCACCTTTCCCTTGGATGTGGAATACCTCCTCCCCTTGGACACTTTGGTCCATCCTCAGCCCCTGGGCATCCCCTCTGTAGGTCTGCATGGCTCCTCTAGGCTGCCCCCTTGGATGGCATCATTTATAAAATGCCTTTAGGCTGGCTTCTCAACAAAGCGCGCTTTTTGGTACAAGGGAGCCTCATAACCTTTGTCCCATTGTTGGTGGGGCAGCAGCTCACTCCAGTGTAGCTAGCTTCTCTCCCATTTTTGCCTGCCAGTCCCAGCAAGCTCTTCAGTTTTTATTTCTCCCAGCTAGCATCTGGCACCAGCCCTTGCTTCCCTAAACTTCAGGGGTAGGTTCAGTTCTGCCAGCAGCTGTCTTGACATCCCTCTAGGGTTATCTCATCAGTGAGCAGGAAGCTCCTTTGCTTCTTCCCACTGGGATCCGAACACAGCACACTCACAGCTCCTCCCTGCCTGCCTCTTCCACTTGCCAGCTTCTTGGATTTGGCCAGAGGTGAGTCTTGAGCTTACGTTCACAAAGCCAGTTTCCAGAGTCTGCAGCCTGCATCGAAGATCTAATACCATCATGTTGTGGTTGTACCAGAGTCTGCAGAGTCTGCATCAAAGATCTAACACCATCACGTTGCGGTTGTACTTCGTATCTATTGATCGATTTTGGCTGAAACTGAAACAGCAGAGGTCCTCCTTTTAATGCCCTGTGTCCATTCCACAGACCTGATCCTCTGTTCTGTCATCTGTCAAGAAAGTGGAATGATGCCAACCCCTCAGAATTATTTTACAAGTTAGATCATCCCTGGGGGAAAGCTCTACCAAACTGTCAAGCCCCCCACCAGCTCTGCTGCTGTGCTTCTTTGGCAGACAACCTCATGGGCTAAGGCAATGGTCTCCATCCTTTTTGGCCACACTATGCAGGAGGAATGACACGCCTCCCAGCCCATGTGTATGTAACACCTGCCTTCAGGGAGTACAGTTTTAGCAATCTCTAGTGTATCAGTTATACCTTCACCTCTTCCCCCTCACTGAAAAATGTTTGTGAGCCAGAGTCTTGCCGCCAAAGGCCAGCTTTGGCTCTGCATTTTTTTTCCCCCTAAGTAACTGTTTTAAAATTCCACTTTCTAGCTATTGTGATAAGACCCTCCTCCCTACAAAGTATGACACTGTACCTCACAGGCTGTTGCCATGCATCTCAAGTCATTCACGGGAGCCCTTTAATTTGGGGGAAATCTCATGCCTGCTCTTTGAGGGAACCTGGAGACCAGTCTGGGAAGAGATCGAGAGCGCATGCCAGAAATCTGACTGCCTTTTGAACTCATTTCTGATGATTTCCTGTGACTGGTTCCCTGGAGACAAGCAGACAGTGTTCTGTCTGGGTGTGATTCTCCTGATACCCTGTGGGTGCATTTTTTTTTTTTTTTCTTTTAAAGTCAGTTTTATTGAGTTGTATTTTTCCTAGAACTTTGCCCTTGTAATCTTTAAAAAAAATTTTTTTATTGGAGTATAGTTGCTTTACAATGTTGTGTTACTTTCTACTGTATAGCAGAGTGAATCAGCTATACATATCCATATATTCCTTCTGTTTTGGATTTTCCTTCCCATGTAGGTTGCATTTTCTGTATCACTGGGAGAAATGGCGGTGTCCAAGGGCATGCAGGGACCAGCCCCCCGCATAAGAGGTAATGATGCTCCCAACACACATTTCCTGTGTATTCACCCTGGTGGTCATTATTTGATGACCCTCCCTGCTTGCCACCCCCATTTTTCTTAAAGAGGCTCCTGCCTTCCCTGCTTTAGGTTTGATGGCAGTGTAGCCACCTCACCCCTCCCCAGCGCTAGGGGTGGACCCTTGGAGTCCTGAGTGGGTGGCGTGATTCATCCCCAGTCTCAGCTGACCTCACAGTGGCCCGTGTGAGTGTTCAGGCAGCTTGAATCTCTGTGCCCTGTTCTCTGATCTAGCTTGGTCAGATCAAAGTGATGAGTGTTCTTCCATTATTATTTCTGTATTTTAAAAAATTGCATAATCATGTTGGGTTGGCCAAAAAGTTCATTTGGGTTTTTCCATTTTCCATTTTTCCATTTGAACTTTTTGGCCCACCCCATACATGAGTATATTCTTATTGTAAAAGCATCCAACAATACAGAAGTCAAATGTGAAAGGCAACTTCACTTCTCCCTGACATATCTCCCTTCCTAGTAAACATCTCTTTTGTTTATACCCATATATGTACATATATAAATATATAATTTAAGAATGGGTGAATGGAATCATACTATATATAATATTCTGAAATGTTTCATTTTTTACCATAAAAGCTGCCTTGGTGATCTTTCCATATTAGTATACATAGAGCTACTGTATTCTTTTCTAAAAATATTTGTTTATTTATTTGTTTTTATTTTTGACTGTGCTGGGTCTTCCTTGCCTTGGGCTCACAGCCTGCAGAGGAGGGTGGGACACTGGTTTCTCTTTCTTCGCTCCACCTCATCTCGTCTCCTTTCCTGCATGTTAACTCTGCTTTGGATCCACTGAGGGCTTTTCTCTAGCTGTGGTGAGCAAGGCCTTCTCTTGTTGTGGAACATGCGTTCTAGGGCACTCTGGCTTCAGTAGTTATGGAGCGTGTGCTCAATAATTCCATGGGCTTAGTTGCTCTGAGGCATGTGGAATCTTCCCGGACTGGGAATCAAACCCATGTCTCCTGCATTGGCAGACAAAGTCTTTACCACTGAGTCACCCGGGAAGCCCTACCGTATTCTTCCCAATAGCTACGTGGTATGTTTTTTAGGACCGTCCTCTAATGTATGCAGTCATTTAGGGCCCATTTTCACTTTTCTGTTCCTTTGTCATAGCAAACAGTGCTTTGCTGAATAACAATCTCTCTGTCTGCCTAGACCTGTGTGAGTATTTTGGTTAGATCGATTTTTTAGAAATGTAATTGATATAATTCCTGGGTCAAAGAGATGCACTTTCAAATTTTTGGTAGATATTTTCATATTACCTTTCTGAAAATGTTTAGTAATGTACATTTCCACCAACAGTGTATGAGACTACCTATTTTCATTCACCTTCTCCAATGCTGGATTTTTTGAATCTTTAACATTTTTGCTTATAGCATGGATAAACTAAAGTGATCCAAGTTCACTTCCGATAACTATGGGAAAGGATGGGGTATTTAGTAAGTAATGTTGGATTGGTTGACTGCCTGTTTGGAAGAGTTGCAGTTAGACAGCGAAAGTAACTTCCAGTGTTTTAAAGACCAAATATATTTTGCAAAAATACAGAAATGTGGTGGATGGCCTTTGCCACGTGGCTGGTGGTGCTGCCATCTTGGCCGTTCTTGAGTTAGAAGAGTGGAGCCTGGCTGGGAGGTGGGAGAAGGGGTGCTGGCTCCATTACTATGGACAGTTTTTCTTCATCTGTGAGCTCCCAAGCCACACCTGCTCTTTCATCTTCAAGGTAGAGGACAAGGATGGTGCAGAGCACATTCTGGTTTTGACCATGCTCTGCCTCACCAGGTTGGGGGTGGGCAGGGCGCAAAGAAGAGTGTAACGTTGTAGAAGTCATGGCCCGGAGCCATGATCACCAGGAGATCACAGTACCTGTGGCCAGCCTCAAGTTGTCCTGCCAACCTATGCTGCTTGGATGACTTCCAGCTCCAGCCACCTGTAACCTTCCACCTCTTGCTGAGTTCTGGCTCTGTGCGAATACTGGGCGGCACCAGACTGTTATTATAAGCAATGATGTTTCTGAGGAAGAGAGCATAGGAGAGGGGAGTGAGGAGGAGGAAGCTGAGCTGTTCACCATCCTGCCTGCCAAGAAGCAGGGGGATAAGCTCTAGTCCTCCTAGCCAGCTAGCTGCTTGCCGCCTGCACCATATTCCACGTTCCTGTACAAGTTTCGATAAGTTGAAGAGGATGGATAGCCATGGGGTGGAGTGGGCGAGGTCTTAGTCTGGTGACAGGAGAAAGAGGGTCCCATTCTCCATCGGGCCCTGGTGTTCTCATCCTGAGCCACACCTGTAGCTTCCCTTTGCTCCCGGAAGGGGAGGAGCTCTGACCTTGTATCCTGACCCTCTCTCTCCACTTGCTTATGAGGTTGGAGGTCAGTATCAGATACTCAGAACTACACATTTTTTACATTTTTGGATAAAGTTTGAAATAAAGTGGTGTGGAGAGTTTTGTGGGGTTTTTTTCTTTTGCAAACATTACAGAGAAGTTGTATAGATATTATATAGTTTTTAAATTTATTTATTTACTGGCTGCACTGGGTTTTCCTTGTTGCCTGCAAGCTTTCTCTAGTTGTGGTGAGCGGGGGCTACTCCTTCTTGCAGTGCTTTGGGCTTCTCATTGAAGTGGCTTCTCTTGTTTAGGGCACAGGCTGTAGGCACGCAGGCTCAGCAGTTGTGGCACTCCGGACTTAGTTGCCCAGAGGCATGTGGAATATTCTGGGAGAAGTGATCAAACCCATGTTCTCTGCAGTGGCAGACGGATTCTTAACCACAGAACCACCAGGGAAACCCTACAATTTTTAAGCTTTGTAAATGAGATGACTTTTAACTAGTGTGATATAAACACAGAAGTCATCAAAGAAGTGACAAATATGAGCACATAAAACTATAAAGCTGTGGGAAAAAAAATTGTTAACAAGACTATCTTTCTACATACATAAAAAGGGTTTATGTACTAGTATTCAAAGAGCTTCTACAAATCAAATAAAAAAACAAGTATAGGTAGATAAAAACCAAATTACTGTATATAATATAATATTCTCTACCTCAATTTTCATCCTTAAAATAGTACTGATTATGATGTTTAATTTTATGTTCCACTTTTCTGGACCACAGTGCTCCTATATATATTTGATCTAACATTGTTCTAGATGTTTCTGGGAGGATGTTTTGGGGTGATATTTAGGTTTAAATTGATAGACTTTGAGTAAAGCAACTGTCCTTTTGTTAATGTGGGTGGGCCTCTTTCAATCAGTTGAAGACCTGAATAGAAGAAAAGGTTGACCTCCCCTCAGCAAGAGGGAATTCTCCACCAGACCTCATCTCCCCATAGCTCTTCCTAGTTTTCCAGCAGACGGCCTTTGGACTCGAACACCAAGTTCATCCTGAGTCACTAGCCTCCTGTCCTCCCCTGTCAGGGTCTGGACTCACCAAGCCACTGAAGTCTTAACTGCCCTAAGCTGAAACAACTCAATGTCCTTCATGGGGTGTTCGAATAAGCAGGTAGTGGGGTAGTCATACAGTGGAACAGAGTACTCAGCAATAAAAGAAAACAAACCACGATAGTATCAAATGAGATGAGTATCAAAGGCCTTATGCTGAATGAAAAAGCCAGTCTCAAAAGGTTAAAAACTATAACCTATAGGGTGTCATTTGTGTGACAGTCCAGAAAAGGTGACACCGATGACAGGCAGCAGGTCTGCAGCTGTCATCAGCTAGGGCTGACGGGAAGATGTGACTCTGACTGCTCTTTATCTTGATCGTGGTGGCAGTTAGAGGAATCTGTGTGTGTTAAAATTCACAGAACTGTTTGTACATCTCTCCCTGAAAAAAATTCCTTTTCATAGTATGGTTATTTTTTAAAAGAAAAAAATTAAATTGTTTCTTTAAAAAAATGATACCTGGGTGTCTGGCATGGGCAGAAAAGTAGAGTTCACCATTTACAGAGGTGGGATAGGCTGGGTGGTGGGGCCAGATCTGGGGGAGGAAGTGAAGAGTTCAGTTTTGGACTTGTGAAGTGGGGATGCTCCCTGGGCACAGTTGGGTACACAGGAGCCTGGGGCTGGAGATTTGGGAGCCAGCAATGATTAACGCGGCGATGAACTAGAACACCTGGGAAGAGGGTATAGAACAAGGGCAAAGGGGAAGAGCCTTCCAGAACAATGTTTTTGGGAGAGTGAGGGCAGGAAGAGGAGCCGGGGTCGAGATGGAGGGATCAGGGGGTGGTGGGGTATAGGATCGCATCTCCTCTGCCTGACTGTGTCCTCCAGGGGCCTTCCCTGGGAGGAGGGCCAGTGGTGTGAACAGGAACTTCTAAATGAGAACGAGTGGCTGGTAAGAAAGATTTTAGAAAGTCAGTGGTGGTCTTTGTGGTGTCCTGCCCTCAGATCTAGGCAAAATTCTCTCTGAGCGTTGCTTCCTCCTGCTTTCCTCCCTACCTGTCCATCCCCAACATTCTCTGCAGCAGAGGCCACCGACTGGAAGCCCAGGAGCCAGGCCACCACCCTCAGATCTGTTTTGTTTTCACCACACACAATCCTTTCACATTTTGAATTGGTTATCAGCTTAAAAGAATATAAAATTTCAGAAACAGCTTTTTTTTTTTTTTTTAATTTGGCTATGTTGAGTCTTAGTTGCAGCACTTGGGATCACAGTCTCTCTAGTTGTGGTGGGCAGACTTAGTTGCCCCAAGTCATGTGGAATCTTAATTCCCCAACCAGGGATCGACCCCATATCTCCTGCATTGCAAGGTGGATCTTAACCACTGGATCACCAGGGAAGCCCTCAAAACAGCAATTTAAATAGCTGTATTTCCAACTTGAAAAATTGGAAGGTATGGCAGCATGGAGCCCACTGCCCTGCATGCTAACTAGACAGGAATTGAGTTCAGATGAGCCGTGCATGCTCCACAGCCATGGTCCCTACTACTCCCTACAATGGCCAATACTTTGGCCACCTGATGCGAAGAGCCGACTCACTAGGAAAGACCCTGATGTTGGGAAAGATTGAGGGCAGGAGGAGAAGGGGGAGAGAGAATGAGATGGTTGGATGGCATCATCAACTCAATGGACATGAGTCTGAGCAAACTCCAGGAGACAGTGAAGGGCAGGGAAGTCTGGCGTGCTGCAGTCCATGGGGTCACAAAGAATCGGACACGACTGAGCAAGTGAACAACACTCCCTACGGATGTCCAGTACCAAGGGCTGGTTGCTGTTTATCACTGTCTTGAGCTATGGTTTCTGCCCTATTGTGTAACTTCGGTGGTTCCACAGCTGTCCCAATTTCTGCAGAGTGGTCCAGCAAAAGCAGAGACTCGCTTGGATTATTGAAACTTGGGAGGATTTTCTCGACAATGGTGAAAGTGAAAGTTGCTCAGTTGTGTCCGACTCTTTGCAACCCCATGGACTGTAATCCGTGGAATTCTCCAGGTCAGAATACTTAAGTGGGTAGCCTTTCCTTTCTCCAGGGCACCTTCCCAACCCGGGGATCTAACCCACATCTCCTGCATTGCAGGCAGATTCTTTACCAGCTGAGCCACACAATGTTATGTACAACCAATCAAAGGCACCTGAAGTGAGGTGTCACATTTTTAGTCAACTGTTTTTGACTGAAGCTTAATTTGCATATTACCCATTTTTAAAAAGATTCGTTCATTTATTTGTCTGCATCGGCTCTGTGTTGTGGCATGTGGCATCTTTGTTGCATCATGTGGGATCTTTTGTTGCAGCCCATGGACTCTAGTTGTGGCACCCTGGGTCCGGAGCACACGGGCTCAGTGGTTACCGTGTGCAGGCTTAGTTACTCCTCAATATGTGAGATCTCCAATCCCAACCAGGGATCGAACCTAAGTTCTCTGCATTGCAAGGTGGATTCCTAACCACTGGAGCACCAGGGAAGTCCCGATAACCATTTTAATCAAAGAGTTCACTAAGTTTTGATAGATCTGTGTAACTCCCACCCAAAGCAAGTTATAGAGCATTTCCAACACCATAAAATGTCCCTCTGGTGTCCTCTCAGCCAATCCCCTCTCAGTCCCATCCCCAGTCCCTGACAACCACTGATATGTTTTTTTGTCACTTAAAGGGGTTCTGGTACCAATTCTAAGCTGGGGTGTCATTTCCTCTGCACCACCAAGCCACTTACCCAATACCTGCTGAGTGTCCTACAATTCAACTCAATTCTGACCCCATCTACCCAGAGGTAGTGGGTCACTTCCACACCCACTCCCAGCACACCACTTTGCCCAAGTCTCCATGTATTCACCAACCCAGAAGCTCTCCAAAGTCCATCCCTTTGGGTTTTTATGGAGGCTTCCGTAGGCATGATTGATTAAATCTTTGGCCATAGGTGACTGATTCAACCCCCAGCCTCCCTCTAGTCCCTGGAGGTCAGCAGGGGTAGAACTGAAAGTTTCAATCCCCCAGTCACATAGTTGGTTCCACGCAGAGTCAGCCCTCATCCTTCAAACGTCACCTTATTAGCATAACAAAAGATAGCTTTATTGCTGTCCTCACTTAGGAAATTCTGAGGATTTTAAGAATTCTGTGCCAGAAATGGGGATGAAGACCAAATATGTATTCATTATAAATCACAGTGTCACAGTCAGAGGCTATCCTGTTACACGTGTGACCAGTTTGTTACTTTTTACTGCCAAGTAGTGTCCCATTGCATGGCTACATCACTGTTTTAAAATCCATTCTCTTTTGATGGACACGTGGGCCACGTTCAATTTGGGACTATTATGAATTAAAGTTGCCCTGAATATATTTGCATGCAGTCTTTGTTTGAACAGGGTGCTCTCATCTTCTTGAATAATAGCTGGGAGGACACCGCTGCTCATAACCTCAGAAGTCTTGTCTCCAAAGCCCTCCTGTGTTTCTCGTCTCACGGAGCTGGGCGATTCCTCACCGGGTTGGCTGGCTTGCCATCTGCGTGCAGCGGCAGGAGCTTGCTGGCCTGTTTGTTCAGTTCACTCTGCAGTGAGCTTTTCTGCTTACATCTTTTTTCTGGCTGACTTCTTAATTTACAGCAAATAATCTGATTGTTTTCCAAAGGATAAGCAAACAAGGAGTTATTTCAGTGGAGGCTTCTAGGGTGTTAGGAAGAGAGGGTTGTGCTTTAAGCAAAGAGAACCACTAGAAAACAATTATTAGAAAGGGGGAGGGGACAAGAGAATCAGTGAATCACAAGCCCATGATTGCATATCAATTACAAGTAAATTATGCATCCAGGAACACATATCCTCATCTTCATATGGGCAGAGTATGTGTGATGGTGACTTTATGAACACAAAGACTGTGTAGCTCTCCTGTTTCCAAGAACATATGCAAGGCCAAGTACCCTTCTATAGGGCAGCATCCATCATGACCTCCACCCTGCTCATTCAACCCTGTCTTGTTTCCACTGCAACCAAGATTCCATATTGGAGAACAGTGTGGAGGTTCCTTAAGAAACTAAAAATAGAGCTACCATTTTAATCCAGCAGTTCCACTCCTGGATATATATCCAGAGAAAAACATGGTTTGAAAGGGTACATGAACCCCAATACTCATCATAGCACTATTTACAATAGCCAGGATATGGAAGCAACCTAAATGTCCCTTGACAGAGGAATGGATAAAGACGATGTGGCACATATATACAATAGAATATTACTCAGCCATGAAAAAGGATGAAGTAATGCCTTTTGCAGCAACATGGATAGACCTAGAGATTGTTATACTGAGTGAAGTGAGTCAGATAGAGAAGGAGAAATATTGCATGACATCACTTATATGTGGAATCTAAAAAAAAAAGTACAAATGCACTATCTACAAAGCAAATGGAGTTACATATGTAGAAAACAAACTTATGGTTACCGTAATTAAGAGAGAGGGACAAACTGGGAAATTGGGATGGACATGTACACACTACTATAAAATGGGCTTTCCAGGTGGCTCAGTGGTAAAGAATCCTTCTGTCAAGCAGGAGACATGGGTTCTATCCTTGGTTGGGAAGATCCCCTGGAGAAGGAAATAGCAACACATTCAGGCATTCTTGCCTGGGAAATCCCATGGACAGTGAAGCCTGGAGGGCTATAGTCCATGGGGTCGCAAAAGACTCAGACATGACTTAGCAACTAAACAATAACAACAGATATACAAAAACAGAGAACTAATAAGAACCTACTGTATAGCACAGGGAACTCTACTTAATGCTTTGTAATGACCTACATAGGGAAAGAATCTTTAAAAAGAGTGGATATATGTGTAGGTATAACTGATTCACTTTGTTGTACAGCAGAAACAAGCACATTATTAGTTGATATATATTTATGTGTAGCTGATTCACTGTGTTGTACAGTAGAAAGCAACACAACATTGTTAGTATATCAACTATACTCCAATATATGTATTTTTTAAATCCCACAATAAGCTTGGGAAATTTCATCAGTAAAAGGAGGAGAGCTTGCAGTTGAGACTGTCAGTCAGATGATATTCAACTTTAGAAAGTGTCCATCTCTGTCAAACTTTTGCTCTGTGTCTTATAGTGCTGGGTCCATGCAGCCCCAGTCAGCTCTCAAAAGCCCCTTTCTAAACAAGGGGGATCCCAATATCTTGATGCCAGAGCTACTGACTGGAACCATAAGAAATCTCCCCTGAGTCCACTCGTAATAGGTAGAATAAACACTAAGATTTCATAGCTCCTACAAAGCAAACAGAGTTCAGAAATTCCAGGATCATAAAATAATTTAAAATAAGAGAAGACGTCATTGGATAGGTTCCAATAGGATACAGGATGCTTTGGGGTACAGGCTTATCCATTAGAGTTAAGATACATTTGGCTGCAAGCTAGC
Organism: Cephalophus harveyi; assembly: GCA_006410635.1. NCBI lineage: Eukaryota > Metazoa > Chordata > Mammalia > Artiodactyla > Bovidae > Cephalophus > Cephalophus harveyi. The sequence goes on from SJYT01043510.1 coordinate 271,167, forward strand.
AAATATCTTGCCTATAGCAAGTCAACCATAGGGTGTTTGGAGGTGGTGATCCCAGCTCAACAAGCTCAGCAAGGACCCAGGCTTGTTTCATCCTTCTTCTCTGCCACCTTTAACTTATTACATTTGTTCTTCAAGTATGTGGTCTTACGGCCCCCAAAGGGCTGCTGTAGCTCCAAGTATCACATCTTCACATAAAAGCTTCCAAATTAGGAAGGGAGAGGGCTGTTTCTCACACATCTATCTCCTTTAATAGGGAGGAAAGTCTTTCCCAGAGACCTTCAGCAGACGTCTTACCACTTTTTGGCTCAAAATGGGTCATGTGTCTATCCTGAGACCAGTCACCCATAAAGGGGAACAAGATTGTCATGACTAGTTTCAATTGCGATTCACCCCCTGGGGCTGGGGGATCTGCAACAGGGGATGATTAATTTAGTTCTCTCACTGTACCCTTCTAGTCTAAATTCGGTGAAATCACTCTTTTCCAAAAATATTTCTAATACCCCGTTTCCTGTTTTGTAACATTTCCTCTCCCCTAGTTTCACGCCTCCGTGGGAGTCAACTCCATGGCCCTTCCCACTTCCAACAGTATTTATCAGATTTCATGCCTTCTAGCCCATTCTTTTTCTGGTATGTGACCCCACCATCCTTTTCCCAGAACATGGACCACCATCCTGATGCCTTGATCTCCCTCCATATGGTTTTGCAGAACTGGCCTTAAAGGGAAGTCAGAAGGTTTCCCACTTCTCTTTGCAGTTTTAGGGGCCACAACTACCTGTATTTCTTGGGCCTTTTTTTTTTTTTTTCAACCTGAGGTATCATGTCAGAGATAGGAAGGGAAAAATTGAGCACTCTCTCACACTATTTCACTCTATTTGTTCCCCCACCCAAGACTCTGTCTTCCACCTCTGATTCTCCTCTCCCAGAATCAGTGGCCTGACTCTTCTTCCATGTCACTTGCTACTTTTTATTGCTGCTCTGCTTCCTCCTTTTGAATGATTCTTGCAACTAATTCTGCAGACTCCCAGGCTTCTTACTCCTACTCTCCCTCCCCAATCTTTTCTTCACCTCCCACCTCCCTGCTCCCCCAAACACAATCTGGTCTAGTTTTTGCTCCATCCCAGGGTTCAGGTGAAGCAGACTTACCTCTCCTGCTTTGCATCACAGCTTGCCTGGTCCCACCGGGCACAGACACACAGTGGGAGGCTACTTGCTAAACCGGCCACAGGCTCTGGTCACAGGTGATGTATTCAGCTCAGCAAAGGGCCTAGCTTCCTGCCTGCTCCCTGTCTGGCCCTCTGCCCTCCTCTGACTGACGCAGGTTCATGGACAGGCTGAGCTGCAGTGGTTTCACCACTCGCTGCCTTCAGTCAGGGCGCAGTGAACCATCTTTGCCAGTTTCCTAATGACTTCTTCGGTGGCTTCCCTAGATTTCTGGTCACACTTGGCAATTTAGAGCTCCCAGCCTCCTCCCATTCCTCTATGAGTGACACTTGGGAACCTATGACTGAGATGAGTCAAGCCTACACTTCCTTTCACCCTTCTGGGTTGCACTGCCCCAGGCTTTTCTGGGGGTAGGGGGAGGGTGACCTTTCCTTCTAGGAAGGGAAGTTTCCTACTCTCACGGCCATCAGTGACTCCCTTTTGTAAGCCTTTAAAAACTTGTTTTGTTAATTAACAAAACTTTACTGCTAAGAAATCTAATTCTTAAAATCACAGACTGGGAATTCACTGGCAGCCCAGTGGTCAAGATTCTGTATTTTCACTGCTGGGGCCCAGGTTCAATCCCTGGTCGGGGAACTAAGATCCAGCAAACAGTGTGGCATGGCCAAAAAAAAAAAAAATTATAATAAAATTAAAATCACAGACTGTCGGACACATGGCTGTTTGAAATCCCCTCAGTGAGAACGGAACATTCCACTGCTGCTTAGAGGCACTGGGCAAGAGCCTGTGACACAGAGAAGCAGCCTGGCTTTTCAGCCTCCAGAGCATCACGTGAGTTTTCAGACACAAAATTCCACCTTTATCTTTATTTTGTGTTTTCCAGAGAAATAAGACCCTGGGTCTGCTTCTTGGCGCAGCCCTGAAATTGACCTCCTTCCATCCAGGCCTGCTGTGCTTTGGGCCTATCACATACGGTGTCATCAAAACACCTAAAGGTCACCCTCATCCCAAACCTCTAGGAACCCAGTCTCTTCATTTGCGAGATGCCCCACGCTTCCTCTGGACGGTGTGTGGTCCCCTTTGCTCCAGCAAGATAATGAACCTCACTCTGTTGGGCTGATGCATGAGACAGGCTTTCTCACTCTGTGAGTGATGAAACCTGTGCTCCAGCTCACGCGTTCTCCACAGGGGCAACAATTGCTCCCAAAGACGTGAAAATGTAGTTCTGGGGGAACCAAAAAGTATTATAGTGGTTTATGGTCTTCCAACGGAGAAGGCAATGGCACCCCACTCCAGTACTCCTGCCTAGAAAACCCCATGGATGGAGGAGCCTGGTAGGCTGCAGTCCATGGGGTTGCTAAGAGTCGGACGCGACTTCACTTTCACTTTTCACTTTCATGCATTGGAGAAGGAAATGGCAACCCACTCCAGTGTTCTTGCCTGGAGAATCTCAGGGACTGGGAAGCCTGATGGGCTGCTGTCTATGGGGTCACACAGAGTCGGACACGACTGAAGTGACTTAGCAGCAGCAGCAGCATGGTCTTCCAAAGGGCTACACACAGAGACAGATACAGAGTATGTCTGTTGTATTAAAATGCCATGGTGGGAGGCGGGGGGACTTCTCTGGTGATCCAGTGGTATAAAATCCCCCTTGCAAGGTAGGGTAAGTGGGTTCAACCCGAATCAGGAAGCTAAGATCCTACATGCTGCGAGGCAACTAAGCCCACACACCACAACTGCTGAGGCCACGCAACCCACCAAAGACTCCACATGCCACATCTGAGACCCGAGGCAGCCAAATAAATTGTAAAAATTCTAAAAAATAATCATAATTCATGGGCAGGGAAGGGAAGGTACTGAGTACAAGGAAAACACCCAGAAAAGGTCCCTTGAGGGAACAGTGGTACAGAAGTTTGAGAAACAGGGCTTTAGCTTTCATGCATTGGAGAAGGAAATGGCAAGCCACTCTAGCGTTCTTGCCTGGAGAATCCCAGGGACGGGGGAGCCTGGTGGGCTGTCATCTACGGGGTCGCACAGAGTCGGACACGACTGAAGCGACTTGGCAGCAGCAGCTGATACTGACTGGCTTTGGGTGCTTGCTGTGAGTCAGGTCCCCAGTTGTTCTCTTTTGCAACTGGAATTGAGTTCTCTGAGCTCTGTCTTTGACCTCTTGCAGCACCCGGAGAACTGCCCCCTCCCCACCCCCGTGCCTGCCAGGTCCTCACCCACCGGAGCCTCACACCTGCTGGCTCTGCCGAGTGGGGAGAGTGCGTGATGCACCGTCACGCACACGCATGCGCCCACGCCATCTCTCCGCCCGCCTCTCTCCCCTGCTTTGAAGGGCACAGGACAGCAGCCCCAAACCCACCCGCTACTGCCTGAGCACCCCTCTCCCTCGACTTCCAAGAGACGCGGAAACACTTTCACTCTACGTTCCCCACCACCCAGCCTCTGATGACTCTTCATCCTCCCCGCCCCTCAGCCTTTGGTTTATACAGACTGGGGCGGGGGTGGTGCTGGGTGATGCTCGGCCAGCTAAGCTGCCTCTTCTTCCTCAGTGTAAACTCTGAGGGAGGAGCCAGATTCCTGTTCTCCATGGTTCTCTCTGGAATGCTGGGTTTCCAACTCCTCTTTGTCCTCAGAGTTGGGTTGTCGCTACCACCCCTGGAGTTGCAGGATTCCACGTCACCTTTGTGCCCTTTCCGAAGCATGTATACCCATGTTTCCATGAAGGCCTGAGTGCCTTGGGACAGACAGATGAACCATGGGACAGAAGGACAGCTCATGCCTTCATCTCTGCACAGAGATGATGCCTCTCTCCCTTCACCTGAGACTCAGTCCCCACCCACAGCCAGTCCTCATTCCCCAGTGACCCTGGAAGGAAGCAGATGCTAAGGACATAAGTAAAGGGCTTCTCAGGTGGCTCGGTAGTAAAGAACCCGCCTGCCAATGCAGGAGGTGCGGGTTCGATCCCTGGGCCCGAGAGATCCCCTAGAGAAGGAAATGGCCACCCACTCCAGTATTCCTGCTGGGAAATCCCATGGACAGAGGAGCCTGGCAGGCTACAGTCCATGGGGTTTCAAAAGAGTGGGACACGATTTAGCAACTAAACAGCAACAACAAAGACAGTGGTACTGAAATCCCTAAAGTTCTGAGCCCACCCATCTACACGCAATACGGGCACAATAAATAATTTTGAGCTCAATCTGACTGAGTATCAACAGTGCCAGCATTTCTCTGGTTGCTTTGCGGGGCAGTGGGGAGGCCCTGATCAGCTCTTTCTCAGGTATCATCCTCCCCTCTGTGGAAAACAAAAATTTACTACCTGATCACAGTTTGATAAAAGTCACTCTTAAGAACACACATTTGTCTTTTCGGTAACCTGAAGTCAACGTCCTGACTAATTCTCTTATTTTTTCAAGGAGGTTTCTTTACTGGGAAGAGGATGTATGCTCACAGATAGTCCATCTGCTTTGCATCCAGTTCTGTTTCTCCTCATGATCTGTTTACATTTGTCCCAGTCAGTCTGCCTTGGCTGACTCTGGAAGTCTGACTGGGCCTGCTTACTGATGACACACAGCCAGTGGCAGAGTGGCTCAGGGACCTGGGTTTCGGAGTCAGCTAATTTCAGCTTCCAGTCCTGCTTCAACTGCTTGTGGGCTATGGGGTCTCAGGTAAGAGACTTCACCTCTCTGGGCCCAGTCTCTCACCTGTAAAATGGAAAGAGTAATAATACCTGCCTCACAGCGACAGGGAAGATTGAAGAAGACAGTGTCAGGCTAAGCTCTTAAGATAGGTTATTATTGTTCTTATTCTTCCAGCTCCAGTCCTCTCTCAGCATCTAAGCATCTTCTTGTTCATCCTTTTTCTTTCAGAGTCTAGGTGTTTTATCCTTCCATCCATCAATTCCACCTAAGATACACTCACATATACCAATCACATAGACCATTTAAAAAAAAAAAGTTACAAAAAAAAAATTCTCTTTTGCTTGCTACCAAATTTATTTAGGTAATGTTCCTTTGCCATTTTTCATAAATGTCCCTGAAGATCTGAAATTATTGAACAGTGGAAACTTTCTGGAAAATCCACGTGTGGCAGCAGGGTGCTCCCTCCCATCTGGAGTCCTGTGTCCTCACCCCCACCAGCTTCGTCAGTAGTTCTGAAGGACATGCTCTTCCTGTCTTCTGTCCCAAGTCACTGGGCAGCTCCCTGGGCCCCTGAACACTGCTCTCAGCTCCTCTTCTACCTTCAGCAAAGTTCAGGAGCTGGCTGCTGCCATGGGAAGCTCCTTTTCTCTCCATAGCTCTTCCTCACCTTGACAACTTCCTGGGCACGTCAGGGGATGGGAAGGGAGGGCAGTGTGTGGTGAGATCAAGAGCTGGGCTTGGGCACATCCTGAGGAAGGCGGGGTGCCTGCTCTGCCCCGGATGGTGCCAGTTCCCCGTCTGCCTCTCCAGAGTCCTGCCTGACTTGAGCTTGGAACTGCCCCGGGGATGAACCCCCTTGCAGCCCAGTCCACCTGCCACCAGCTCCAGAGCGCCCACCTAGAGTCCGCTAGCTGGCCTCGATGTTGGACAGCTCCTGCGGTGGTCCCTCTCCCTCGCTCTTCTTCGAGGTCACCCCGTTCTCCTGCCGCCAAGGGCTCCAGGGCCCAGTCAGCCGCCCTAGCAATCCCTGGAAGTCGGCTTGGAACCCAGATGATGAGAAATAATAGACGAGGGGGTCGAAGCAGGAATTCAGGGTGCTGAGGAGCAGCACGTAACTTCTCCACGTGGGGCTTTCACCCTGGATGTAGCCCACGATGTGGGACATGTTGTAGGGCCCAAAGCAGACGAGGAAGTTGAGCAACGTGGCGGCCGCCAGCCCTGCCACCCTCTTCCGACGGCGATGGCTCGCTCCCCTCCCGAGTATGCACACCAGGCGGCTGTAGCAGTAGCTGCTGATAAACAGGGGCACCCCAAAGAGGACCACTGCCATCTCTAGCCGGACAGGGAGGAGAAGGGCCAGCTGATCCTCCCGGAACTCCAGGTAGCAGGTCCCGTTGATACCCTGGCTGGGGGAGGAGTCCCCTGAGAATTCGATGACGTAGACCACGCTGCAGTGAGCAGCAGCCAGGAGCCAGCAGGCCCCACTGACCAGGCCAGCCTGCCCCGGCCTCGGCCGAGTCTTGTACCAAAGTGGGTAGGCCACACTCAGGAAGCGCTCTGTGCTCACGGCTGCCAGGAAGAGGGACGTGAGATAGATGGTGGTGAAGAAGAGGAACCTGGAGAAGGGGCAGAAGATGAAGGGCAGGGACCAGTGCATGGCACTGGCCGCCTCCACCATGCGGAACGGCAGGAAGAGCAACAGGAGCAGGTCCGAGAGGGTGAGGTTTAGCAAGAGCACGTCCACGGCCACCGGGCGGCGCCGCAGCTTGCCCACGAAGATCGCCAGGGCCATCAGGTTGAGGGGCAGCCCCACGAGGAAGGTGAAGAGGTACACGGAGAAGAAGAGCCAGTGATTGCCGAGGAAGAAGGAGCGGTCTGGGCTGGTCATGGCCACTAGGGAGAGAGAGAGACAGAGATGGCAGCCCAGGTGGGGGTCTCGCACCATCTGCTTCCCAGCTGTCGGCGGGAACACCCCCACCCCCACCCCCTCCCGCCTTCCGCAGCAGGGGCCGCCTGCCCCTCTTCCTGGTCACACCCGGTCTCCTGCCCCTTTCCTGTCCCTCTCTTCCTGGTCGCCTCCTGTCTCCTGTTCCCTCTCCCTGAGCGCCAAGGCGCCCTCCACAGAGCCCCTAAGGACCGCGTGCTCACCTGCTGCTTTGAGACCCCAAGGGCTCTGCCGCTCAACACCTTGCCGGCTCCTCCAGATCAAGTCCGGTGAGCTATTATCTGGCAGAAGTGATAAAAACCTGGCAGAGCCCATGACGTCACTCACTGGAGAGCAACGGCACAAAGATGCCTTTAGCTCCGTTAGCAGCGCCGCCGGGCCAGTATGCAAAATGAGGAACAAATTCCACGACTGCCTGCGTGCCTTGCTCCTCCGCGGCCTCACAGGGGATGTGCGGACTTTGTCTTCTCCCTGATCCTCCACTTGAATTTTATCTGCTCCTCTAGAATGGCACTCCTCCAGTTTGCCTTGTAAGGGCAGGAAGCGTGACACAGTCATGCAGAGCCTGGGCTCTGGAGCCAGGCTGGGGTTCAATGCTAGCCCTGTTACTTGCTAGCTTCGGATTTGGGGCCAGTGACTTAAGCCCTCTGTGCCTCTGCTTTCTCATCCATATAGAACAGGATCATCAGAATACCAGTCTCATAGGCTTATTGTGTAAAGTGTTAGTTAATAACCTGTCAAAGGCTAAGTTAAGTGTGGTGAGCACTGAACAGTTAGTTGCCCTCACCCCACTTCCTGCGGTGGGCTTGTCTCTGGGCTGATAGTAATATTAATGTTGGTGGCGATGATGGAAACAAATATCTTTTAGGGGCCACATAATGCATAGCAGGGGCTTCCCTGGTGGCTCACTGGTGAAGAATCCGCCTGCCAAGCAGGAGATGCAGGTTTGATCCCTGAGTGGGGAAGATCTCCTGGAGAAGGGCATGGCAGCCCACTCCAGTATTCTTGCCTGGAGAATCCCCATGGACAGAGGAGCCTGGTGGGCCACAGTCCATGGGGTCGCCAATAGTTGGACACAGCTGAGTGACTGACACTATTGACTTGAGAGAAATGAAAGCATATATCCACACAGAGACTTGCTCATAAATGTTCATAAGAATATTAGTCATAATAACCAAAAAGTGGAAACATTACCTGGTGTCCATCAGCTAGTGAATGGATAAACCATGTGGCATAGCCAGACAGTGGAATACTATTTGGCAACGAAAAGGAATGAAATACCCATGCATGCTGTAGCATGGATGCACCTAAAAGCGTTGTGCTAGGTGAAACAAGCCAGACATAGAAAACCATGTATGTTTCCATTTTTATGAAATGCCCAGAGTAGGTAAATCTGTAGAGACAGAAAGTAGATGACTGGTTGCCTGGGCACTGAGAGTGGAAGTGGGTTAACTGTAAGTGAGCATGAGAGTTATTCCATTTTTATCAAAAAATATCCTAGATTGCTTGATAGTGATAGTTGCACTCCTTGGTAAATGTGCTAAAAATCACAGGATGGTACACTTAAAATGGGTGCATTTTATGATATGTAAATTTTATCTCAAATAGGCTGTTAGAAATCTGGCAGAGAACCAAACAAAGTTTTTCTGTTGTGGGGCTTATATTTGGTGGGAGGGGGTGTCCTTGAGAGGGACTGAATAGGGGGACAATAATAAAGACACAAATAATACAGAGGCCAAGAGCCCCCAGAGGAAACAGTGCAAGCACAGGGAATCGGGGTGCACAGGTGGGCCTTCTGGGGCCACTGGTAGCAAGTTCACGGCACCAGGGGCGAGGGTAACCAGAGGATGCTGGGGGCGGGCTCTGCGGGGCTGCAGGGAAGAGCTGAAATCTCCCCTAAGTGAAAGAGGTACAAGTAGCCGGAAGAGGAGGCCCAGCAGCAGCAGGTGCTCTGGTGCGGTGGGAGGGAGCGTAGTTGTCACTTTATGGGAGGGGTCACCTGTGCTGGAGTTGAGGCTTTGGCCAAGATTCTCTGGTGTCCCTACTGCACAGAGAGCAAACTTGTTTCTGGCTTCAGTGGACCTTGTGGCCAGTGACTTCACTTCTCTGGCCTGTTTCCATATTTGTTTGTTATTGCTTTTGTTTAGTCTTTGCAACCTCATGGACTGTAGCCCACCAGGCTGCTCTGTCCGTGGGATTGTCCAGGCAAGGATACTGGAGTGGGCTGCCATTGCCTACTCCATGGGGTTTTCCCGACCCAGGGATTGTACCTGCGTCTCCTGCATTGGCATGCAGATTCTTTACCACCGAGCCCCAGGAAAGCCCTCCATCTTTATAAACAGGGGTAATAAAACTGTCTTTGGAGGGCTGTTACAAGCATTCACTCACTCAGCAAATATTTACTGCAAGCCTACTATGTGCTTGGCTCTCTTCTAATTGCTGGGGTTATATCAGCAAATGAAACAAGAATTCTTGCCCTTGTAGACATTTGTTTTTCTTGGCCACACCATGCAGCATACAAGATCTTAGTTCCCTGACCAGGGAATCCAATACATTCCCCTTGTAGTGGAAGCACAGAGCCTTAACCTCTGGACCATTAGGGAAGTTCCCCCTTGTAGACTTTTAAGCATGAAAAGATAACTTGTGTAAACCACAAGTGCAAGTCAGGCACGTAGCTACCAGTTTTTTTGTTTCTATGTGTTCACATCTTTGTCATCATTAGAGGAATAAGTCTGCTCCCTACACCTCGTCTCAGAGCAGACGCCCACGCGTGTGTCTCTCTCTGCCACTGTCCTCTGCCCACTCTCTCTTGGGTTCAGGGTGTTACCACTCACCTTCACAAAAGGGACCACAAAAACAGGCATACCCCAATACCCCTAAGTTTTCCAGGTACACCCTGACCTTTTGGGGTCCTCCTCAAAACATCACTTCTTATGTCCACCGCTCCATTGCTGTAAGGCCTTGGGCAAATTTCTTAATCCCAAGAAATGAAGATGACGATCATACCTGGTTCCAGGACCATAGCAAACTCCTGCAGCGCCTTAGTGCAAATTAGGAAAAGGCGCTCCTTGCAGAGCACAGCCCTGCACCAGGGACCGTGCACTGCCTGACAAAGTGGGCAGTGTCTTTGTTCAAATTAGAGTAAGTCACTCCTTCTCCTGGGTAGGAGCAGCCCCCACACCAGGCACGTGGCTTGGTGAACAAAGCGCAGTCTAGAACTCAGTCAGCGTTTGCCCCTTTGCCTGACTCCCTTGTGCAGTGAGCTGCCTGCTCATCTGTACAGCAGCTGCAGGGCTAAATCAAAGGATTGTGGGAGGATGAAATGAGACAACGCTCGCAAAACGCTTGACATGGTGACTGTCATGTATATTTGTTTGCGACTATTTCTGGTGCTGCTAGTATTTTCCCTTCCTGCCCAAGCATCTGTTGCCTACCAGCTTCCTGTTCACAGTTCTAATGCTGCCCCCTTGTGACCCCTATAGGGCATCACAGTGTCGTGGTCGTGTCTCCTGGGGCTTCTTGAGAAATTTAAATGTACTTTCCTAGGAAATGATTTTGGAGTAACATCTCCCCAAGCGTACCATCAGAGTGGCAGTGCCTCTGGCTTAGAAGCAAACGTCCTTCCTCCTCCTCCACATGGCACGCTGGCAGTCGGGGCAGTCAGGATTCGAGGAGATGAGAGACAGGGATGGTGAGAAGTCCTGTGTGCCAAGGGCAGCTTACCTTCCTCCTGCCATCCGGCTCCAGGCCTCCATCCTTCTCTCTGACTGCAATGCTGTCTTCTTCTAGGCTCAGTTCTCCCCACAAATGGCTCCAGGGATGCTCCCAGGTGAGGCCGCCCCGCCGTTCCTTGAAAGTGGCCCTCGCCAAGAGCCTGGAGAAGCAGCCAGGCTCTCCTGCTCCCTGCCCCTTTTCCCCCAGCAGCAGCTACTATTTCTGGGATGCCCCTGTTTTTGTTTTTGCCACACAGACTGTCCCCCGGCCAGGGCGCCCTCCCAAGTAGCCAGTCACCAAAGGGTTGAGCACCACGCTCCAAGCACCTGTGATGAGCCCCAGCTGCCGCCACTGGCCTCCGATATCGGGGTGCAGGAAGCCAGCCACGTTGGAGGCGTTGTAGGGTCCTAAGCAGAGCAGCAGCGTGAGCAGGGCCCCGCCGGCCACCCAGGCCGCCTTTAGCTTCCGTCTGTGGCTCAGGCCCGAGCGGGCCAGTGCCCGGAGGCAGCCCACGTAGCAGAAGGCCGTGATGACCAGGGGCAGAAAGAAGAGCAGAAGCGAGAGGCTGAAGCGAGCAGGGCCCGCCGATGCCGGGTCCCAGGCCTCCAGGCAGACCGGAGAGCCATTGACTGGCGTGCTGATGCCCAGGGAGCTGGTGGAATTGTCCAGCCAGCCCCCCGGGGCCTCCAGCCCAAAGACCAGCCCCAGGTGACAGAGGACGATGGCCCATATGGCTACACACACGCCCCAGGAGTAGAGCGGCCTCCGGGCAGCTTGGTAGCCCAAGGGGAAGGCAGCTCCGAGGTAGCGGCCGACACTCAGGGCGGCCAGGAAGCCCCCGCCCGCATAGAGCGGGGCGAAGTGGACCAGGGCAAAGGCAGGACAGAGGAGGACCGGCAGGGGCCAGGCGCCCCCAGCCAGGGCCTCCACCGCCTTCAGGGGCAGGGAGGTCGCCAGCAGGAGATCAGAGCAGCCCAGGTGGAGGGCATAGACCAGGCTGGGGGTGAGGCGCAGTCGGGCGTGGGACACGGCGCCCGCAATGGCCAGGGTGTTGAGTGGAAAGCCCAGCGCGAAGGCAGCCACATAGAGGGCAAAGGAGAGCTGCGGGGGCAGGTCCATGGGACCCTTGTGTGCCCCACTCACTCCCTGATCTCAGATCTCCCGGGACCAGGGAATGGGGCTCCTGGAGTCACAGACTGGTCTCTGCACCGCTCAGGGCACTAGAAGCCGTCTAGTGAGATTGGTGGAGAGATGGACGCCCCATAGAGGGACGTGGCAGCTCTTTAGCAGTCAGCCCTGGATTCGAGCAGGGACCACTCGCTGTCAGCCCTCTGCTTTCTCTCCACCACGTGCCCCCTTAAAATGGAGCGAGGGATCGCTGGTAACAGGGGGAAGATGGAACACAGGTGAGCAGATCCCAGGAGAGGCAAGACCTCCTGATTCCTGAGCCTCTGGGAAAACAAAGGGTGGAGAGAGTTCAGAACCGGAGTTAAGCCCGAGAGGATGTTTTTCTCAAGAGAGGAATCTAGACTCCCGTGTTCATGCCCCTTTCCCAATTCCCTGGAAAGAGAGGGCCCTGCTCCCCTCTAGCAGACAGTGTGGGTCAGGTGGCAACTCCCAGCTGAGGGAAGGAGAAGTCGGGGTATGGGGAAGGTGAAGATTGTGGCCACGGGCAGGAGAAGAGGGTCGCTTGAGGAGAGTCCAAGGGTAAGCCAAGTCCCCTCGGTGTAGGGGAATGACTTTGGCCGACTTCAGGGGTTCCTCCTGAGCGGGGGCGTCTGGGGTTCTGGACAATCATTCTTGCAGGGATCTGGGGAATCATCCTTATGGGGAGAGAAGCCATAGAGAGAGGGACTCACCTCCTGGTGCTGCCAGATGTCTGAGGCTCAGGAGTCCCCGAGGGAGGGCGGCCAGGATGGGCAGTGAGCCGGAAGGGAGGGAAGGGCGGGGTGGCAGGGCCATTAGCCTGAAGCACTCACAGCCTGGATGAGCAGCTAATGGACCATCTCTGAAGGAGCTGAGGGTCCAAGGTGATGCGAACAGAGGAAGGGGAGAGGTTTGAGGTGTGGGCTTTCGTCGGGTGGAGGGAGGTGTGCCTGGCCAGCACCTTTAAAGAGCAGGGTGGGTGGGGTACAACCAGAACACAGCTTTATTCTGCCCCGCCTCCAACAGTCTGTTCACACCTGCCCTGGGGGCTAAGTCTTCCCTACTCTTGGACGGGCTCATGGGCAGGGCCAGGCTGACTCTCAGAGACTAAAAAAAGTCCCTCTGGTCACCATAGCACCTCCACTTGGCATGCAGTAGGTGGGGCAATGTGGGGTAATGAGATCATCCCGCCGCTCTCCCTGTACCTGATAACAGGCCTTGGGCTCCCCCGTCCTCCCTCTCCTCTCCCCTCTGGCCTGATGACTGTGGTTGCTTTTTTTCATATTTATATTTATTTTTTCTAAATTTATTTGGCTGTGCTGGATTTTAGTTGCAGCATGCAGGATCTAGTTCCCTGACCAGGGTTTGAACCTGGGTCCCCTGCACTGAGAGCAGGGAGTCTTAGCCACTGGACCACCAGGGAAGTCCCCGACAGTGGTTACTGACCCTCCCCGTGTCAGCAGGAATAGGAGGAGGAGAGACCAGGAACAGGCACAGTTGAGATGGACGGCACTGAAGTACCAGGAGGTGGTCTGCCCTGCCCCTCTCTGAGCTGCACTGGTGGCGGAGGGGACCCCTCCTGGGGGCACTTGTAGGGACGCTGGGTGGCGCATGCCTCCATCTGGCTGCTTACCTTTCGTCTCAGCCTCTGGGAACTTGGTCGTTCACCTCCCTGTTGGTGTCATCCTCCCTATGTGCATGCTTAGTCATTTCAGTCGTGTCCGGCTCTTCACAACCCCATGGACTATAGCCCGCCAGGCTCCTCTGTCTATGGGATTCTCCAGGCAAGAATAGTGGAATGGGGAACTTCCTGACCTGGGGATCGGACTCGCATCTCACTGCATCTCCTGCATTGCAGATGGGCTCTCTTACCCACGGAGCCACCTGGGAAGCCCCATCCTCCCTAAGGGAGATTTAAATGGCCCCAGGCTGTCTCTGTGATCCTGTCTCTCTGTCTCTGACTAGACAGGTGTCTGTCTATCCATCTGTCTCTCTCCTGCATGAGGCTGACAATACGGCCTCTCTGGACTTCAGCTTTCTTGGGCGTGTGTGTCAGTCACCAGGCCACTATGTCCTCCCCGAATTCCACGTCACCCTGAATAAGCTTCTCCGAGTGGCTCCCTGGAAGTGCTTCCCATCAGGCTTCAAGTGCGGGCAGCATGAGATCCTCAGCGGATCCACAGCTCCCTCCAAAGAAATGGTCGTATCTCCCTTTGAATCTCAGGTTCTCCATCGCCTCCCTTCCAAGCCCTGCATATGTCATCCAGCACCTCCCCTGGGCTATAGAAGAACTCACCACCTGCTGTTTAGGGTTTTGTCTTTTGGAGACACTCAGAAATGGACAGGGCTGGGGACAAAACTCAATGAAAGTACCATTTTACCTGTTGTGATGAGTGTTTGGGAGATGAACAAAGCTGGGTGCCAAGGGAGACAGCGGGTTTTCAAGCCCTTCTCCGCTGGCTCTCCCACCTTGCAGTTCAGGTGTCTGCCAAGCGTCACAGAGGCTCCCTTGGTCCCTGCACACTGTGGGCTCTGCCTCTGCTCCAGCCCTTCTGCTGTCATTTTGTGTTGTTTATTCTGAGCACCCGAAACTCTGAGACATCAGATTTGCCAGCTCCCCTGCTAAAAGGTACAGCTTCCCTGCTGGCTCAGTGGTAAAGAATCTTCCTGCCAATGCAGGAGATGCAGGTTCCATCCCTGGGTCAGGAAGATCTCCTGGAGAATGCAACCCACTCCAGTATTCGTGCCTGGAGAATCCCATGGACGGAGGAGCCTGGCAAGCTATAGTTCATGGGGTCCCAAAAGAGTCAGACATGGCTTAGCGACTAAATAGCAATAGCTGCTAGAATGTTGGCCAGTGAGGGCGAAGCTAGCTGTCTGCTCTGTCCACTGCTTGTTGCATACACAGCAGGGACTCACGGAGTCAGATGAATGGTCTGTTGTCTGGGCTCTGGGAGGACGGTGAGGTCTGGGGCTGGATGCGGGGCTGCATGTGTTCTGGCCCCAGGGCTGCCCAGTCTCTGCTGTGCACATCTCAGTGGGGCCCGATGACAGCTACATCTCTTGGGCAGTTGGTCATGAAGTAGGTTGATATCAGCAGCCAGGCATGAGGACAGGATAGAAGTCACCTACTGGTTGCCAGGGAACCCCATGCCAGGCCTCCTCAGGCTGCCTCCAGCCCCTTGGGCATCTAAAACCCTCTGGGAAGCTAGACCAGAGACCCCTAAGTTAGGACCATGCTCTATCTTTTTTTTTTTGGTATCCCAATAACTGGTTCTGTGCTGGATGCAGTGACAGGTGTTCAGTAGGTAAATGGTTAAATGGGTTCAGTGATTCTGGTTCCCAAGCCCTTCTCCTCTCATTTCAACAGTCTTCAAAGCCTTCTCTAAAAAAGAACCATATGGTTCTCACAAGAGGTTAACAGGAAGTTCCCTGGAAGTCCAGTGGTTAAGACTCAGCACTTTCACTGTGAGGGCCCCAGAACTGGGATGCCCCCAGCCACATGGTATGCCAAAAAAGAACGAAAAAAGAGGAAGAAGTTAAGCCAGGGATAAGAAGTTAGATGGGGAAATCAGCGCCCCACTCCTTGGGTATCCCAAGGACGACCTTGCAGAGGGCATCTGGTGTTGGGCAGTGGGGAATGTTGGGGGCAGGAAAGGAAGGTGATGTCTTCAGAACACCCATCACAGGCCAGGAATTTGCTGGGCATCTTGCTGATTGATGAACTGCGTCTTCCTGCCCTGAAGAAGAATGGGCTTTGGCCCCTTGGCAGAAGCGGAACGGGCAGAGAGAGAACAGACGGAGAAGCAGAGGGCAAGTCAGCCAGGAAACATACTAGAAAACGAGTCAGGGTAAACAAAGGTAGAAAGGGTGAGAGGTCCCTCCAGGTCTTCGAAAAGCCATGCAGCTGTGGGTTGTGAAAGAACTCAGCAGGGCCACTTTTTGAGAAGTGCTGTGAGCAATGAGTTGGCTTCCCCTTTTCATGGTCTTCAAGAGATGCAAATCAGATAGAAATTTGATTCTTAGGGACTTTTGGCTGCTGTGTTAGCCTTCTTACAATATGACATAAGAGTATAGCTCATTTCCTATCTCGAACCACCTGCATCTTCTTTTTAACAGATGAAGAAACTGAGGCTTAGAGAAGCCGGTGAACTCTGCCCAAGCTCACTTGGCTGGTCAAGTGGAAGAGTAGAGACCCAGACTCTGTCTTGTGATGCCAGTGGACTCTCGGCAACCAGAACATGGGCTCTCCAGTCTGGTGATTTGATCATGACCTTTCCCTTCTTCCCAAGCCCCAGGATGCCTGCCCCATCTCCCTGTCCCCACTCAGACCCTGCAGACTGGAAATCACTCACTGGCTGCTTGATGCCATATCTGAGTCAGGTTTATTGTGCAGCTCTGTGTCTGTTACACGTATATCCACATCGGGGTACGTCTCAGACCCCGAGACCTCCAAGGACAGGGGCCGCAGCAGCATAATCCTCTCCGTGGAATGCCTCCTAGAGGAGGAACTGGCCCAGGGCAGTGCCTCTCTCTACCTCGTTTATGTTCCTCATTTCCTGGGCTTTGTCCCGGAGGCAAAAATTAGGCATTATATTAGTGAGTGCAGTTTTCTGAGCAGGGGTCGCTTGTCAAAGGAACGGGATGAGAGAGAAATAAAAATAATAACCAGCTGATCCCAGCGGGGACACAGCCATCTAGGGGATGGGGTTTGGGAGGGGGCAGATGGTGGCTCAGACGGTAAAGATTTGGCCTGCAATGCAGCAGACCCAGGTTCAATCCCTGGTTCGGGAGGATCACCTGGAGAAGGGCATGGCAACCCAGTCCAGTACTATTGCCCAGAGAATCCCATGGACAGAGGAGCCTGGCGGGCTACAGTCCATGGGGTCACAAAGAGTTGGACACAGACCATACACACACAGGTGGTGACAGATGGCTGGGGAGGGCCAGGGGGAAGATTTGTACAGTTCAGGGTAGGTATGTAGATGAGACGCTGAGAGGAAAGGACCAGCAACGAACCCTTTGGCAGGTTACCAGTGCTAAGAAGGGAGACTGTGTCTGGGCCACGTACAAAGTTCTCTGCACCAGCTGGGCTGCAGTAACCGTGCATGCGTGCGTGCACGTGTATAACGCCCCAGCAGAGCAGCAGGGGCTGAGAAGGTTTTGGCCCATCAGTGCTTGAGGGTCACGTATTCCACTCCTTCCTGGGCCAGTGCCCGCTTCCCGTTCCCAAAATGGACCAGCTCCGAGTAATGAATGCCCTCATCGTCTAGGACCTCCGGAGTCACGTTCTCATAGTCGGCCTGAGGAAGCCACAGTGCAGTGAGCAGCTTCCCACTGTCCACTCCCACTGTCCCTTCCCTCCTGGCTCCCCCTACCCCCACCCCGGGGTCCCAAGGGCCCAAGATGAAGCCCTCTTGCCTGGAAACTGGGTGCAGTTGACCTCTCTAACTGGGAGGTGCCTGCCCAGGCTCTGACCATGCCGGGGCCTGGGTAGCCCTCCCCCTGCCCAGCCTCTGCCACCATGGAACCCACCAGGTCCTTCCCGTCTGGGATGCAGGGGCGAGGCCAGGTCCCCCCTCCCCCCCGCCTCCCACAGCCCTGCCCTCTTACCACTTGACTGTTCTGCACCACAGCATAGGTGACCCTGTCGTCCCTGCTTGGGGGGATTTCCCGCATCTCTGAGCTCCCTGCATCTCTGAGAGGGAAGGCAGATAGATAACCACAGGTGAAGACTTTTGCATGCCATTTGCTCCTTTTTCCAACTCCCCCAGCCCCTAGGAGCACCCCCAGCCTCTCAGCCCCCTGTGTGTGATGCAGTGTTCATAGCAGGAGCTCAGGTGTCCACCGAGTGAACGTATGTGTGTCTGTTTCATGCAGCCTCAACCTTGGTGAGGGAGACTGGCCCTTGCTTGAAGGCATAGATCCAGTTCCCTAGACCATTCTCCAGGGGGTGGTTACAGAGCTGGAATGAGAAGATGAAGCAAAGAGGAAGGCAGGACGGGAGCCCTACCCCCATGTCCCCCCCAGGGCGCAGGTGTCACCCCCCTGGTACCTAAGTCTCTGCGTGTCAGTCTCGCCAAGAGGAAAGCTCAAGGTAGCATAGCTGACTGCATCTTCCATCACCGGGTTGTAGCACCCCAGGGAGTGGGGGCGTTCGGCTTGGGGGGTCCTTCTAGCCTGAGAGAAAGACAGAATTTCAGCTCTTATCACTCCTCTCCCCGTCCTAGCTCCCGCACCCACCCCCACAGTACTCTGTCACCCATGTCCACTGTGTTTCTTTTTAAAGATTTGTTTTTGATGTGGACCATCCTTTTTAAAGCCTTTATTGAATTTGTTACAATATTGCTTTTGTCTTATGTTTCGGTTTGTTGGTCCTGTGGCATGTGGGATCCTAGCTACCTGATCAAGGATGGAACCCAACATGCCCTGCATTGGAAGGCGAAGTCTTAACCCCTGGACCGCCAGGAAAGTTCTTTCTTATTTTTTAATTGACACATAGTTGATTTTCCACTTTGATTCTTTCTTGACTTCAAGACCTGCCCTGCATTCCCTCTTTCTGCCCTCCTACCTTTAAATTCCTCACAAAGAAGCTCTGTCCACTGGAACTTTCCTGGAGGCCCTGCTGTCTCTGAATCCTCTTCCAACTGAGAAATAAAGACGTCATCAGGGAGGACGAAGGGCCTGGAGAGAGCGCCCTGAGGACCCAGCACGCTGGGGGCTGCGAGGCTGCATGACCAGGGACCCACTCACTGGATGGGGGAGGCAAAGCAAAGGAGGCACTCACTTCCGCTGAAGCTTGACTCCCCAGATGGCGAGAAGGAAGATGGCCAGGCAGAACCCCACTCCCAAGGCCGCGCGCCTGCTGATTGTGGCAGCACTGTCTGATGGAGAAGGGAGGTACGTCAGCTGATGACGCAGCCTCAGTCGGGAGCAGGCCTGCTCCGCCCTTTGCCTGGGAGGTATCCTCGGCTTCTCTCTGCGAGGCCACTGTCCTCCTAGCCTGTGAAACTCCTCCATGCCCCGGGCACGTGACTCAGAATAAGAGGGAGAAGCCAGCCCTGCCCTCTGGACATCTCATTAGGAGGGAAGTGCCATCGGGTTTCAAGAGGAGCGCCTGCTTTTGACAGACTCGGGCACACGAAGAGCACGCGACCCTCATAAATGGTACTGTCTCATCAGAAGGCCTCTTGCGTGTGGGCGTGTGCTAAGTCGCTTCAGTCGTGTCTGACTCTTTGTGATCCCATGGACTGTAGCCCTCCAGGCTCCTCTGTCCATGGGATTCTCCAGGCAAGAACACTGGAGTGGGTTGCCACGCCCTCCTCCAGGGGATATTCCTGACCCTGCATTGGCAGGTGGGTTCTTTACTACTAGCACCACCTGGGAAGCCCCAAGGGCCACTTGGCTTTACTTAAAATCACTTGTCCTTCAACTCAGCAAGTCCAGGCAGGAACCTAGCCTACAATTGTCCTTGTGGATGTGCCCAGAGCAGGAAACTGTGTCCAGCCTTGAGGAGGGCACTGGGCACACAGTTTTGCAACATTGCACCCTGAGGAAAGGAAGCAGGTCTCAGGGTGTCTGCAGAGGGGAGACCTAGGGAGCGTGGTGTTAAGTTACTTTTCCGAATGACACACTTAGGTTGGCTCCCTTTAGCACCAGCTTTACATATGTCCACCGAGTGAACGTATGTGTGTCTGTTTCATGCAGCCTCAACCTTGGTGAGGGAGACTGGCCCTTGCTTGAAGGCATAGATCCAGTTCCCTAGACCATTCTCCAGGGGGTGGTTACAGAGCTGGAATGAGAAGATGAAGCAAAGAGGAAGGCAGGACGGGAGCCCTACCCCCATGTCCCCCCCAGGGCGCAGGTGTCACCCCCCTGGTACCTAAGTCTCTGCGTGTCAGTCTCGCCAAGAGGAAAGCTCAAGGTAGCATAGCTGACTGCATCTTCCATCACCGGGTTGTAGCACCCCAGGGAGTGGGGGCGTTCGGCTTGGGGGGTCCTTCTAGCCTGAGAGAAAGACAGAATTTCAGCTCTTATCACTCCTCTCCCCGTCCTAGCTCCCGCACCCACCCCCACAGTACTCTGTCACCCATGTCCACTGTGTTTCTTTTTAAAGATTTGTTTTTGATGTGGACCATCCTTTTTAAAGCCTTTATTGAATTTGTTACAATATTGCTTTTGTCTTATGTTTCGGTTTGTTGGTCCTGTGGCATGTGGGATCCTAGCTACCTGATCAAGGATGGAACCCAACATGCCCTGCATTGGAAGGCGAAGTCTTAACCCCTGGACCGCCAGGAAAGTTCTTTCTTATTTTTTAATTGACACATAGTTGATTTTCCACTTTGATTCTTTCTTGACTTCAAGACCTGCCCTGCATTCCCTCTTTCTGCCCTCCTACCTTTAAATTCCTCACAAAGAAGCTCTGTCCACTGGAACTTTCCTGGAGGCCCTGCTGTCTCTGAATCCTCTTCCAACTGAGAAATAAAGACGTCATCAGGGAGGACGAAGGGCCTGGAGAGAGCGCCCTGAGGACCCAGCACGCTGGGGGCTGCGAGGCTGCATGACCAGGGACCCACTCACTGGATGGGGGAGGCAAAGCAAAGGAGGCACTCACTTCCGCTGAAGCTTGACTCCCCAGATGGCGAGAAGGAAGATGGCCAGGCAGAACCCCACTCCCAAGGCCGCGCGCCTGCTGATTGTGGCAGCACTGTCTGATGGAGAAGGGAGGTACGTCAGCTGATGACGCAGCCTCAGTCGGGAGCAGGCCTGCTCCGCCCTTTGCCTGGGAGGTATCCTCGGCTTCTCTCTGCGAGGCCACTGTCCTCCTAGCCTGTGAAACTCCTCCATGCCCCGGGCACGTGACTCAGAATAAGAGGGAGAAGCCAGCCCTGCCCTCTGGACATCTCATTAGGAGGGAAGTGCCATCGGGTTTCAAGAGGAGCGCCTGCTTTTGACAGACTCGGGCACACGAAGAGCACGCGACCCTCATAAATGGTACTGTCTCATCAGAAGGCCTCTTGCGTGTGGGCGTGTGCTAAGTCGCTTCAGTCGTGTCTGACTCTTTGTGATCCCATGGACTGTAGCCCTCCAGGCTCCTCTGTCCATGGGATTCTCCAGGCAAGAACACTGGAGTGGGTTGCCACGCCCTCCTCCAGGGGATATTCCTGACCCTGCATTGGCAGGTGGGTTCTTTACTACTAGCACCACCTGGGAAGCCCCAAGGGCCACTTGGCTTTACTTAAAATCACTTGTCCTTCAACTCAGCAAGTCCAGGCAGGAACCTAGCCTACAATTGTCCTTGTGGATGTGCCCAGAGCAGGAAACTGTGTCCAGCCTTGAGGAGGGCACTGGGCACACAGTTTTGCAACATTGCACCCTGAGGAAAGGAAGCAGGTCTCAGGGTGTCTGCAGAGGGGAGACCTAGGGAGCGTGGTGTTAAGTTACTTTTCCGAATGACACACTTAGGTTGGCTCCCTTTAGCACCAGCTTTACATGGTAATGATCCTCTAAGTTTAAAGTCCTGGCTCCCATCACTAATCTGAGAAAAACACAATAGGTAAATATTCCCCCCTATGTTTCCAGACTCTTTAGACACCTGTTTATGCACAAATCTAGAACAATCTCCAAGTGCTGTTATTACATGGAAAGTGAAAGTGTTAGCCGCTCAGTCGTGTCCGACTTTTTGCAAGCCCACAGACTGTAGCCTACCAGGCTCCTCTGTCCATGGAATTCTCCAGGCAGGAGTACTGGAGTGGGTTGCCATTCCCTTCTCCCGGGGGTCTTCCTGACCCAGGGATCAAACCCTGGTCTCCAGCATTGTAGGCAGATTCTTTACCATCTGAGCCACTAGGGAAGCCCCCATTACGTGAAGAAAGGAAAATTCAAGGCAATGTGTGAGCTCTTCCAAAGTCTAAGTAACAAAGAAGGGTGTATGGACCCAGGTCTCTAGAGGCCTATTGTGCACGAACAGAATATTTCTGCAAGGAGACATACCCAGCCAACAGTGAAAGCCTTGAGGGCGGAGAGGAGGCAGAGTTCTCAGGGAGCAAGAAAGAAGTGCCTGTCCTTCCACTATTTACCCTTCCATGCTGTTTCTTTTTTTTTCTTTTTTTTTTTTTTTTTTTTACCATGTACTTGCATTGTCTTTAAAAAAAAAAAAAACTGCTAAAAAAAAATCAAAAGATAGAAACAAGCAGGCTTTCAAGGGTTAGACAGAAAGGGAGGGGCAGAGAGAGGGAGCCAAGAGGAGCTCAGGGTGTCTGGGAGGAGGGGGCAGGCAGAGAGGGAATCGGCCTTGAGTCTGGAGAGACTGAGCAGGAGAAGGGAGATGGAAGAGCTGTGTGTGGAGCAGGGGCCTCTGAGCGCAGGGTTCCCCATGCCCCCGTCCACACCCTGCAGGAGAGAGAGGATGCTCAGGGCAGGATCAGGGATGTGATCTGAACACACAGCAGCACAGGCAAGGAGGAAGCCCCAGGAATGCCCAGGGCCAGAGAAGAAGGAGGGTGCCTTACAGTAGACAGTGAGGGTGGCGGGGGGCGACTGGCTCTGGCCCAGATGGTTGGTCCCCCGGCACCAGTAGCTGCCTGCGTGCTGCAGCTTCACCGGCTCCAACCTCAGCGTCTGGCCGTAATGGTGGAGGTCTTGGTTATTCCCATCAAACCAGTTGTAGTGGGAGGTGGGAGGGTTGGCGTCGCTCTCGCAGGTCAGGACTGCCGTCTTTCCCTCCACCAC
This sequence comes from Cephalophus harveyi, assembly GCA_006410635.1. Lineage (NCBI taxonomy): Eukaryota > Metazoa > Chordata > Mammalia > Artiodactyla > Bovidae > Cephalophus > Cephalophus harveyi. The sequence goes on from SJYT01043510.1 coordinate 293,511, forward strand.
GCCGTCTTTCGGGCTGATGGACACACGCAGCCTCCTGGGAGCATCTGCAGGACAAGCAAAGTCAGGATTCAGGTCACTGGTCCTCTGCCCATCTCTGCCATCCGCCTCCAGCTCCAGCCACTCACACAGCACTCGGAGCTCGCAGGCCTCAGATGAGGTCTGTCCTATGGAGTTGTTGACCAAGCAGTGGTAGGTTCCTGAATCTTCTGGAGAGATGGGTTCAAAGGTAAGTGTCTTCCCTGCCTTCAGAAGAAGGCTTCCATCTTTCTTCCAGAAGACGTGGACGTCCACAGGACGGCTACTTGAGAACTCACACTCGAGGAGGACCTGCTTCCCGGATCGAATCTCTGTATGAGGGCTGATCTGGATTCTGACGTCCTTGGGGGCATCTGGAGAGCAAGGACCTCAAGCTGACCTCTGGGGTCCCTTTCTCTCCTCCTGTCCCCAAGACTCCCTCTCCCCTTGGCTCCGAGGCCTGACTCTCATCCCTCAGTTCTCTGTGAGGACTGTGGTCCAGGCTTCGGGCTCCTCACTCTTAGAACCCCGTTATCCTGGCTGGGCCACTCCCCAGCTCCCCCAGGCCTGGGGCACTCACAGAGGACGTTCAGGTTGACGGAGGGAGACCACGAGCACCACTGGTTACAGGCTTCGCATTTGACTGGCTGTGCATCCCAGCTGACTTTTCGAATCGTCAGCTTCTGTGATGTCTGGTCCTGGGAGCCTGGGCTATTCCAGTTATACCGAGTAACTCTCGGGTTACTGGAATTGAAGGTGCAGGACAGGGTCACACTGTCTCCTTCTCGAATCGGTGTGGGGTTTTGAATCACCGTGGTGACCCCCTTGGGGGGATCTGGGAGAAAACCAGAGAGATGGATGAAGAACATCAGTATCTGTTCCTTCCGGCTTCCTCTCTGCTCTCCCCATGCCCTGCATTGACACAGTTTGTCAGTTAGCTGAGGGAAGACTTGTGCTTCCCTCCTGCCCTGGCCATTTGGCCTGATTGTGGTTTGAGATAGGATGGTGCAGTGGTTAAGAGAACAGTTCTGGGCAGACTACGTACGTATGGAGCTGAGCAAGGAGGGGCTGCTGTTTGTGGATCTCTGTATGGGTCTGGGGGCTGTCAAGGCTTGGTCATATAGCAAGGGTGTTCATTTTAAAAAGAAAAAGCATAGCACTGGAGCCAGACTGCTGGATCCTGCCACTTGGAGGCTGCAGACCTCAGTTTATTCATCTGTCAAATGGGGTCCTGTGAGTAGCTAACCTTGTGGAGCCATTGTGAGGACGGAGCGAGAGGAGGCCATCAGAGCCCCGTGGCAAGTGGTAAACACATTGCTGTCACTAGTGTAAACCATATCCGTTGTCTAGATTCCAGGACTTGGGTATCCAGTGTATTTGAAGAAAATGGCAACCCACTCCAGTATCCTTGGCCTGGAAAATCTCATGTACAGCAGAGCCTGGTGGGCTGCAGCGGAGCCTGGTGGGCTGCAGTTCATGGGGTCACAAAGAGTCGGGCACGACTGAATGATTAACACTAACATGACACCCCAGGGTCCAAGGATCAAATACAGGGCCTCTCTTTGTCCCGGGCTCTGCTCAGTAACAGGACTCACTGGTGCTAAACAGGGCCAGACGACAGAGAGCTAACAAGGCCTTTTGCCCCGGTTCTCAAAAACTTCGGACCCCTCCAGGGACTCAGTTGCTGCATAGTGATGCCAAGTCTCTGCGTCCCTCATGGGACCCTGGTAGCTTGCCATTCATTCAGTCAACAAACATCTACTGAGCACCTCCCCCGAGCCAGGCCCTGTTTTGTTGCTAAGGACATGACTGTGAACTATAGCACAACACCCGCCTCCCAGAAGCTAATCTGTCGGGAGCCCCTGGTTTCTGCTTGCTCTCCCTTCTCGGACTCTTCTATTTCCTCTGTGACTACTCACACTGGACGTCCAAGTCAGCTTCCTGGTCAACAGATCCAGGCCCAAGACTGTTTTCTGCCAAGCAGGAGTACCTCCCAGCATGCTTGACGAGGACTTGAGGGATCTGGAAGGTCCTGCCGTTCTTTCCAGGCATTTCTTGCTCATTGAAATACCAGGTGTAATTCACTGGAGGAGGATTGGCTGCTGATATACAAGTCAGCTGTACTGTGACTCCTTCTTTAATCGACGAGGGGGAGAGCTGAACCCTGGAAGGTTCTGGAGCATCTGGAAGAAGGGGCCGAGGCAGGGGGTGGGGTGAGCAGAGGCCTCTATGGGTCCCCTCCTGCGGGCCCGGGTGGGTCCCCTCCTGAAGGCCTGGGTGGCACCCCTGCTGACTCCCAGCCTGCCCCTTTTGCAGCTCCCGGGAGGCTCACAGTGCACCTGGAGATCCACCACATCTGACTGTCTTAGGCCCACATCGTTGGAGGCCTGGCACTTGTACTGCCCGCTCATCGTCCTGGTCACTTCGGGCAGAGTGAGTGTTGTCCCCTGCTCCTTCAGTTGAGTCCCGTCCTTGAACCAGGACACACTCCAGCGCGGCGGGTTGCTGCTGATGACCTGGCACCTCATGGTCACAGACTCTCCTTCTATGATGGTGGCTTCTTCGGGGCTGACCTGGATCTTCAACTTTGGTGCATCTGGAGGAGCAGAGGACAGTGCAGAAGGGGTAGGGAATTTTCCGAGGGTGTTAAGTGCTGAGAAGTTGCAGTCCTTTAATTCTGATAAAGTAGCAGCCTACACAGAGTGGGGCGAGAGTCTGGAGCCACTCCTTGTTGCCCTTGTCAACAAAGGTGGGCTGATCCAAGCACCAGGGGACTGTCACAGCCTCCCGACTCATCTCTCTGCTCCCTGCAAGCCCAGTCCCCAAAGCTCTGGTCTCTGCCAGCAGCATTCCCAGGAGGGTCCATCAGAGCTTGCCACTCCCCTGCTTGAAGCCGTTCGCTGGATTCCACACTTAGCGAAAAATCCAAACCCCTCACTGCAGCCCCTGAGATCTAATGTCCCAGTCCCTCTTGGCCTTCCTTTCCTACCATTGGGCCCCTTGGACACAGTGCCAAGGTCACGGGCCCCTTGCTCTGATGCAGACATGCCAGGTTCCTACCGCAAGGTCTTGGACTTGTTCTTCTCTCTCCCTGGATTGCTCTTCTCTCGGAGATACTGTGTGCCTGCCTCAGTCCCTCCCTTCACTGAGTCTCAGCTTGAGTTAAGCCTCCACCCCTCACTCTCTCTGTCCTAGCCCTGATTTCCTTTTATTTCTCTCTTTTTAAATGTTTATTTATTTGGCTGAGTTGGGACTTAGCTGCAGGACATGGTCGTTGTTGCATCATGTGGGATCCTTCGTTGCAGCACCCAGACTCTAATTGTGGAACACGGCTCTCTGGTTGTGGAGCATGGCCCCTCTAGTTGCAGCACATGGACTTTCTAGTTTTGGCACATGAGTTTAGTTGCTCTCCAGCATGTGGGATCTTAGTTTCCTGACCAGAAACTGAACCTGTGCCCGCTGCATTGCAAGGCAGAGTCTTAACCACTGGATCATCAAGGAAGTCCCTATTTTTTCTTAACTATACTTAGCATCACCTAAAATTATGTTCTATATTCCCCTGATCATCTATTTGCTCTCCTATCCCCCACTGCAATGCTAGTTCTATGTGGGCAAGAGCTTTGCTCACTGCTCTATGCCTGGCAGCCATAATATGGCTTAGCACCGAGTAGGTTCACAATAAATATTTATTGAATGAATGAATGCGGCTCCAATAATGATGTGAAAAAATTCTTCATCCCATCCCCCCAAGGGAAAAAAAACCCTTAGCCAGGTGATCCCCAAGTCATGTCATGGCTTGAGGATAGATTAAATTATTTTATTCTGCTTGACTGGAGTGCACACATGCTCAGTAGCTTTAGTCATGTACAACTCTTTGTGACCCCATGGACTGTAGCCTGTCAGGCTCCTCTGTCCAGGGGGATTCTCCAAGTAATAATTCTGAAGTGGATTGTCATGCCCTCCTGCAGGAGATCTTCCTGACCCAGGGATCAAACCTGCATCTCTTATGTCTCCTGCTTCACCATGAGTGCCACCTGGGAAGCAGATGCTAACATGAATCCATGCCCTGAAACACCAGCGCTGATGATAGGAAAGATAGAGCGGGTGCCGAAGCTCTGTCTGGACCATTCCCATCTGCGAGTGCCCACAGACCCATCACGCTTCCTTCTCTGAGCTCCCATGCCCCTTTGAGGGGGTGAAGAGATGACAGGACCCTCATCCCTCCCACAGGAGCATCGGGGAGACTCACGCTTCACTTTCAGCAACACCGTTTTCTCCGAGAGTACCCGCTGTTTCATGGGGTCCCAGAGCTGGCAGGTCAGGTTCTTGCCATCATGAGTCCACTTGGGCTGGAAACTAAGGTGGCTCTGGGTAGCGACCATCTCAGGGGTGAGGATGGTAGAGGTGGTCACAGACCCCTCCAGGGACCACTGCAAATGGATCTGGTAATCATGGCAGGCGAAGTTCAGCAAGCAGGTGACAGTGACTTCCTTGTCTTCCCAGATTTCCTGACGGAGCTCTATGTGGGGTTGAGGAGCCCTCTCTGCAAAAGAGCCGGGACTAAGTGGGAGAAGGAGAGGGTGGGATGATTTGAGAGAGCAGCGCTGAAACATATACACTGCCATGTGTAAAATAGATAACCAGTGTGTGTTTGGTGTGTGAAGCAGGGCACCCACAGCAATGCTCTTTGTACAACCTGGGTGGATGGGGGGGGAGGCAGTTGGGAGGGGGGTTCAGGATGGAGGGGACACCTGTATACCTGTGACTGATTCATACTGATGTATGGCAAAAACCATCACAGTATTGTAAAGTTATTATCCTCCAATTAAATAAATTTTAAAAAATAAATTAAATAAATATTAATCTTATCTAAAAACATCTTCATAGAAAATCCAAAATAATGTTCAATCACATTCCAGGCTACTGGAGCCCAGCCGGAGAAGGCAGTGGCACCCCACTCCAGTACTCTTGCCTGGAAAATCCTATGAACGAAGGAGCCTGGTAGGCTGCAGTCCATGGGGTCGCCAAGAGTCGGATATGACTGAGCGACTTCCCTCTCACTTTTCACTTTCACGCATTGGAGAAGGAAATGGCAACCCACTCCAGTGTTCTTGCCTGGAGGATCCCAGAGACGGGGGAGCCTGGTAGGCTGCTGTCTATGGGGTCACACAGAGTCGGACACAACTGAAGTGACTTAGCAGCAGCAGCAGTAGCCCAGCTATTGTGAAGTGAAGTCGCTCAGTCATGTCCAACTCTTTGCGACCCCGTTGGACTGTTGCCTACCAGGCTCCTCAATCCATGGAATTCTCCAGGCAAGAATAGTGGAGTGGGTTGCCATTTCCTTCTCCAGGGAATCTTCCCGACCCAGGGGTTGAACCTGGGTCTCCCTCATTACAGGCAGACGCTTTACTGTCTGAGCCACCAGGGAAGCCCCAGCCATATCTACACACAAATCAGCCATCACAGGAGTGACAGGTGAAGGGCCTGCAGTTCTTTGTGTGCTGATGTAAATGTTCTAAAATTGACTGTGGTGATGGCTGAACATGTCTGTAAATACACTAATAAATACTGAACTGAATACTACTGAACACTTTTAGTAGGTGAGTTGTATTAGACTTATCTCAATAAAGGTGTTTTTAAAAAAAGAAAAACAAAAAGAGCAGGGACCATGCTGGAAGCCTGAGAGATGGACCCACTTTAGACACCCTGCCCTAAGTAACCCATCAGGAATCCCCGGCCACTCCGTCCACCTCTCTCTCTGGGCCTGCCTTTCTCTGCTCAGCCGAAATACCCTCTGAAAGGGCTTGTGAAAGCTGATCCTCCTTAGGAACTGTGTCTTATGGTTTATGCTTGCTTCAGCCACACGCCCTGGTGTTGGCCTTCTCAGTGCTTACTCTCCTTTAGTGGAGAGGCCTGTTGTGCAGCCAGTTTCCGCTGTCCCCGGGGCTGGGCCACCCTAATATTGTGGCATCTCTCACCCCAAACATAGGGCTGCATAGCACCACCCACCAAATCCACAGGCTATGGAACAGAGTGAGCATGCGCCTGGGGTGGGGGCCCCACACCTGTGTTTTGTTCATACCCTATCCGTGTGTCAGGTAGCCACACGGCTAATTAGAATTAATCCCTCACATTAACACATTAGGAGGTTTCCCTTGAAAATTCAGATCTCCATGTTCTCTGGAAAAATCAGGCAACCCAGAAGGCAGATTCTAGAATGTACAGGACCTGAGTGGCAGGCAGTCTGCTCAAGGACAGGTGAACGCCCACACTCCAGTTTGCCATGGGCACCACGGGATCCTTGTGCCACCCTGGCCACTCTCTGGCATCCCCGTCTGGCCTCTGCAGGCAGCCCAGTTTGTGATCGTTCCCAGGAGTCAGATGTTTCCCCACCTTCCTCCTTGCTGAGGCAAAGGGACTCGTCCTCAGGGCCTTACCAGAGATGCTGAGGTTTAGAGACTCCATCCATCTGTCAGTCCCCGACGTCACCCGCAGCCCCAGAAGACCGCTGTCATTGACTTTGACAGGATTGATGAGGAGGGTGCAGTTGCTTCTGCTGTTTCCCAGGAACCGTACCCTTTCCTGCCCGGGGGTGGTCTCCTCGGCTTTCAGGTTCTTACTATAGAGGATGGTCCCCTTGTAGCTCTTGGCCTCCTTGTCATACATATAATTGTGGTACACAGTCAGGTTATCTAGGGTGTATCTACCACCTCTTAGCAAACTGTATGTGCAAGGGATCCAGACGCAGGCTCCATCCCAGGCATAGAGGGTCTCAGGATGCCTAAACCTCCAGGTTGAGTCAGAGAAAGCCAAGTATTCTGGAACCCACCAAAGTGAACATAAAACATTAGTGAGGGACACTGAGAACTTTCAAAGGAATAAAGAATTTCCCCTGAAGAGACAGGGAGGGAGGGGGAGAGATGTGTGTATATACACACACACACACACACACACACATATGAGCTTCCCTGGTGGCTCAGATGGTAAAGAACCTGCCTGCAATGCGGGAGACCCAGATTCAACCCCTAGGTTGGGAAGATCCCCTGGATATGCGCGTGCATGCGTGCTAAGTCGCTTCAGTCGTGTCGGACTCCTTGAGACCCTGTGGACTGTAGCCTGCCAGGCTCCTCTGTCTATGGGGATCCTCCAGGCAAGAATACTGGAGTGAGTTGTCATGCCCTCCCTCAGGAGATCTTCCAACCCAGGGATCGAACCCGCGACTCTTATGTCTCTTGCCTCGGCAAGCATGTTCTTTACCACTAATGCCACCTTGGAAGCCCAAACACAAGCACACACACACAGATACACACACACACACACACACACACACACACACACTGCCCGCATTTACTCTTCTCTTCCCCTGTCTTTCCTCCTCCTCCGGCTTCCACCATCAGCCCAGACCCAAGGACCCACCGAGACTGCCATCCTTACCGAGAAGCAGGAGCGAGGGACCGAGGAGATGCATGGTGCTGTGTCTAGGCAGGAGCCTGGGCCAGGAAGAGTTTGTCTTTGAGCCACCTGGTCGCTGACATCTTCCAGACAGCTCTTCTTGCGTACATATGCCAACCCCTTTTCCCTGATCCCCGGAAGACAGTGACTGGTTGCACAGCAGGATAGGGAATTCCAGAAGCTCATGGACCTTTTCGGGATACGCCATGCCTCTCCCATCAGCCCAACACCATGTAGGACTAGCACTTCTTCCTTTTTTCCAACCATCCATTCATCCAATCAATCATCCATCCAAACTTCTATAAACTTGCTGGCTAGCTCTTAAGCTTTGAGTGGCACCAAACTGCTGAGCACCTCAAATGTCAGGCCCTAGGTGACTTGGAGCTTACCTTGGGGCAACCAGGGAAGGGTTTCACATAGGAAAGAGACAGGGCCAAACTCTGATTTTAAAGACCAGGAAAACAACAACAACAACAACTCTAAAGCTGGTCATTAAGCATGATGCCAGGAGAGCATTTAGATGGATCTGAGAGGACTCAGGAGACTGTGGTCCAAGGGACCATTCAGAGCACCACCCCCCTGCCCCATATCCTGAGTTCGATAGGAAACAAATCAACCAGGTGTTGACACCGGCCTTGAGTAAAGGCCATGTCTATCTCAGTTCCAGTCAGGTGGGAATGTGGGCCCAGTGCTGCCCTATCTTCTACTGTTTTAAAAGCTGCAAGAAGCCAGAATTTCGTGTCTTGCTTTGAAAGACAAGAAATATCTTGTCAAACACCATGCTGGTCAAACAAAACCTGTCTGTGGGCTAGGGGTGTGCAAGGGCCACGCATGTGCAACCACTGCCTGTGTCTGTGTGTGTGTGTGCGCACATGCAGTGAGCTGGACAGCTAACTCACTAGACTTTTACACAGAGTTACATTTACATAGAGTTAAATTTAAGTCCCAATTTGCATGGTTGCACCCTTCAGGCCTGTCCCTGGGGGGGGCGGGTGACCAGGATGGGCCAACAGAGTGTGTCTCCTGTCTCAGCCTAGACCTTCGTCTCCTTCCCACCCCCTCCCTGCCCAGCGAACAGTTCCCACACATCAGCGCCCTGCCCCCAACCGCTCTGGCTGTTTATCTCCTCCGGTTGTGTGGCTTACGCTAAGGACTGTTGGGTGTCCACAACCAGCGTGGGGAAAGCTAGGCTGCTGGCTGAAAGTAACAAGGAGGCCTGTTCCCAGGCCCAGAAGTCATGCTGGTCTGACCCCAGGCATGGATGGGGTAGACACTCCATGCAGGGACCATACAACTCTGTAGGTGTTAATCACATTACACAGAAAAAAGTCTTAAAGGTCATATCCATCTGAGAAAAGCTGGATTGAAAAATGTGAAATGGGATTCTTTAGCATAGACCTTTTCAGGCCCTTTAGCCAGCTGTATATGCCTCGTGCATTTCCCAGCATGGAGCTTAGAGTACAGCACAAGACCCCACCTTCTTTAGCCAGGGGAACTATTTTACACGCTTTAGTCCCAGGGTCAGTATTCCAAGGGATGGCACTTTGGGCCCCCTTTGGGTTTCCACAAGGGCCGTGGCCAGGGCCAGCGCCCATTCCTCGTGACAAAGACTAGCCTCCGGGGGTAGGGCAAGGGTGCCCCTTTGCCAGCAGCCACCAGTCACACTCTCATTGGGGACCCGCTGGAGGATGCCAGGCCAGTGGGAGAGGGGCGCTTCTCAGAGAAGGGCTGTATGCTTATCCCCCTGGAGCTTCAGGCGGTCTCTGGGGCACAAGGAGTGGGCCCCAGGCCTGCGATTGGAAGGCTGCTGAGGTGGGATGGCGCGGGGAGGCTGGGGACAGTCGGCCCTGTGCACAAAGGCTCCAGACAAGTGCTCTGCTCAACACCAGCCCGCGTAGAGCCTTGCAGGACCTCAGAGCTGGCCTCCCTGGGTCCGCTCTCCCCTCCTGCGCACTCCGTGAGGGCAGGGCACCCTCCTGCTCTCAGATGACTTGCCAGAAAGATGCTCAAAGACAGGGGACTACGACCTGTTGTCACACTGGCAGGAGAAGAGAAGAGAGCCCCCACTGTGCTCCCAGCCCCCGAAATCGTGCCAGCTTTCAGTGGCTGCTCCATGCGCGCTTGTCTAATGCAAAAGAGAATAAAATAGCTTTTACCTGTTTCCTCATGTGTCTTCCCTCTTCGAGGACCCAGGCAGCATCTGAGAGTGAAAGGGGAAGCACAGCAAGCGGAGTCGCCAGTGACCTTTCACTCTTCTCGGCCACGCCCCCGGCCCCGGCTCCCTGTGGCAGCAACGACTCTTCTGAATATTTCTCTGAAGGAAACACAACCCTAACTCGAAAGGATATTGGCACCCCAATGTTCCCTGCAGACATGGAAGCAACCTAAGTGTCCATCAATGGAAGTGTGGATAAAGAATATGTACACAAAGAAATATTTTTCAGCCATGAAAGGAGAGTATCTTGCCATTTGCTACCACATGGATGGGACTGGAGGGAATTACGCTAAGTGAAATAAGTCAGAGAAAGACAAATACCGTACGATCTCACTTACAGGTGGAATCTTTGAAAAATGAAAATGAACCCATAGATACAAAGAACAGTTTGGTGGTTGTCAGAGGCAGGGAGTAGGGGGTGGGCAAAAGGGGTAGAAGTGGGTTAAAGGTACAAACTTCTGGTTATAAAATAAATAAATAAATCCTAGGGATGTAAGTTATAGCATGGTGACTATAGTTACTATTGCTGTATTGTATATTTGACAGTTGCTAAGAGAGTAAATCTTAAAAGTTCTCATTACAAGAAGAAAAATTGTAGCTTTTTATGCTGATGACTGTTAACCAGACTTATTGTAGTGATTGTTTTGCAGTAGATACAAATATTGAATCATTACATTCCACACCTGAAACTAACATAATGTTATATGTTGATTATATCTCAATTTTAAAAAGAAAATAAGAGTGGCTGCAATACAGGTGGCTTAGTGGTAAAGAATCTGCCTGCAATTCAGGAGGCCCAGGTCCAGCGCCTGGGCCAGGAAAATGCCCTGGAGGAGGGCATGCTACCCACTCCAGTACTCTTGCCTGGAGAATCCCACGGACCAAGGAACCTGGTGGGTTAGAGTCCATAGGTTCACGCAGAGTTGGACACAACTGAAGCCTTCTAAGCAGCAACAGCATAGTAGATTTCAGAACAAAGAAAATTATCCAAGACACAGAAGGATATTTTGCAATAAGGAAAAGGTTGATCCATCAAAACATAGCACTCTAAATGTGTAAGTACCAAACAGCAGAGCTACAGAATGTGTGAAGAAAAATCCAATAGAAGTGAAAGAATAGACAATCCACAATTATAGTTGGAAACTTCAACACTCATCCTCAACAACTGATAGAAGAGCTAGACAAAAAACCGCAAAGAACAATACCATCAACCAACAACATCATCAACAAACAGTATCTAGCTGACATTCACAGACTACTACTCCACCCCAAAACAACAAAATACACGTTATTTTCCAGGGAGCATAGAATGTATATCAGGATCAACCAAATTTAGGGCCATAAAGCAAGCCTCAAAAAAACTGAAATAATTGAAATCACATACAGTATATGCTTTAACCACAATGGAATCAAACTAGAAATAAAAAATAGAAGCATCCCCAAACACCTGAAAACCAAACAGCACACTTATAGATAACCTATGGGTCAAAGGGAACATCTCAAGGGAAATTTAATAATACATTGAACTGAAAGAAAATGAAAATCACACTTGGTGGGACACAGCTAAAACACAAGGGAGAAATTTATGGCCCTGAATGTTTTCATTAAAAAAGTAAGTCTTGAGAGTTCCCTGGTAGTCTGGTGGTTAGGACTTGGTACTTTCACTGCAAAGAGCGGGTTTAATTCCTGGTTGGGGAATTAAGTTCCTGCAAGCCAAAAAAAAAAAAAAAGTAAGCCTCAAATCAATAACATAAGATTCCATCTCTAGAAACTAGACAAATAAGAGCGAAACAAATCTAAACAGGCATAAGGAAAGAGATCATAAAAATAAAAGCAGAAATCAATGAAATTGAAAAGAGAAAAATAATAGAGGAAATAAAATACCTGGTTCACTGAAAAGATCAAGAAAATTGACAGATCTCCAGCAAGACTGACGAAAAGAGAGAGAAATTGTTACTATCGAAAGTGAAACAGAATATTTCTACATATCCTGCAGATGTCAAAAAGATAATAAGAGAATATTATGAAAAACTGTATCTACTTAGAGTAAATGGATCAATTCCTCAAAAAGTACAAGCTACCACAACTCAATCAATATGAATTAGATAATTTGAATAGCCCTATAACTACTAAAGTAATTTAAAACGTGCACAATGAGCGTTCAAGTCAATATGGTTTTACTGGAGAATTCTATCCATCATTTAAAGAAGAATTAACACCAATTCTACATAATCTATTTTGTAGAAAATGGTAGAGAGAATGCTTTCCAACTCATTCTATGAAGCCAGTATTACCCTGAAACCAAACCAAAACCAAAAAGACAAATACAATACAAAACACAGAGACTCTCCAGGGACACTGTGGGGTCCTCACAGACTCCGGGGACCCTCCCAGAGGACTCCACAGGACTGGAAAAGGTCAGTTTTCATTCCAATCCCAAAGAAGGGCAATGACAAAGAATGCTCAAACTACCGCACTATTGCACTCATCTCACACACTAGCTAAGCGATGCTCAACATTCTCCAAGTCAGGTTTCAATAATACATGAACCATGAACTTCCAGATGTTCAAACTGGTTTTAGAAAAGGCAGAGGAACCAGAGATCAAATTGCCAACATCCACTGGATAACAGAAAAAGCAAGAGAATTCCAGAAAAACTTCTACTTCCGCTTTATTGATTACACCAAAGCCTTTGCCTGTGTAGATCCCAACAAACTGTGCAAAATTCTTTGAGATGCGAATACCAGACCACCTGACCTGCCTTCTGAGAAGTCTGTATGCAAGTCAAGAAGCAACAGTTAGAACCAGACATGGAATAACAAAATGGTTCCAAACTGGGAAAGGAGCACATCAAGCCTGTATATTGTCACCCTGCTTATTTAACTCATATTCAGAGTACATCATGTGAAATGCCAGGTTGGATGAAGCACAAGATAGAATCAAGATTGCCAGCAGAAATATGAACAAACTCAGATACACAGATGATACCACCCTTATGGCAGAAAGTGAAGAGGAACTCTTGAGTGAAGAGCCTCTTGATGAAAGTGAAAGAGGAGAGTGAAAAAGCTGGCTTAAAACTCAGCATTTGAAAAGCCAAGATCATGGCATCCGGTCCCATCACTTCATGACAAATAGATGGGAAACAATCGAAACAGTGAGAGACTTTATTTTCTTGGGCTCCAAAATCACTGCAGATGGTGACTGCAGCCATGAAATTAAAAGATGCTTGCTCCTTGGAAGAAAAGCTTTAACCAATGTAGACAGCATACTAAAAAGCAGAGACATTACTTTGCCAACAAATTTCCACCTAGTCAAAGCTGTGGTTTTTCCAGTAGTCATGTATGGATGTGAGAGTTGGACTATAAAAAAAGCTGAGCACCAAAGAATTGATGCTTTTGAGCTGTGGTGTTGGAGAAGACTCTTGAGAGTCCCTTGGACTGCAAGATCAAAACAAGGAAATCAGTCCTGAATATTCATTGTAAGGACTGATGCTGAAGATGAAACTCCAATACTTCGGCCACCTGATGCAAAGAACTGACTCACTGGAAAAGACTCTGATGCTGGGAAGGATTGGGGGCAGGAGGAAAAGGGGATGACAGAGGATGAGATGGTTGGATGGCATCACTGACTCGATGGACATGAGTTTGAACAAGCTGCAGGAGTCTGTGATGGACAAGAAGACTGGCAGGCTGCAGTCCATGGGATCACAAAGAGCCGGACACAACTGAGCAACTGAACTGAACTGATAGTATGAAAAAGAAAACTACAGACCAATATTCTTTATGAAAACAGGTGCAAAAGTCCTTAACAAAATGTTAGCAGATAGAATTCAGCAATATATCAAAAGAATTATACAACTATAACTATGTGGAGGTTATTCCAGGGATGCAAGTCTGGTTCAATATTTGAAAACCAGTCAGTGTAATCTCATATTAATGGGACAAAGAAGAAAACTCACCCGATCATATAAATTGTTGAAGAAAAAGCATTTGGCAAAATTCATCACGCTTTTATGGTAAAAACTCTCTGAAAACTAAGAATAAAAAAATTTCAACTTGATTACCTACAACTAACCTACAAAGCATACTTAATTCTTAACAGTGTTAATACTCTCTCCTTCAAGCTTGGTAGCAAGGCAAGAATGTTCACTCTCAATTACTCCTATTCAATATAGTTCTGGAAGTTCTAGACAGCATAAGAAGATAAAGAAAGGCAATAAAAAGCATATAGATCTGAAAGGAAGCAATAAAATCTATTCACAGATAACATAAAGGTCTGTGTAGAAAATCCCAAGGCCCCTACAAAAAAATTCCAAAATTAATAAGTGAATTCAGCAAGGTTGCAGAATACAAGATCAACACAAAAATCAGTCACATTTCTTTATATTAATAATGAATATTTAGAAACTGAAATTTAAAGTACAATTCCAGATTTCTTGGGCTTCCAGTTCCAGAGGACTGAGAAGGATACATGCTCATCTCCTTCTTCGAAAGCACCAAAATCAAAGGGGATGACAGGATGAGATGGTTGGATGGCATCTAGCTGTTGAACAACCGTCGACAGGAGGACGCTGAACCTACTGAAAAGACACCCCATGTCCAAAGACAAGACACCACAAGACAGTAGGAGGGGCACAATCACGATTAAATCAAATCCCATACCCCCCAGGTGGGTGACCCACAGACTGGAGAACAATAATGCCAAAGAAGTTCTCCCACTGTTCTGAAGGTTCAGAACCCCAGGTCAGGGTTCCCAGCCTGGGGACCTAACAAAAGGACTGGTAACCTCCAGGGATCTGACCTTAAAGGCCAGTGGGACTTGATTATAAGACTTCCATGGAACTGGGGGAAACAGAGACTTCAGTCTGGGAGGGCACAAATAGAACCTTGCAAACACAAAGACTCAGAGGAAAGGAGCAGTGACTCCACAGGAAACTGAACCAAAACTGCCTGCTAGTGTTGGAAGGTCTACTGTGGAGGTGTGGGTTGGGTTGGCAGGGGCTTACCGCAGGGACAGAGGGACCGGCAGCAGCTGTTTGGGAAGGTCCCTTTTAGAGTAAAGTCTCTTGGAGTTTGCCATTAATCAGACCATAGAGCCCATGGACCCCAGGGCTGGGTCAGTTTAGCCACTCAGTCGTGTCCAGCTCTTTGTGACCCAATGGACTGCAGCATGCCAGGCTTCCCTGTCCATCACCAACTCCCGCAGCTTGCTCAAACTCATGTCCATCGAGTCGCTGATGCCATCCAACCATCTCATCCTCTGTCATCCCCTTTTCCTCCTGCCCCCAATCCCTCCCAGCATCAGAGTCTTTTCCAATGAGTCAGTTCTTTGCATCAGGTGGCCAAAGTATTGGAGTTTCATCTTCAGCATCAGTCCTTGCAATGAATATTCAGGACTGATTTCCTTTAGAGTTGACTGTTTTGATCTCCTTGCAGTCCAAGGGACTCTCAAGAGTCTTCTCCAACACCACAGCTCAAAAGCATCAATTCTTTGGTGTTCAGTTCAGGTCAGTTCAGTCACTCAGTAGTGTCTGACTCTTTGCAACCCCATGAAATGCATCATGCCATGCCTCCCTGTCTATCACCAACTCCCGGAGTTTACCCAAACTCATGTCCATTGAGCCGGTGATGCCATCCAACCATCTCATCCTCTGTTGTCCCCTTCTCCTCCTGCCCTCAATCTTTCCCAGCATCAGGGTCTTTTCAAATGAGTCAGCTCTTCGCATCAGGTGGCCAAAGTATTGGAGTTTCAGCTTCAACATCAGTCCTTCCAGTGAACATTCAGGACTGATTTCCTTTAGATTGGACTGGTTGGATCTCCGTGCAGTCCAAGAGACTCTCAAGAGTCTTCTCCAACACCACAGTTCAAAAGC
>SJYT01043515.1:4385-195082 GCA_006410635.1 Cephalophus harveyi
TTTTTGGTATTGGGCTGCCTGAACTCCTTATATATTTTGGAGATTAATTATTTGTCAGTTGTTTCATTTGCTATTATTTTCTCCCATCCTGAAGGCTGCCTTTTCACATTGCACAGTTTCCTTCATTGTGCATAAGCTTTTAAGTTTAATAAGGTCCCATCTGTTTGTTTTTATTTCCATTATTCTGGGTGGTGGGTCATAGAGGATCTTGCTGTGATTTATGTCAGAGAGTGTTCTTCCTGTTTTCCTTTAGGAGTTTTATAGTTTCTGGTCTTACATTTAGATCTTTAATATATTTTGAGTTTATTTATGGGTATGGTGTTAGAAAGTGTTCAAATTTCATTCTTTTACATATGGTTGACCAGTTGTCCCAGCACCACTTGTTAAAGAGATTGATTTTTCTCCATTTTTTTTTTTTTTGCTTCCTTTGTCAAGTATAGTTGTCCATAGGTTCACAGATTTATTTCTGGGCTTTCTATTTTGTTCCATTGATCTACGTTTATGTCTTTGCACCAGTACCATACTGTCTTGATGACTGTAGCTTTGTAGTATATTCTGAAGCCTGGAAGGATGATTTCTCCAGTTCCATTCCTCTTTCTCAAGATTGCTTTAGCTTTCCATGTTTTTTTGTGTTTCCATAGAAATCGTGGAATTATTTGTTCTAGTTCTTTAAAAAATAACATTGGTAACTTGATAGAGATTGTATTGAATTTATAGATTGCTTTCGGGAGTATACTAATTTTCACCATATTTATTCTTCCAATCCATGAGCATGCTATATTTCTCCATCTATTTGTGTCATCTTTGAGGTCTGTCATCAGGGTTTTATAGTTTTCTGTATACAAGTCTTTTGTTTCCTTAGGTACATTTACTCCAAAGTATTTTATTCTTTTTGTTGCAATGATGAATGGGATTGTTTCCTTAATTTCTCTTTCCATTTTTCATCGTTAAATTATAGGAATGTAAAAGATTTCTGTGTGTTAATTTTATATCCTGCAAATTTACTATATTCGTTGATTACCTCTAGTAATTTTCTGGTGATATCTTTAGGGTTTTCTATGTAGAGTATCATGTAGTCTGCAAACAGTGAGAGTTTAATTATTTTCCAATCTAGATTATTTTTATTTCTTTTTTTTTTTTTCTCTTGATGCTATGGCTAAGACTTCAAAATTATGTTGAATAGCAGTGGTGAGAGTGGGCACCCGTGTTTTGTTCCTTATTTTAGAGGAAATGATTTCAATTTTTCACCATTGAGGATAGTGTTTGCTGTAGCTTTGTTGTATAAGGTTTTTATTACGTTGAAGTATGTTCCTTCTATGCCTGCTTTCTGGAGAGTTTCTCTCATAAAGCGGTGCTGAATTTTGTCAAAGGCTTTCTCTGCAACTATTGGGATAATCATTTGGTGTTTATCTTTCAACTTGTTAATGTGGTATATCACATTGATTCATTTGCAAATATTGAAGAATCCTTGCATCTCTGGGATAAAGCCCACTTGGTCATGATGTATGGTCTTTTTAATATGTTGTTGGGTTCTGTTTGCTAGAATTTTGTTGACGATTTTTGCACCTATGTTCATCTGTGATATTGGCCTGCAGTTTTCTGTTTTTTTGTGGCATCTTTGTCTGGTTTTGGTATTAGGGTGATGGTAGTTTCATAGAATGAGTTTGGGAGTTGATCTTACTCTGAAATTTTCTGTAAGATTTGAGTGGGATAGGTGTTAGTTTTCCTCTAAATTTTTGGTAGAATTCACCTCTGAAGCCATCTGGTCCTGGGCTTTTGTTTGTTGGAAGATTTTTGATTACAGTTTCAGTTTCCATGTTTGTGATGGGTCTGTTCAGGTTTTCTATTTCTTCCTGATTCAGTTTTGGAATTTGTCCATTTCTTCCAAACTGTCCATTTTATTGGCATATAGTTGCTCACATTAGTCATTTATGTTTCTTCATATTTCTGTTTTGTCTGTTGTGATTTCTTCATTTCCATTTCTAATTTTATGAATTTGATTAGTATCCCTTTTTTCTTGATGAGTTGGCTAACAGTTTGTCTATTGTGTTTATCTTCTCAAGAATGAAATTTTAGTTTTGTTGTTCTTTGTTATAGTTTCTTTTGTTTCTTTCTCATTTATTTCTGCTCTGATTTTTATGATTTCTTTCCTCCTACTAACTTTGAGTTCTTTTTCTTCTTCTTTTTCTAGTTGCTTTAGGTGAAAAGTTGGGTTGTTTATTTGATGATTCTCTTGTTTCTTGAAGTAGGCTTGTATTGCTATGAATCTCTGTCTTAGCATTGCTTTTGCTGAATTCCATAGGTTTTGTTTGTCATTTTAATTTTCATTTGTTTCTATGCATATTTTGATTTCTTTTTTGATTTCTTCCATGATCTGTTAGTTATTTAGATGCATGTGGTTTAGCCTCCATATGTTTGTAGTTTTAATATGTTTTTGTTCCCTGTAGTTGACATCTAATCTTAGCACATTGCAATTAGAAAAGATGCTTGAAATGATTTCATTTTTCTTAAATTTACCAAGGCTGATTTATGGCCTAGGATGTGATCTACCCTGGAGAATGTTCCGTGTGCACTTGAGAAAAGTTGAAATCCATTGTTTGGGGGTGAAATGCCATGTAGATATCAATGAGGTCTAACTGGTTGATTGTATCATTTAAAGCTTATGTTGCCTTGCTAATTTTCTATTTGGTTGATCTATCCATAGGTGTCTGTGCAGTATTGAAGTCCCCCTCTATTATTGTGTTACTGTTAATTCCTCCTTTCATATTTGTTGGGATTTGCCTTATGCATTTGGTGCTCCTATGTTGGATGCATATATATTTATAATTGCTATATTTTCTTCTTGGGTTGATACTTTGGTCATTATGTAGGGTCCTCTTTGTCTCTTATCACTGGCTTTATTTCAAAGTCTACTTTATCTGATATGGGTATTCGTACTCCTGCTTTCTTTTGGTCTCCATTTGCATAAAATATCTTTTTCCAACCCCTCACTTTCAGTCTGCATGTATCCCTAGGTTTGAGGTGGGTCTATTTGACAGCATATAGAGGGGTTTTGTTTTTGTATCCATTCAGCCAGCCTTTGTCTTTTGGTCAGAGCATTTAACCCATTTACATTTAAGGTAATTATCGATAAGTGTGATCCTGTTACCATTTCCTTTTTTTGTTTTGGGCTCGTTTTTATAAGACTCTTCTGTGTTTCTGTCTAGAGAATATCCTTTAACATTTGTTGAAGAGCTTGTTTGGTGTTCTGAATTCTCTCAGTTTTGCTTGTCTGTACAGCTTTTGATTTCTCCTTCATATCCAAATGAGATCTTGGCTTGGTAGAGTAGTCTTGGTTGTAGGTTTTTCTCTTTCTTCACTTTAAGTATGTCCAACCATTCCCTTCTGGGCTTTACTCTTGCTGATTTTAATATATGTTCTTTGTTTTCAATTTTTGTAAGTTTGATTAATACATGTTTTGGGGTGTTTCACCTTGGGTTTATCCTGTTAGGAGTTGTCTGGGTTCTTGGACTTGGATGACTATTTCCTTCTCCATTTTAGGAAAGTTTCCAACTAGTATCCCCTGAAGTATTTTTTCATGCCCTTTATTTTTCTTTTCTTCTACGACACCTATGATTTGAATGTTGGGGCATTTAACAATGTCCTCAAGGTCTCTGAGATTGTCCTCCTTTCTTTTAATTCTTTTTCTTTTCTCCTCTCTGCTTCATTTATTTCTACCATTCTATCTTCCACCTCACTTATCTTCTCTTCTGCCTCAGTCATTCTACTGCTGGTTCCCTCCATAGTGCTTTAATCTCGGCTATTGTATTGTTCAATATTGATTGACTCCTCTGTATTTCTTCTAGGTCTTGTAAACATTTCTTGCATCTTCTCAATTCTTGTCTTTAGTCTCTTTACCTGTAACTCCATTTTGTTTTCAAGATTTTGGATCATATTTACTATTGTTATTCTGAATTATTTTTCAGGTGACTACCTGTCTCCTTATCTTCTGTTTGGTTCAGGGGTTTTCATCATGCCCTTTCACCTGATGAATATTTCTCTGCCTTTTCACTTTGTTTAGATTGCTGTTTGGGGTGCCCTTTCTGCAGGCTGGAAGTTCATGGTTCCTGTTTATTGTGGAGACTGCTCCCTGAAGATGGGGTTGGACCAGTGGTTTGTAAAGGTTTCCTGGTTGGGAGAACTCGTGTCTCTGTTCTGGTTGGTGGAGCTTGATCCACTCTCTGGCTTGCAATGAAGTATGCAGTAGTGACTTTTGGACAGTCTATGGGCTTGGCATCTCTTTGGGCAGCCCATCTTTTAATTCTCATGATTGTGTTCTTATTTTCCTGGAGAATTAGTGTGCTGTGTCTTGCACTGGAACTTGTTGGCTCTTGGGTGGAGCTTGGTTTCAGTGTAGGTATGGAAACTTTTGGGTGATCTCTTGTCTATTAATGTACCCTGGAGCCAGGAATTCTATGATATTCTAAAATTTTGGAGTTAAGCCTCCTGCCTCTGGCTTTTGATCCTTCTCCAACAGTAGCCTCAAGACTTCAACATACTTATTCCATGCAAAATCAGCCAATTACAAATTGAAGTTAAGCAGATAGGAATTGTTGAATTATAGAACTAGGTTTAAAATATACTTTCTTCCTAAAACACATGTTGCTTCATGATAAAATAAGGCACATAAATCCCTTTCTTATTCCAAACGTGTTTCTTCATTTCCAGAATAAGGAATCAAACTCAATGAACTATAAATTGTAACTGTAGACAGCACAGGAGGAAGAGCTTGGTGTTCCCTACTGGTGGTTTAAAGATGTAGGCAATATGTCTGCCCATGATTGGATTAGAATAGAGATCAGTCAGTAAGTAAGTTCAGTTGCTCAGTTGTGTCTGACTCTTTGTGACCCTTCTATATCTCTATATAATGTATTTATATAGTTTTTCTCAGTTTTATACATTTTCTATTGGCTCGCTTCCAAAATGGATGAAGATTCCTTCATCTTCTCTTTGTCTAATATGAATCTTTATTTTTAGTTCATTTGTTAATTATACTTGTAACTTGAAACATTGTATTTGTAACTTTTTTTTCCTAGTGCTCTTAAATTTTTCTCTTCAGTTCTCCTTTCTTGTCCCTTTACTCTAGTTTTTCTATTAAAAGCATTCTTTTAGGGATGTCCTGAAATAATCTTTTACCAAATACTATGGCCTTGTCTCCACCCTCATTACCTTGTGACTTCTTGCTTTCATTGGAAATGTCTCCACCCTTAACTATTTTGAATTTCTACAACTATTGTTTTCTTTTATCCTTCCTAATTACTATGTATCTATGTTCATGTTTGTCACTTATTCTTCATCCCATGCCCAACTCAGTGTTTTTCCTATGGTTCATTTTTGGGGTTAACCTTGAAGAGACTGTTATAAACCATAAAAAATATAGCTACTTCCAGCAAGTTAATTTTTCTGCCCCTAATTATCAGTACTAGCAACCACTCATAAGTTCAGTTCAGTTGCTCAGTTGTGTCCAACTCTTTGCAACACCATGCACTACAGGACTCCAGGCTTCCCTGGAGGTTTCACCAACTCCCAGAACTTACTTAAACTCATCAAGCTGGTGATGCCATCCAACCATCTCATCCTCTATCATCCCTTTCTCCTCCTGCCTTCAGTCTTTCCTTGCATCAGGGTATTTTCCAGTGAGTCAGTTATTCACATCAAGTGGCCAAAGTATTGGAGTTTCAGCTTTAACATCAGTCCTTACAATGAATATTCAGGACAGATTTCCTTTAAGATTGATTGGCTTGATCCCCTTGCAGTCCAAGGGACTCTCAAGAGTCTTCTCCAACACCACATTTCAAAGGCATCAATTGTTTGCTGCTCAGCTTACTTTATGGTCCAACTCTGACATCCACACATGATTCCTGGAAAACCCATAGCTTTGACTAGATGGGCCATTGTTGGTAAAACAGTTTCCATGTTTGTGATGAGTCTGTTCAGATTTTCTATTTCTTTCTGATTCAGTTTTGCAATTTGTCCATTTCTTCCAAACTGTCCATTTTATTGCCATATAGTTGCTCACATTAGTCACTTATGTTCTGTCATATTTCTGTTTTGTCTGTTGTGATTTCTTCATTTCCATTTCTAATTTTATGAATTTGATTAGTATCCCTTTTTTGTTGATGAATTGGCTAGCAGTTTGTCTATTGTGTTTATCTTCTCAAGAAGGAAATTTTAGATTTGTTGTTCTTTGTTATAGTTTCCTTTGTTTCTTTGTCATTTATTTCTGCTCTGATTTTTATGATTTCTTTCCTCCTACTAACTTGGAGTTCTTTTTCTTCTTCTTTTTCTAGTTGCTTTAGGTGAAAAGTTGGGTTCTTTATTTGATGATTCTCTTGTTTCTTGAAGTGGGCTTGTATTGCAATGAATCTCTGTCTTAACATTGCTTTTACTGAATTCCATAGGTTTTGTTTGTCATTTTAATTTTCATTTGTTTCTATGCATATTTTGATTTCTTTTTTGATTCATTCCATGATCTGTTAGTTATTTAGATGCATGTGGTTTAGCCTCCATATGTTTGTGATTTTAATATGTTTTTGTTCCCTGTAGTTGACATCTAATCTTAGCACATTGCAATTAGAAAAGATGCTTGAAATGATTTCATTTTTGTTAAATTTACCAAGGCTGATTTATGGCCTAGGATGTGATCTACCCTGGAGAATGTTCCATGTGCATTTGTGATTTTAATATGTTTTTGTTCCCTGTAGTTGACATCTAATCTTAGCACATTGCAATTAGAAAAGATGCTTGAAATGATTTCATTTTTGTTAAATTTACCAAGGCTGATTTATGGCCTAGGATGTGATCTACCCTGGAGAATGTTCCATGTGCACTTGAGAAAAGTTAAAATCCATTGTTTTGGGGTGAAATGCCTTGTAGATATCAATTAGGTCTCTCTGGTTCATTGTATCATTTAAAGCTTATGTTACCTTGCTAATTTTCTATTTGCTTGATCTATCCATAGGTGTCTGTGTAGTATTGAAGCCCCCCTTTATTACTGTGTTACTGTTAATTCCTCCTTTCATATTTGTTGGGATTTGCCTTATGTATTCAGTGCTCCTATGTTGGGTGCATATATATTTATAATTGCTATATTTTCTTCTTGGGTTGATACTTTGGTCATTATGTAGGATTCTCTTTGTCTCTTATCACTGGCTTTATTTCAAAGTCTATTTTATCTGATATGGGTATTCGTACCCCTGCTTTCTTTCGGTCTCCATTTGCATAAAATATCTTTTTCCAGCCCCTCACTTTCAGTCTGCATGTATCCCTAGGTTTGAGGTGGGTCTGTTTGACAGCATATAGAGGGGTTTTGTTTTTGTATCCATTCAGCCAGGCTTTGTCTTTTGGTTGGAGCATTTAACCCATTTACATTTCAGGCAATTATCAATAAGTGTGATCCTATTACCATTTCCTTTTTTTGTTTTGAGCTCGTTTTATAAGACTCTTCTGTGTTTCTGTCTAGAGAATATCCTTTAGCATTTGTTGAAGAGCTTGTTTGGTGTTCTGAATTCTCTCAGTTTTGCTTGTCTATACAGCTTTTGATTTCTCCTTCATATCCAAATGAGATCTTGGCTTGGTAGAGTAGTCTTGGCTGTAGGTTTTTCTCTTTCTTCACTTTAAGTATGTCCAACCATTCCCTTCTGGCTTTACTCTTGCTGATTTTAATATTTGTTCTTTGTTTTCAATTTGTGTAAGTTTGATTAATATATGTTTTGGGGTGTTTCACTTTGGGTTTATTCTGTTAGGAGTTGTCTGGGTTCTTGGACTTGGATGACTATTTCCTTCCCCACTTTAGGAAAATTTCCGACTAGTATCCCCTGAGGTATTTTTTCATGCCCTTTATTTTTCTTTTCTTTTAGGACACCTATGATTTGAATGTTGGGGCATTTAGCAATGTCCTCGAGGTTTCTGAGATTGTCCTCCTTTCTTTTAATTCTTTTTTTTTTCTCTTCTCTGCTTCATTTATTTCTGCCATTCTATTTTCCACCTCACTTATCTTCTATTCTGCCTCAGTCATTCTGCTGCTGGTTCCCTCCATAGTGCTTTAATCTCAGCTATTATATTGTTCAATATTGATTGAATCCTCTGTATTTCTTCTAGGTCTTGTCAACATTTCCTGCATCTTCTCAATTCTTGTCTTTAGTCTGTTTACCTGTAACTCCATTTTGTTTTCAAGATTTTGGATTTCATATTTACTATTGTTATTCTGAATTATTTTTCAGGTAGACTACCTGTCTCATTATCTTCTGTTTGGTTCAGGGGGTTTTCATCATGTTCTTTCCCCTGATGAATATTTCTCTTCCTTTTCACTTTGTTTAGATTGCTGTGTTTGGGGTGCCCTTTCTGCAGGCTGGAAGTTCATGGTTCCTGTTTATTGTGAAGACTGTTCCCTGAAGATGGGGTTGGACCAGTGGTTTGTAAAAGTTTCCTGGTTGGGAGAACTTGAGTCTTTGTTCTATTTCATGGAGCTAGATCCACTCTCTGACTTGCAATGAAGTATGCAGTAGTGAATTTTGGACAGTCTATGGGCTTGGCATCTTTTTGGGCAGCCCATCTTTTAATGCTCATGGTTGTGTTCCTATTTTAATGGAGAATTAGTGTGCTGTGTCTTGCACTGGAACTTGTTGGCCTTTGGGTGGAGCTTGGTTTCAGTGTAGGTATGAAAACTTTTGGGTGATCTCTTGTCTATTAATGTATCCTGGAGCCAGGAATTCTATGATATTCTAAAGTTTTGGAGTTAAGCCTCCTGCCTCTGGCTTTTGATCCTTCTCAAACAGTGACCTCAAGACTTCAACATACTTATTCTATGCAAAATCAACCAAATTAAATTGAAGTGAAACAGATAGGAATTGTTGCATTATAGAACTAGGTTTAAAATATACTTTCTTCCTAAAACACATGTTGCTTCATGATAAAATAAGGCACAAAAATCCTTTTCTTATTCCAAACGTGTTTCTTCATTTCCAGACTAAGGAATCAAACCAGATGAACTATAAATTTTAACTGTAGACAGCACAGGAGGAAGAGCTTGATGTTCTCTACTGGTGGTTTAAAGATATAGGCAATATGTCTGCCCATGATTGGATTAGAATAGAGATCAGTCAGTCAGTCAGTTCAGTTGCTCAGTTGTGTCCCTTTGTGACCCTTCTATATCTCTATATAATGTATTTATATAGTTTTTCTCAGTTTTATACATTTTCTATTGGCTTACTTCCAAAATGGATGAAGATTTTCTTCATCTTATCTTTGTTTAATATGAATCTTTATTTTTAATTCATTTGTTAATTACACTTTTAACTTGAAACATTTTATTTGTAACTCTTTTTTCCTAGTGCTCTTAAATTTTCCTCTTCAGTTCCCCTTTCTTGTCCCCTTACTCTAGTTTTTCTAGTAAAAACATTCTTTTAACAAAACTGAATACTATGACCTTGTATCTACCCTCATTACCTTGTGACATCTTGCTTTCATTGGAAATGTCTCCACCCTTAACTATTTTGAATTTCTACAACTATTGTTTTCTTTTATCCTTCCTAATTACTATGCATCTATATTCATGTTTGTCACTTATTCTTCATCCCATGCCCAACTCAGTGTTTTTCCTATGGTTCCTTTTTTGGGGTTAACCTTGAAGAGACTGTTATAAGCCATAAAAAATATACTTACTTCCAGCAAGTTAATTTTTCTGCCCCTAATATTCAGTACTAGCAACCACTCATCAGTTCAGTTCAGTTGCTCAGTCGTGTCCAATTCTTTGCAACACCATGCACTACAGGACTCCAGGCTTCCCTGGAGGTTTCACCAACTCCCAGAGCTTACTTAAACTCATCAAGCTGGTGATATCATCCAACCATCTCATCCTCTATCATCTGTTTCTCCTCCTGCCTTCCGTCTTTCCTTGGATCAGGGTATTTTCCAGTGAGTCAGTTATTCACATCAAGTGGCCAAAGTATTGGAGTTTCAGCTTCAACATCAGTCCTTACAATGAATATTCAGGACTGATTTCCTTTAAGATTGATTGGCTTAATCCCCTTGCATTCCAAGGGACTCTCAAGAGTCTTCTCCAACACCACATTTCAAAGTCATCAATTCTTTGGTGCTCAGCTTACTTTATGGTCCAACTCTGACATCCACACATGATTCCTGGAAAACTCATAGCTTTGACTAGATGGTCCATTGTTGGTAAAGCGATACCTCTGCTTTTTAATATGCTGTCTAGGTGGGTCAAAGCTTTTCTTCCAAGGAGCAAGCATCTTTTAATTTAATGCTGCAGTTACCATCTCCAGTGATTTTGGAGCACAGAAAAATAAAGGCATCCACTGTTTCCCTGTCCATTTGCTATGAAGTGATGGGACTGGATACCATGATCTTTGTTTTCTGAATGTTGAGCTTTAAGTCAACTTTTTAACTTTCCTCTCACTTTCATCAAGAGGCTCTTTAGTTCTTCTTCATTTTCTGCCATAAGAGTGGTGTCATCTACATATCTGAGGTTATTGATATATCTTCCAGCAATCTTGATTCCAGCTTGAGTTTCTTCCAGTCCAGCATTTCTCATGATGTACTCTGTATATAAGTTAAATAAGCAGGGTGACAATATACAGCCTTGACATACTCCTTTTCTAATTTGAAACCAGTCTGTGGTTCCATGTCCAGTTCTAACTGTTGTTTCCTGACATGCATACAGATTTCTCTAGAGGCAGGTCAGGTGGTCTGGTACTCCCATCTCTTTCAGAATTGTCCATAGTTTATTGTGATCCACACAGTCAAAGGCTTTGGCATAGACAATAAAGCAGAAATAGATGTTTTTCTGGAACTCTCTTGCTTTTTCCATGATGCAGCTGATGTTGGCAATTCGATCTCTTGCTCCTCTGCCTTTTCTAAAACCAGCTTGAACATCTGGAAGTTCATGGTTTACGTGTTGCTGAAACCTGGTTTGGAGAATTTTGAGCATTACTTTACTAGCGTGTGAGATGAGTGGAATTGTGTAAATATACAGGTATAGTAACAGACAAATTTAGCCTTGGAACTAAATTAAGCAGGGCAAAGACTAACAGAATTTTGCCAAGAGAACACACTGGTCATAGCAAACACCCTCTTCCAAAAACAAGCAACCACTCGTAAATATATGGATAAAAAATTAGATATGCTTTCTTGCACGTTTGAATCTGATTATGTTATGTTTTTATCTTCCATTGTACTTGGAAGCATTCATCTATTATTATGTCTTAAATTTCACCTTTCTGTGTGCATTTGCAAATCTGTATCCCTAGGCTATTCTTTTCCATACCCTTGTAGGTTGTCTCCTTTCATTCAACTTCTAAGTTGAAGGAAACACAAAAACTCGATTTGAGACTTAACTCCACCAATAAATAGGAGTTATTTTGTGCTTTTGGTTAAGTCATCCAGCAAAAAAAAAAAAACAGTGTAATGAAGGTTGACTGATGAACTTTGAGATGTTGCCAGAGCAATCTCTGGTTTTGTTATCAGTTACATCAACAATTTATATCTAGAATTGCAAATATATTTAGAAAACTTTGATATTCAGTAGAATCATCCATCTTCATTTTTTTTGTTTCATCAGTCATCAAATATTTCTTAAACAAATATTCTGTGTGAAACACTGAACTAAAAAAGCAGATACACAGATACATGTCTATTTCTGTCGTAAAACATAAGATCTTCCCCCAGAAAATGAAAAGGCCTGCAGCACATCTTCCACTTGTCCTTTTTCTTAAAGCTCCCTTTCATGTAATGTGAGATGAGTGCAATTGTGTGGTAGTTTGAGCATCATTTGGCATTGCCTTTATTTGGGACTGGGATGAAAACTGACCTTTTCCAGTCCTGTGGCCACTGCTGAGTTTTCCAAATTTGCTGGCAGATTGAGTGCAGCACTTTCACAGCATCACCTTTCAGGATTTGAAACAGCTGCACTGGAATTCCATCACCTCCACTAGCTTTGTTCTTAGTGATGCTTTCTAAGGCCCACTTGACTTCACAGTCCAGGATGTCTGACTCTAGGTGAGTGATCACACCATCGTGAATATCTTGGTCGTGAAGATCTTTTTTGTACAGTTCTTCTGTGTATTCTTGCCACCTCTTCTTAATATCTTCTGCTTCTGATAGGTCCATACCATTTCTGTCCTTTATCGAGCCCATCCTTGCATGAAATGTTCCCTTGGTATCTCTAATTTTCTTGAAGAGATCTCTAGTCTTTCCCATTCTGTTGTTTTCCTATTTCTTTGCATTGATCGCTGAGGAAGGCTTCCTTATCTCTCCTTGCTAATCTTTGGAACTCTGCATTCAGATGCTTATATCTCTCCTTTTCTCCTTTGCTTGTTCATAGATCTCATGAAAAAACAGAGTTCACATGGCACTTTGAAATTCAACTGTTAGGATCACCTATTTTTTTTTTTTATTTCTTTATTTTTGGCTCTGTTGGATCTCACTGCTGCGCATGGGCTTTCTCTAGCTGCCGAGAGCGGGTTCTGCTCGTGAGCTGCAGAGCACATGCTCGAGGCCCACGGGCTTCAGCAGTTGCTGCACGTGGGCTTGGTTGCTCTGCGGCGTGTGGGATCTTCCCGGACCAGGGACTGAACCTGGGTCCCTTGCATTGGCAGGCAGATTCTTAACCACTGGACTACCAGGGAAGCCCCACTTGCAAAAATAAATTCTGACGGCAGATAGTCTTTCAGACACGTAACAACCAAGTAGTCTGTATCTGTTAGCTGTCTTGGTCCTTTCCGGCTGCTATAACACAATCCCACATACCGGGCGGCTTACAGAAATATTTTTCTCCCAATTCTGGAGGCTGGAAGTCTAAGATCAGGTGCCAACACGGCCAAGTGAGGATCATAAACTCATTGTATCTTGACATGGCAGAAGGGGCTAGGGAGCTCTGTGGGTTTTCCTTGAGAAGGGCACTAATTCCATGCTTGAAGCCTCAGCCCGCATGACCTAATCACCTCCTAAAGCTCCACTTCCTAATACCATCACCTTGGGGGTTAGGATTTCAACATATGAATTTTGGAGGGACACAAACATAGACCATAGCACTAGCCAATGTTCATATGTGGCAATTTTAACTAAAATTAAATAAAATGAACTGGACCTCCCTGGTGGTCCAGTGGTTAAGAATCTGTCTGACAACGTAGGGGAGACAGGTTCAATCCCTGGTCTAGGAAGATTCCATATGCCACAGGGCAACTAAGCCCATGAGCCCTAACTACTGGAGCCCACGCTCCCGAAAGCCCACGCTCTGCAACAAGAGAAGTCACTACAAGAAGCAGCCCAGGAACCACAGCTAGAGAGAGCCTACGTGCAGTCACACAGATGCAGTACAGCCGAAAATAAATAAAGTTTTAAATATAAAAAATAAAATTAACTATCCAGTTCCTCAGTTGCACCAACCACATTTCCTACTGGATAGTCCAGAGAGACCATTTCCATCATCTTACAAAGGGCTATAGGACCTTGCTAATCCAAACTGCTAGAAGCAGGGAGGGGGATATGAGGTTGCGGTTCTGTTTGATTTTCTTTGTAAATATATCATTTGGATTTAATTAGAAAAGATCAATCAACTTATGGTCTGTGTACAAATTTGGTGAATGATAGTCTTCAACAAACATGCTAACATGTTAATGCCATTTTACTTACATGTAAAAGCAGTTTCAAAGTTACAAGTCTACAATCCTAGGAAGGTATCTATTCAACCCAAACACTGAATATTACCAGAAAGTTCTTGGCACTCCACTTTTTTTTTGCTTGCACCTGATGACATGTGGGATCTAGTTCCCTGACCAGGGACTGGACCCATGCCCGCTGCATTGGAAACACAGTCTTAGCTACTGGGCCACCAGGGAAGTCCCCTAAGTGAACAGCAGAAGTGCAGCTTTATATTAGTAAGATAATCAGAGAGATTTAACTCAGATTTGATGTTTTTCAGCTTGCCGATATTCTCTATCCGTTTCCTTTAGGTCACTAAACAAAAAGAGAGTAACCCTAACTCGAAACTCCTGTGTCTACACCACCTTAACTTAGTGCCTCTCATCCCATTCCAAGGAACTCGTTGCGAATAGTTTTAACTGTAACTTTAAGCAAAGCTCTCTTGGGGGATTTAAAATAGCTTTGTTTCAAAGCTGTGAGGGGAAGGAAACATGGCAATTACAAGGCCAGGGTGGCAGGAATGCAAAGAGGAGGAGATGGTTGAGATAAAATGGGAGAAATAGTCCTGGAGAGGTCTATCTTTAATCTAAGAGCAGTAGGGGGGCCCTGGAGGATTATAAGAGGACAGGGAAGAATGCAGAAGCAGGAAAAAGATAATCAAATTTGAGTTTTCAAAAGATGACTCTGGTTGCCTGCTGAGGAAAATTACGAAGAACAATGTGGGAGGACGCAAGGGGAAATGCAGACAGAGCTCTCAGGAGACACTAACACGGTGCAGGGCAGGCTGCGAGGCACCAGCCAGAGGGTCACTCCATCTCCCAAGTCAAAAACAAGACACCATCCTGACAAATACAGAAGTAGTTACAGGGAAACAAGGCAGAGTGTTTAGAAGTTCAACAATCCCACACAATCTGGATTGTAATACTTCAAGTAATTTATTACTTGAAGGAGAATGCTTAACAAGCAAGCCAACTCCTATCAGAATTCCATAACAAAAATGTATCATTCACCTTGAAATTCGAACCCCAGTGGAAACGGCACAACTTTCCCCTAAAATATTAAACCCAGTCTATTTTTATTGTCTATACTCTACTCTTCCCTCTTTTAAAGAAATACTATGACAATGTCCTTTAAGAAAAAGAGAAGAATAAGTCTGGGC
Source organism: Cephalophus harveyi (assembly GCA_006410635.1). Classification (NCBI taxonomy): domain Eukaryota; kingdom Metazoa; phylum Chordata; class Mammalia; order Artiodactyla; family Bovidae; genus Cephalophus; species Cephalophus harveyi. Next base: position 19,243 of record SJYT01043515.1, read on the forward strand.
CATGTATTGATATAATCCTGAGATTCTTGGCGGACCACAGGCCAAGTTCAGCCCACTAATATGATTTTTTTTGGGGGGGGGGGGCTGAATGATGCTTTAAAAGAAATTAAACTATCTTTTTAAGTCAGAAAATTTTAGGGAGAAACATGGAATGCTTTTTTCTCATGAAAATTCAGAACTGGCAACACGAGGGCTTTCTTTCACAAAACAGCCATCAGCTAGAACTAACTGCAAGCTTGTGCTTTCAGACCTGGAACCCCTCTCCAGCTCATTAACATCACCACCCTCCTCATCTAGGTAACTGAGTTCACACAGGCTCTACATCTCCTTGGCGTTGGCATCAGCAACTGTCTCTCGCCCTCTTCTGACCATTCCATGCAACTGCACTAAACTGCCAAGTTATTCCAGCCTGTGGATCGTTTGCAAATAGGTCAGCCATTCAAAAACCAAAATTCTTTATCAATACCAAAACAAAAATTCCTCATCTCCTCCCAGCATCAGATGATATGTATTTAAGAAATGCAAACTGGATTTTGTTTTCATAGACTATCATTTGAAAAGTGCACAAGAATGTCAAACACAAATCTCATTATAGTATAATTTGTGAATGGAATTCAGAATTACTTCACTTACATAACAAAGCTTTAATTTTTTTCCCAAAAACAGCATATTAAATCATTTTCCACCACATTCCTGAATATGATTAAGGCACAATTAATTTCACCCTCAAGTTTCTGTGAGCTACACTGAACTTAGCCATCCCAAAGACTGTGAATTCTTGTCATGAGATGGTGCTCACAGTAGCCATCACAGGGGTCAAGACAAAACAAGGGGCTCTTAGTCACTGAGAGTCCCTACTGCCAAGGGCAACACTCCAAGCAGCGAAAGCCGCTGCCTTACAGGGTAGCCCCAATCTGCATGCAGGTTTTATAACCAACTCCAACCTGATGTGGGCTTCCCTGGTGGCTCAGGTGGTGAAGAATTCGCCTGCAATGCAGGAGACCTGGGTTGGAAAGATCCCCTGGAGGAGGGCATGGCAACCCACTCCAGTATTCTTGCCTAGAGAATCCCCATGGACAGAGAAGCCTGGCGGGCTACAGTCCATGGGGTCACAGAGAGTCGGACACGATTGAGCAACTAAGCACATACAGCATACCAACCTGACGTACTTAACAGCTCTATTTTGGAAGTCACATATTCAACTAAAGAGACTTCCGCTCTATTTTTACCACTATTCTCTTCTCTCTCAAGATAAAATGTGACAAGAGAGCAATGCTTTGATCACACCCTGTAAGTTAATCACCAATTTCCAACTTGCAGCGGCAACAGCCAAAGAATACTGAATGTTAAATATTTTTCTGCAGCTGAACTGGAAGTCTAGGGGTAATTGCCAAGTGCCCCTGATCAAATACTCCTGTGGAAATATGACAAAACCCACAGGTGTGTAAGACCAATCCAAATTAGCAAAAATGGAGAATTATAAATCTTGCAGAAATTCTGTTTAATGCATTTCAAGTTTATCATGGGGTCCCAGCAGAGCATGTATTTGCTTGTAATGAGTATACTTTCATCTCTTAAATTTCCAGTTTCCTGGGATTCCCTGAGACCCTAACAGGGGATCTACAAGATCAAAACTAATTTTTAGTAATACTACAATATCATGTGCCTTTTTCACTCTCCTTCACTCCTGAGTATACAGTGGAGTTTCCTAGAGGCCACAAGATGAGTGATACTTCCACAGACTGAATGCAAAAGCAGACAGGAGAATCGGTTTCATTCTATTAAGCCAGGCTTTAAGGAGATTTGCAAAAATGTGGAAAAACACCACTCTTCTCACTAATTTTTCCTTTTTTATTGTGGCCATGCCACACCGCTTACAGGATCTCAGTTCCCCAACCAGGGACTGAACCCAGGCCCCAGCAATGAAAGCCCAGAATCCTAACAGGCAGGCCATCAAAGAACTATATTTTTTTTTTGTTTTAGAAAATATATTTATTTCTTATAAAACTACTGCTTAATGTTAACATGTACTGGGTTGACTACAGTTTCTTTTAAATGAATTAATATTTTAAAATTTTCTTACATGGAATGCTATCAAAATCAAGACATTTAGGTAGGAATTTCCCTAACTATGCGGTTTACAGAAAACAAAGATCATGGCATCTAGTCCCATCACTTCATGGGAAATAGATGGGGAAACAGTGGAAACAGTGTCAGACTTTATTTTTGGGGGCTTCAAAATCACTGCGGATGGTGACTGCAGCCATGAAATTAGAAGACGCTTACTCCTTGGAAGAAAAGTTATGTCCAACCTAGATAGCATTTTCAAAAGCAGAGACATTACTTTGCCAACTAAGGTCTGTCTAGTCAAGGCTATGGTTTTTCCTGTGGTCATGTATGGATGTGAGAGTTGGACTGTGAAGAAGGCTGAGCGCCGAAGAATTGATGCTTTTGAACTGTGATGTTGGAGAAGACTCTTGAGAGTCCCTTGGACTGCAAGGAGATCCAACCAGTCCATTCTGAAGGAGATCAACCCTGGGATTTCTTTGGAAGGAATGATGCTAAAGCTCAAACTCCAGTACTTTGGCCATCTCATGCGAAGAGTTGACTCACTGGAAAAGACTCTGATGCTGGGAGGGATTGGGGGCAGGAGGAGAAGGGGACGACAGAGGATGAGATGGCTGGATGGCATCACGGACTCGATGGACGTGAGTCTGAGTGAACTCCGGGAGATGGTGATGAACAGGGAGGCCTGGCGTGCTGCGATTCATGGGGTCGCAAAGAGTCGGACACGACTGAGCGACTGAACTGAACTGAACTGAATCCATAAATATGGTGTGTGTTCTGACTGCTCCATTAGCCATTACCCCTCTCCCTCTCCTTAAGACTCCGTTATTCCCTGAAACATGACAACACTGAATTTAGGCCAATTAATAACCTGATACTGGCTTCTATGTGTTCAAGTGAAAGAATTACCTGTCTCTCACTTCAAATCAAAAGGTAGAAATGCATGATTCAGCTTAGTGAGGAAGGCATGTCCAAGGAAGACTGGCCAAAACTAGTTTCTTGCATCAAACTCTTAGTCAAGTTGTGAAAGAAAAGAAGAACTTCTTAAAGGAAATTAAAAGTGCTACTCCAGTGAACACACGAATGGTAAGAAAGCGAAACAGCCTTATTGATGATATGGAGAAAATGTTAGTGGTTTGGAAACAAGATCAAACCAGTCACAACGTTCAGTTGAGCCGAAGCCTAATCCAGAACAAAGCCCTAACTCTCTTCAGTTCAAGAAGTCTGAGAGAGGCGAGGAAGCTGCAGCAGAAACTGGCACGTGGCCCTCTGACTTTCTGAGCCCCACTTTCTTCAACTGTGGTCTGAGGTTAATCACACTTCTTAGTACCCTGTTCCTGTGAGGGGTAACACATGTGCAAAGTTGCACAGTGCTGAGTCACAAAATACTAGAAATATTGATTCCTTCTCTCTCCTCTGCCTCCTACCCTCCTTGTGTTGCCTTATTGCTGCTGAAATTTCGGTAGCTGAAGATATATTAATATTGAAATATGGAATCTGGAAAATACCGTATGTTTATAGAGACAGAAGTAAATCGAGTTAATCTTTTTTGCATGGCTATTTACACATTTTCTAAATATCCTAATTGATGGGGAAAAGGAAAGTCTCTGATCCAGAAAAGGAATCAGACTTTGCCCTAAATATTCATAAGCCTGGGCCTTGAGCTTTGGTTTCAGATGCTGTTGTGACCCTCAGAGCACACAGGCCGGGGAGCATCTGTGCTGTTATAAAATTATCTTCCCAAGGTCCAAAGACTGCAGATTTGGAGACAACCGTGAGTCAGCACCGGTAGTGAGGTATGAGTAGCGAGACCGTCACTGATAAGGAACGGATGACTCAACAACCCAGTCTTCAATTAAGTATGACTACCTGAACAAAGGTGGCTCGGTGGTAAAGAATCCGCCTGCCAATGCAGGAGACACCGGAGACATGGGTTTGATCCCTAGGTCGGGAAGATCACTTAAAGGAGGAAATGGCAACTCACTCCAGTGTTCTTGCCTGGAGAATTCCATTGAGAGTGGAGCCTGGCGGGCTACAGTGCATGGGGTTGCAGATTCTGACATGGCTGAGCACACGCGCGTGCACACACACACACACACCTGAACTAAACTCCACATAGGTGGGTATGTTGAGCCAAGCTGGGAGAAGGGACAGAAGTCGTCAGGATCATGAAGCAGGAGCTTTCTTCCTGAGGGAACTCGGGAGGTGCGCCAGCAAACACCCACGCACCCTTCTCTGCCAGCCCCTTCCCTCTCGGATCCCTTTTTGCTCCAAGAATCTTCCGCTTGGGGAAACATTTGCTCACTTTACTCATTACTGCCACTCTCCTTTTTTTCTCCTCTAAACCACACTTGTAAATGCCAGGGCTCAGGAAAAGAGCCTCTCCCTTCTCTGCCCCTCCAGCGTTACAGAACCACAGGCACCTTTCCTAGCAGGTCACGTGACTCACCGGCATTTCCCAGAAAGAAAGGGCCCATTCTATTTATAAAAGCAGTCACAAAAGGAATTCCGTGTTGCATTCAGTATAAACAGGTTTGACGCTGGATAGATCAGCATCTGCCTGGAGAGTCCTCAGGGGCACAAATGAACCATCTTATTTCTCTCCCAGCCTCAGTTGGCTCCTGCCTCCCACTCAGCTCCCGGAGCCTCGCATGCTAATGTGAATGCCTTCCCGAGCAGCAGGGCAAGCGGTGAGATGCTGCAGGCTTTACTCATCAAGATTTTCAGCTCCAGTTCTGTGCTCTGGGGGACCTGCAGGCTTTACTCATCAAGATTTTCAGCTCCAGTTCTGTGCTCTGGGGGACCTGCAGGCTTAAGATGCTGCAGGCTTTACTCATCAAGATTTTCAGCTCCAGTTCTGTGCTCTGGGGGACCTGCAGGCTTTGAATCAGGCTCTTCCCTCGGTCCTGATGGGGACAGGGAGGGAGCCAGGACAGGGTTTGACAGGAGAGGCTCCCAGCCAAGCATGGCCCTGGTGGCCCTGGTGGCCTGGTGGCTTTGCGTCACAGTGAGCTGCTTCACCCTTTGCAGCTGGAGCCCGGATCTCCTCTTCTATCTGGCTGCTACTGTTCACACACAGACCGCTCGCCCCAAAGCTGACAATGGTTGATCCCTTCTAGAGCTCTCTGCCTGCACCCCTCCTTCTGCCTATCTTTGTTCCCCTACTATTTCCTAGAAGACCTTGTATGACCCTTACCCCCTTGGCTAATGAGACCAGGAAGTTCTGGAGGGTCTGGTTTTCTCCCTCCCCAGCTCTCATCTCCCCGCTTGGAGCAAGGCTTCAGATCTACTTGATTGTTTCCAAAATGCCGACTCGACCAACTCCAAGTGAATCTTTACCTTCAAGGATCCCTCAACCAAATGCGTGTCCAAAGTTAGAGCTGTACCCATCTGACAGATCCACAGATGTCGTTGGCTCAGTCCTTCTTATCTGGAGCTCTCTCCCTGGGCCCTGCATCCTCCTCAAGAAACATTCCAGCAGAAGGTAAGGGCTGAAGGGATAAGAGGGACCTGCTAGGTCCAAGACCCATGGAGGAAACCGAGGGAAGCAAGAGGAAGGGAGAGAATAGAAAGAGATTCCAAAAAGGGGAAGAGGAGGGAGGCAGGCAGAGAGGAGAGTGCCTGGAGCAGAGGACACAGAGAGACACACAGAGAAGCAGGGAGGAAGACAAAGGGGACAGAGAAAGGCAAGGGAACCAGGGGCGAATGGCAGATGTCTCAGGTGGGCTGGGGGCTGTCGTGCCATAATTTGTCCTAATTCTTGAGTGCCTGCTGTGGGCCAGGATCTGTTGCAGACCCTCAGGGATACAGTGGTCAAGAAGACTCTGTGACAACCTAGAGGAGTGGGATTGGGTGTGAGGTGGGAAGGAGGCTCAAGAGAGAGAGGATATATGTATATCTATGGCTAAGCCATGTTGATGTATGGCAGAAACCAACTCACTATTGTAATTATCCTTCAATTAAAAACAAAGAAACAGAATTTTTGAAAGACAAGCTCTTTGCTCAAGGTGTTTATATTCCCATGGATGACTGATGACAAATAAATCAGTATATAATAAAAGTTGTTGAAGAAAAATGAAACAGGTGCTAGTCTACTAACAAATGGAAGCTTCTGGCTCCTAGTCCAGTGCCGTTGTGTTAATGCAAAAGACAAAACGCCCCAGACACTGAAGGAGGTGCGTTTATTCAGTCTATTGCAACAGAGAGAATGTTCATTAAGGAGGAATATCTCAGAGAAAGGGAAGGGGCCTGGGGCTTCATACAGGCAGGTGAACAAGGGGGTCATCCTGAATCTTACGGGAGCCTTGAGGAAGGATGAAGATGGGTCTATCTCAGAAATTTGAGGGTCGTGGTCCTTTGAGGTTTCACCTGTGGATCACAAAATGGTGGTGGTTGGATGGTGAACTCCAAAGGGTAGAGGATTTCTTAAGCGTGGCTGTTTTCCTCAGGTTAAGTTCAACCTTGTCACAAATATCACCCTAGCTCCATTATTCTAAAAGCGAAATCTGATTATTACCTGCCCCTTAACTCTGGACTTCCCTCAAGCAGCACACAGGGCCCTTTGGGGACTGATTCCTCCCTGCTCCCAAGCAGCTGAACTGGGAAAGCGCGGGGAAGAGCACACAGGAGAGGATCCTGGGCTGGGCTCCCCCATCATCTCTGCACGCCTGCCTCTGGCCAGAACTCAGTCATGTGGCCACACTCACCTGTGAGGGGGACTGGGACGTATGGTCGAACTGTGCACCAGAAAGAAGGAGAAAATGGATGATAGTGGTCACGGCTAGCTGGCTTTTCAGGCTGTTCCATCTCTAGGAACATCCGTCTGCCCCCTTCCTGGACCTTTCCTGATTATATGACACCTATGCATCCTTCCAGAATCATTTAAGCATTCCATCCTTTAGAAAGTCTTTCTTGACTATCAGTGTGGGCCAGGTACCCCCGAATGCCTCTATAGCACCCAAGGATCTGTCACAATACCAATCACGCTAATCTACAACTGTTTATTTTCTCATCGGTCTCTTTACACTATTGAGGCATTAGAGACTGCCTTCTGTCTCTCTGTCCTTGGTGCCTAAGCCCTGCTGGGGCACTGGGTACCCAGTGATCCATAATGTCTGTCAAGTAAATAAATGGACTCTGGTTTGCTTCTAAACTACCAGGATAATTTTAACCAAAAGAGACCAGAGGGTCCCCCTGGTAACCCTAATAAAAGGTTTAATTTGAGACCCGGGCCTGGATCAGTTCTCACAGTGAGGCCTCCCAAAAAGACACCAAGCATTGTTGATATTAGGGTGTAAAGAGAACTCAGATGCCTTACTTTGAGTTCAGCTCACTAACCCTCTTTCACAGCCTGATTGGCCCTTAGAGAGAAAAGAGAACTGCATCCCCACTTCCTGGCAGATGAGGGTGGAGGGAACAGGTACCCTTTGTGTGAGTTGGGCAAGGACTGTAGCAGACCTGGAGGGAAGGTGACAGGTTGCAGTGGCCTTATGCGCATCCGGGTAGTCAAGTAAACAGTTACACAGTGACACATGGGCACAGCATCCGTGATCTCATCACTCCAAGCCAGTTCGAGTCAGGACCAAAAACAATAAAATCTTATTAACACACGAGAGAAAGGCTGAGTCATTTCTATAATGACTGGCTTATGGCAGGAATCATTACCAAGCCTGAGGATGAGAAAATAGCCTCTTTTCATGTTGAATTATTGGCTGGAGTCTCATCTTTATAACTTTTGAAGAAGGAATTACATGGCTCACACATCCAAGACAAGTAGGGAAATTACCTTAGGGCACATAAGTAACCAGACCACAAGCAGGACTGGGGTCTAAGGCCTGAGGGGGCAGAGCAGCTGCCCACAGCACCCTAGGTCCCCTGTTCTCTCCTGTGGAGTCCTGGATATGTGCATTGGTTAGGCAGGAACATTGACCTGCCCAAGTGATAGAGATAATGATTATAGCTTATATTTACTAAAACTGAAAATGTACTAGGGGGCTTCCCTAGTGGACCAGTGGTAATGAACACTCCTGCCAGTGCAGGAGACATGGGTTTGATATGCGTGTTGAGAAGATCCCCAGGAGAACGAAGTAGCAACCCACTCCAGTATTCTTGCCTGGGAAATCCCAAGGACAGAGGAGCCTGGCGGGCTACAGTCCATGGTCAGACATAACTTAGCAACCAAACAACATAATGTACCAGGCACTAATCTGAGAGATTTACACGTGCAATCTTGATTGATCTTTGCAATTACCACATACAATTCTCAACTCTATCATTACCATATGCATTCATTGCTTTATGTGGGAAACATAGTGTGTGGAAGATGCTGAAAAATTCAGCTCACTCCGTTCCAGCCACACTGGGCTTTGTTTTCCAAAGATCACGTCAAGCTTGTTTCCCACCTCAGGGTCTTTGCACAGGCTGTTTCTTCTGTCTCAGCCACGCACTTTGCCCAGATCCTCCCCTGGGTTTACTCCTTACCTCATTCAGGCCTCTGCTCAAATGCCACCTTCTCCAAAGAGGCTTCCCTGATCTTCCCACATGAAATAGACCCCGACTCCCACCTGATTTTCTCTATCTCGTTAGTTTCCTTTGTCTTTCTTCATAGCATTTAATAGTACTCAAAACTATGCCAAAGATTTATTCATCACTTGATGAATGAAACAAGGACTTTTTCATACTTACACTGAGTCTCCAAGATCTTGAAGAGAGCCTGGCACATAGTGGGAGCTCAATAAATATTGGTTGGGTAAATGAATAAATACAGTCCCTGGAGAGCAGGGCCGCATCAACACCTGCTCAGAGCACACAATTTCTAACAAGAACCAACAAAGCAGGACTTCCTGGTGGGTACAGTGGATAAAAATCCAACTGCCAATGCAGAGAACACAGGTTAGATCCCTGGTCTGGGAAGATGCCACATGCAGAGGAGCAACAAAAGACCATGGGCCAAACTACTGAGCCTGCGCTTTAGAGCCCATGAGCGGCACTACTGAAGCCTGTTCATCTTCCTGGAGCTTTTGCCCCACAGGAAGAGAAGCCCCTACAGTGAGAAACCCAGGCACTGTAACTAGAGAAAGCCAATGCCCAGCAATGAAGACAACACAGACGGAAAAAAAAAGAACCAACAAAGTAGAGGAGGGCGGATAAAGGAGGAGAAGGAGGCCAATGCCCAGCAACGAAGACACAGCACAGCCAGAAAAAAAAAAAGAAGAACCAACAAAGCAGAGGAGGGTGGATAAACGAGAAGAAGGAGGCAGCAGAAAAGCTCTATTCAGATTTGAACTTAACTACATTTGTTTAGTTTTCCTTATGCATCAAACTTAGCGGCCCACAGTATCTCTTTCAATTCTCATATCCTGTGTAGTAGGCAATTATAGGGGTAAAGGGGAAATATAAGAATAGAGAACAGAAACACACTGACATCAATTCCTTGATAAACTCTTTATCTGTAACAGAAAAGAGGCTTTTATATTAAAAAAAAAAAAAAACAGATTCCCAATTGCTTATCTTTGTGTAACCCAAACCACAGGATTTTGTGTTTATTTTTTTATGATTCAGCTTCATAAAACCCACAGGCTATTTAATTTACTGTGTTTACTTTTACTATAACTTCAAGACAAAAGATTTATTACTAACATCCACCCTTCCCTCTACTCAGCTTGCAGAATCTCTTCCATGGTTTACGTATATTGATTCAATTCTCTGGATGCCTGTGCATTTCCTCTATAAACTGTTTCGTCAACTTTTATGGAAAAGGAGGCTGAGTTTTTCTAAAGATGTGTCCAAACTAAAATTTCATTTTATAATAGCATTAAAACAGCATTTTAATTACATGTTGGAACAGTTTGACCTGACAAAATCTTGCAGGATCCTAGTCATTAAGAATTCTTCAGTGGGTTTGGCCTCTCCTTGTTCCCTTGCCTAGCAAGGCACAGGCTCTTCAGCTGGTCCATGGTTACAACTAAACTTATGCACTGAGGATGTGGCTACCATTACGGGGGGGTTGCAAAACGGGGAAATCTGATGGGCTCTGAGCTTTGAGCAGGATCCCAGTTTATGTAACAAGCCCCAATCTATCAGCTCCCTAGGCCTATCTGCCAGCTGGTGAACTTGACTGGTCCCTCCACTCCACCCTCTCTGCACCAGTGGGAGCCCATAAATCCAAGCAGTGGCTAGGATTAGGGTCAGAGGTCACCCTATGATGGCTCAGACGTCCTTAGTGCTGCAGCAGCCCACAGCAGCTGCAGCAGCCTCTGCTTTCCAGAGGTGCCAGGAGCTCTTAAAGGAAAGCGCTTAGTTGCCCAGTCATGTCTGGCTCTTTGTGACCCCATGACCTGTAGCCTGCCAGGCTCCTCTGTCCATGGGATTCTCCAGGAAGGAATGGAGTGAGTAGCCATTCCCTTCTCCAAGGGATCTTCTCGACCTAGGGATCACGCAGGTCTCCTGCACTGCAGGCAGGTTCTTTATTGTCTGAGCCAGCAGGGAAGCCCTCTTAAAGGAACAGTTATGCTGAAATAACAGAACATCTCTGACCAGAGACCCTTAAGCCCTGAACAGTGTCAGGGAGATGGAAACGGTAAACCAGTGTAACTTCAGAGAGATTCTTTGGGTGCTCATCCCCTTCTTGGTGTCCTGATGAAGAGAGCTTTGTGTATGCTGTTGAGCCTCAATTCTCATCCACCACACTAAGCTTCACAGGAGGAAATTTGGGGAGACTCCTTCTCCTTTGAACACTCCTCCTGTATCTACCAGAACTGTCCCTTCCTGTAAACAACTCCTCTTCAAAACTTACTTCTCATTAAATATCTGCTAAAGCTGGGATGTGAGCTTCAGAAGGTGTTTCTTTAGTTAAACCACCAAACATGACACAGCCCCTTATGGCTTACAACAGGGTTCAATCCTTAACTCTGGATAGTCTAACTACCTTTTTGATAGTGGGAAACCCAAAGCTGAGGCCATAAAGAGAAATGAAGGAAGACTGAAGTTTGAGTTTCAGTCACTTTTGACATCATAGGTTCACTGGTGGCTCAGACGGTAAAGAGTCTGCCTACAGACCTGCGTTCAGTTCCTGGGTCAGGAAGATCCCCTGGAGAAGGAAACAGCAACCAACTCCAGTATTCTTGCTTGGGAAATCCCATGGACAGAGGTGCTTGGAGGGCTACAGTCCATGGGGTCACAAAGAGTCAGACACGACTGAGCAACTTCACTTTCTTTCTTTTGATATCATATTACAAGCAAGTAGGAGTAACAAGACTTCCCTGGTGGCGCAGGTGATAAAGCATCTGCCTACAGTGCGGGAGACCCAGGTTCGACCCCTGGGTCAGGAAGATCCCCTGGAGAAGCAAATGGCAACACACTCCATTACTCTTGCCTGGAAAATCCCATGGACGGAGGAGCATGGTAGGCTGCAGTCCATGGGGTCGCAAAGAGTCGGACACGACTGAATGACTTCAGTTTAGGAGTAATGAGAGCAAGCCTAAGTAAGCCTGGCTCTCGCTGGGCAGAGACCCCACTGCCACTGCCAGACAGGGCGCCACACTTTAGAGTTTACAGAGCATCCCCAGGCTCTTGTCCAGGAAATGACACTGGGGCTTACTGGACCACAGCTACGAGCCCATTGAGGGCAGGGGCAGATACCAACACACTCCAGTAGCCTCAAGGGCAAATTCAGAATGACCCCATAACTGATTTTCATAATGATGATCTTATGGGCAAATGGGACCCAATTTCCATTGCACTCGTGTTTCAGAAAGCAGTGAGTATACAAGGAAGTTAGGAGACTCTTCCATCAAAAATGTTCAACACAGGCACTGAATTTCTCAACGAATAGGACTTAAGTAATTGAGTATGTGATTTCTCTGAAATGTCTTGTCCCCTGATGACCCCAGATTAATGGGGGGTTACCACACATGCCCACTACTCTTCCAAATCTAAGTTCTAGCACAATATTTTTTTAAAATCTGTCCAAACTCTTGATGAAAGTGAAAGAGGAGAGTGAAAAAGTTGGCTTAAAGCTCAACATTCAGAAAACGAAGATCATGGCATCTGGTCCCATCACTTCATGGGAAATAGTTGGGGAAACAGTGGAAACAGTGTCAGACTTTATTTTTTGGGCTCCAAAATCACTGCAAATGGTGATTGCAGCCATGAAATTAAAAGACACTTACTCCTTGGAAGGAAAGTTATGACCAACCTAGATAGTATATTCAAAAGCAGAGACATTACTTTGCCAACTAAGGTCCGTCTAGTCAAGGCTATGGTTTTTCCAGTAGTCATGTATGGATGTGAGAGTTGGACTGTAAAGAAAGCTGAGCACTGAAGAATTGATGCTTTTGAACTGTGGTGTTGGAGAAGACACTTGAGAGTCCCTTGGACTGCAAGAAGATCCAACCAGTCCATTCTAAAGGAGATCAACCCTGGGTGTTCTTTGGAAGGAATGATACTAAAGCTGAAACTCCAGTACTTTGACCACCTCATGTGAAGAGTTGACTCATTGAAAAAGACTTTGATGCTGGGAGGGATTGGGGGCAGGAGGAGAAGGGGACGACCGAGGATGAGATGGCTGGATGGCATCACCGACTCGATGGACATGAGTCTGAGTGAACTCTGGGAGTTGGTGATGGACAGGGAGGCCTGGCGTGCTGCGATTCATGGGGTCGCAAAGAGTCGGACACGATTGAGCGACTAACCTGAACTGAACTGAAAGTCACCACTAAACAATGAAAAAAGTTTTTAAATTTCCCCCATAAGCTTAAAGTCTCTTATTCTATTAAAATGAAAATAAAGTCGTCTTTTACCCAGGAAGCCTCCAAAATTCTCAAATTGTTGGCAAGGAATTAAAATATCGATGTGACATATTGCTTTCATGGTATTCAGTGCAACATTTTATTCTTTTTCATTTTTTGTACACCATATTTTCAGTGAATGTCAGAGAAATAAACATTTTCTGCAGTAAATATGTTTCAAATATATTTGCAATTCTTAGAGCTATAAGAGAGAAATCAACAGACCCACGCCCAGTTCCCCACGGCTGCCTGCCAGCCCGCAGAGGCCCGCCAGGGAAGGACTCAGGGTTTGGCATCTTATCAGGTGCAGAGTTTTGATTGCTCTCTTGGACTGGACATGCTTGTTGCTGAGTCAAGTCGATACTGCCTAAAATGACTCTAGGATTGTCCTTTATTAAGAATAAGTAACATGTTCTTGGGGCCTGCTGGAGTTCTCCAGGGGCAGGAAGGATTAGCAATAGTAAACAGATCATACAGAACGCAGACAGACTACAAATAAAAATGCATTTTGATTACTTTATAAGTCTGCTGTGTAAGACACAGGCTACTCCTGTTGATACTGATATTCACACAAACGCAGATGCCCTGCAGGAAGTTGGAGAGACGTGCCCTTCCTCAGGAAGGGAGCCACTTTGAGGTGTCACATCAGGGGGAGCCACTTTGAGCTTCAGGTGACGCAGGTGATGTGCCTGGCCAATTAGGGGAGGAGGCAGATCCTCGACGAGGGAACCAGACTCTGGCGGTTTTTTCTCTGGGCCAGTTTCTTCTAATCTACAAGGAGGTCCAGCAAGGGGCCTCTACAGCTGGTTGAAGCTGGCCCAGACATAGTATTCCTGAGATCATGTAGGGTTATGACTTGAGACCTGTGGAGCTTCAAAGCACCCACTGGGGTTCCTCATGTCAAGCTTATGAGAGTGTTTCACCTTGGAGGACTGCTCATTCTTCCTTACCTTATTGGGTGTAATGGAGGTGGGAAACTTTGCCTCTGAGCTGCCTTCAAGGAAAGATCCTGGAAAGGAACTACTGTTTCTCCCAGGTTCCTCACCTTCATTGCTAACTCTGCCCCAACTCTATCAGACAGTCTTTCAAATGGGCTGGCACTGTGGCCCATCACTACCAGGGCTTCCAGGACTTACCTGGCCAGGTGTGAACAACATGTTCATCACACCTGAAACAGGGTTTTGTTTTGTTTTTTAATTACAAAGATTAAAATAAATAGAAATCAATTAAAAGAGGAAAAAAAAAAAATGGTGAGAGCTACCAAGCACAGGGTTGTTCTGGGATAACCAGCTCTAGCCACACCTTGTCTGGGCTGCTGACACAGCGTCTGGTCCTGGCTTCTTCTTCCCTTACTTCAATAGCCCCTAAGAGACTGCATCCCAAAGTCAGCTTTCAGTCCAGAAAGATTATATACATAGAGTTTGGGGGAAAAGGAAGGAGTCCACTCAAGTCCCAGTCTGGACAGTGGAGCTGCTGGAGGGGATAACAGAAACACACACTCTTCTAGCTGGACAGTGATAAACAGAAGACATAGACATGATGTCACATCCACTGGCAACCAGTCTCTCAGTCCCTCTTGTCTCATAATGGCTTTCACGTAAATTCATTCATGCCACAAACATCTCCTGAGCACCTACTGAATGCCTGGGCCTGGGTTAGGTGCTGGGTTAGCTGTTGATGGAACTATTAATAAATAAGGTTCAGCTCCTGCCTTTGAGAAGCTCAGATCTAAAGGGCAAGTCATTGTAATCTCTAGAATATTTTACTAGCTTTCTAGTTGTCTCCCTGCTTCCCAATGTTCCCCCTTCAATCCATCCTCAGTTAGTAATCACGGCAATTTCATTAAAACTTAATCACATCTTGTTACATATTTGCTCCCACAGCTTCCCATCTCGCTTATAATAAAAACCAGCATCTTTATAACGGCCTAACAGCTGAATATACTCTGACCTCCCTGTTGCCTCTCGTCTCACTTCTTGCTTCTCTTCCTCTCATCCATTACAGCCGCCCAGCATGTTCCTGCCTCAGGATCTTTGCTCTTACACTTTGTTCTTCCTTGAATTATTCTCTCCCACATAATCCTGGATCATTCTGCTGCACACTTCAGATATGTCCTTGAAAGCTATCTTTTCAGGGAGAACTTCTGTAAATCCCTGCAATGGACTGAACTGTGTTGGACTGAACTGTGACCCCTCAAAATCCATATGGTGATGTGACTACACTGGAGGGAGGGTCTTTAAGGAGGTGATTAAGGATAAGTGAGATTATGAGAGTGGAGCTCTGATTTGACAGAGCTGGGCCCCTTATAAGTAGAGGCAGAGACATCAAAGCCCTCTCCCTACCACGTGAGAACACAGAAAAAAACAGCCATCTGCAAACCAGAAAGAGAGCCCTCACCAAACCCTGACCATGCTGGTAATCCGGACAGCTGACTCCAGAACTGTGAGAAAATGCATTTCTGTTGTTTAAGCCACCCAGTTTCTGGTATTTTATAATCGCAGCCTGAGCTAATTAATATACTCTCCTGCTGCTGCTGCTAAGTCGCTTCAGTCGTGTCCGACTCTGTGCAACCCCATAGGTGGCAGCCCGCCAGGCTCCCCCGTCCTTGGGATTCTCCAGGCAAGAACACTGGAGTGGGTTGCCATTTCCTTCTCCAATGCATCCGACTCTTCGTGACCCCATGCACTGCAGCCTACCAGGCTCCTCCATCCATGGAATTTTCCAGGCAAGAGTACTGGAGTGGGGTGCCATCACCTTCTCTGGGAATATACTCTCCTACCCTATATTAATTAGCTCAGGCTGCAATTTTAATTTCTACATCACATCCTAACTTTGCTCCTTATATCACTCATCACGGTCTAATATACTACATATTCTGTTCATTTTATTGTCTTCTAGTACATACATTGGAGGAAACGGCGTGTCCCAGGAGCAGAGGGGAGTGGGGCCGCCCTGGGCGCTGGGGGTAGCTGTCTGGACACGTCCTTAGCGCCTGGGAACCGGGACATAAAAGGGCCTCCAGAGCCGCCCTGTGCCCCGGGTCCCTTTCATCCCCCTTAGATTGCTTTTACCCCAGGGTTTCCGGAGGAAGAGCTGAGATGGGGTATCAGAGGCTGGGGGTCCCCTAAGGGAGGAGATTCTATCTGGCTGGGAGGGTTGTTGCCACAGAAGTAACGCCTTTGATGTGCCTCCTTATTAAGCCTTCCAGACCCAGTCTGATGGAGCCATGAAGGAAGAGGGGAAGAGGGCCAGAATCCCGCGACAGCTTCCAGCAAGACCGGCGGGGTGGAGGAGGGAGCTAGATGTGGGGGCTGAGCAAGAAAATCTCTTCTAAAAAAAATGGGAGAAAGGAATTTGATCAGGGAGTGGAACTAAGCCTTTCCCGCTCTAACTCTGATTCAGCCCGTAACTTTTGGTCTTTATAGAAATAAAGTTCAGTAGCCCACTCTGGTCGGTCACCCCAGGTAGGCCTTCAAGGCAGCCAGGAGCCCCTGCTCCAGAATTGATGTAGTTCCTCATCCTAGGGCCCTGGCATTTGCCTCCCCCTTAGGGATAGAAGGCAATGGAGAAGGCCATGGCGACCCACTCCAGTGTTCTTGCCTGGAGATTCCCAGGGACGGGGCAGCCTGGTGGGCTGCCGTCTACGGGGTCGCACAGAGTCGGACACGACTGAAGTGACTTAGCAGCAGCAGTACAATATGATATGAATGAAGACATACAAAGAAAAACAAAAAAAAGAAAAAGAAAGGGCAAGACACTCCTGTACAGAGAACGTCTAAGGGAGAATTTGGAAGCTGTTCATCCCCACGGCCACCCCCCAGCAGACTCTGAGACAGAGCTGAGCGTGAAGGGTGCCCTTGGAGTCTAATCTGTGGGAGGGCAGGAGAGGAAGCAGAGCGGGCAGAGGAGAGGTCCAGTGGCAATGCGCGCCTGGAGATGGTGTCAGTGACCCACGGGAGCTCTGGCACTAAAAGGCCCTTCAGAGTTAGGCGGAGATCACTTCACAATCTGCTGATCAACCATCTGGCCACCAGAAAGGGGCATGACTTGGGCAGCTGGGGCAAACCCTGGGGAGCTGGACAGGGTCTACTGACAGCTCATCCAGCAGATGGGGCAACAAGCCCGGGGATTCGAGGGATTGGGGTGATGTATTGTAGCGCCCACCACCGCACCCAGAGTGTCTGGAGAACAGCGAGGCCAGGATCAGAGGGAGTTTTAGTCTTCTACCCAGAAGAATCGTGAAGGCTTCACTGAGAAGAGTCCCAGATGATGAGGACCACTTTTCAGGCAGACAAAGAGGGGCAGAAACACGAGATACAGTGCCCACGGATTATTGTTGCCTGGTGGACTGGGGAGAGTTTGTTGAGAGGAGGTGAGAGGGTAATTCTCTCCTCACCCACCATGGAGACCTGACTTCATCTCTTCCATGTGAAGCAGGGGAGCCTCAACTTGTTCCATATACACTCGGTGAGCATAACTATGTGGATAAATATTAAACCCCTGTGGCCAGAAAGATAATCAAATCATGACTGGCTGGTAAGAAACTCAACAGGATTTTTCAATCGGCAAATATTTAGTCTGTTAATAAATACAGTCTGTTCCTCTTCGACAGCGGGGCTGAAGTCCACCCCCTGCAATGGACAGGGAGGAATGGGTCCCGCACCCCAGACTGAGCAGCTGGTTCTGTGTGATCTTAGTCCAGTCCCTTCACCTCTCGGGATCTATTATCTGTAAAGCAGAGCTAATACCTTCTTACTGGGTGCTTCGGCTTAAAGGTGATACTATATTACACGGTGGGCCATGGTATTGCTCTGCAGCCCTCAACAGCTCACTGGGCTGCAGGAAGCGCACCCGCCTGCTTTAAGGCCACTGTGGAGCCTGGCTGGTCTATCACCAAGAAACCGTTAGGGCCAGAACAAGCCCGAGGACATCGTTATGTAAGCCATCTGCTCGGACAAACCCAGGACTGGTAACGAGCAGAAATGGGAAACAGCAGCCGTGGTTTTTCTCCTCTTGCTGGTCCAGGGCTGGGGTTAGAGATGGTTGCTTAGCAACGCCGCTAATTCATCCCTGGGGCCATCTCACCAAGGCCCCCGGTTCCCACCAGCGAAGGAATGCCGAATGCCTCGGTGCCAGTCTGAGCTTTCATTTGTGACGATTATTTGGACACTTTTTGCTGAAGGGGGTTTTATTCTGAGGTAAACTGGGGACATTCCTCTGATGGGAATTACCACAGGATAAAAGAAGAGTTAGGAGATGGAGGTGGGGGGATGGGAGCTGCAACTTTAGGGTTCCTGCCCACCCTTTTCATGAAGCAAATTATTCCGGAACAGCACTGGGACTAAAGAGAAGCTCTACAAATGGGCCTTTGTTTCATGCTTGGCAGGGAGAGTGCTGGAACCCTTTTTTCAAGTCTGAGTCCCAGCGCTATGCTGCGCTGCCTTTGGACTTGAAGGCTCCTAAGCAGATCCGAAGTGAGGCTGAAGGAGATGAGTCAGGGCGCCTGCAGGCACCTGCCCTGGGCTGTGAGCTAGGAGTTTCTGGATTGTTCCCTCTGATCTGGCGTCCCAGAACTGTCAGGTCCCCTCCACGCTGGGGAGGGAAAATACCGGTTATTCTACCAGCCCACAGCCTGGATTCCAATTGCTTTTGAAGGTTGAGAACACTAAGGGGTGAGCCTGTAAGTCTGATTTTCCGTAAGATTAAAAGGAATGAGCGACAGCATTTTAAGAAAACATGATTTCCTGGGTCAGTTGCTTCAAATGCAAGGAGGAAAACATTGAAAAGAGCAGAGTTAGAATAGCCTGGCTTGTTTTAAATTCATTTCATAAAATGCAAGTTTACAATTAGAGGACTCATCCTAAGGGCAACTAACTGAAGAAATCAACTTTCAGTGAACTTATAAACGAAAAAAAATTTCCATAAATCACTCGATTGTCCAGCAAAACCCCACCTTAAAGACAGAAGTATGCCGATCCCACTGGGATGTGTCAGTAGCAACAGGGTCCTGCCCTCAGCAGGCGTGGCGCTCCACTCCCCCTGCACGGGCAGAATTTATACCAATTCAGCTGTGACTGTCCCTCATGGATAACACTCTGATCAGTAAGCACCAGGTGAGCTGAAACTGCCCTACTGTTCACAGCTGCTACCTGAACCTTTTATTTTATTTTTTAAAATAATGTCCGACAGCCTGATATATAAATCAAAGACTAGTCTGTGTCACGGGGTGAAGAGCCTTTTCTAGTTTCCATCTCCTATAGTCTGAAAATCCAAAATGCCCTCTTGAGTAATTCCCTCCTCTTCTTTCTTAAAAATCCCAAGGAGAAAAAAACATGGGAAGCAACCACTTAGAAGTGCCCATTAGTCCTTTCTCAGTAGGAAGGAGAACGCTGTGTACAAACTGCTAAGAGAACCAGAGATAAGGAGAGTGAAGTGTAATTATTGAGCCCTATAATTCAGGGATGGAATCAGTGTGAGGCTTGGAAGATTTGTAGGGCCACTGATAAGTTAGCAGACCCTATTAGCATGAGTATCCATTAAAGAATAATCTTAGATTCTCATCCCTGGCCTTACCTGCCCCCGCCCATGCCAGTCACTGGAAGAAAGGAAGGGTGGGAGAGAGAGTTGGACATCTACTCTGAGTTTATCAGTTTGGGGTACAAGTATAGATATTTATCCAGGTCAGATCAAAAGAAGATAATTTTCTTATGAGAAGTGCACTGTAGCCCTGAAAAAGAAACAGAAGATTTATGGAGTGTTCTCAGCTACTCTTCCTCTGCTCTTCTACCTTCCACCATGTCCTCATCCTCTGTTCAGTCTTATTTTTGTCTCCTGAATCATGCTTTGGGTGTTACCAAACCTCCCCCACCCCCTACTCCCCTTAACTTTGGATGCCAAGACCATGGACCCTGCATGGTCCCAGCTTCATCTGCTTCTGAATGTGCCCTTCTGGGTTTTGCTCCTGATGTTAACTCGTCCTCTAGATATTTTTAGTTGAAACTCCTGGGTGAACCCATCATCTTGAGCTAGGTGATAGTCCAAAGTTGGTGAACAGACTATATACATATATATACATAGTCTGTTGCATCTCCTATAACCTTGGGTCAGCAACTTATCCAAGGCCATTTCCTGTGGCTGGAGGAGAGCCTTGGGGAGGGGGATAGAAAAACGATCTTGTGTATCAGATATGGCTAAGGCAGACCCTTCAGCAGATGACCCCAGTCTGTTGCGTCTCCTATAACCTTGGGTCAGCAACTTATCCAAGGCCATTTCCTGTGGCTGGAGGAGAGCCTTGGGGAGGGGGATAGAAAAACGATCTTGTGTATCAGATATGGCTAAGGCAGACCCTTCAGCAGATGACCCCAGTTTTCTGGTGTTTAATGTAGACAACCCTTCAGTTGTCTGAATAACAGCACCAGTTTTCAGCAGTCCATATTGGATAGTAGGCAAGCATCCTGGTGATTATTTCATTTTGCATGAAAACGTTCACATTCAAGGGTACAAACATGAACAAATTGTGAAGTGCTTTCAGTGTTCAAAGAATTGCCGGTCTTTGGAGAAGACCAAACCTAAGTGAGGCACAGTCACACAGAACTAAAAGGTTAGTGTCTAGAGTGTCTCAGCCTTTAGTGCAAAAGCCTTGGTCCTACAGCTCTACTTTGGGCCTCAGCTGTACTTTGGATCCAAGGAAATTTGGAGAAATAAGAAGAGCTCTGGGCTAGGGTCGAGGGAGAGAAACTGTCAAAGCTAAGGGTTCAGATGAAGGAGAACTTCACCCATCCCCAGACACCTGGGTCTCTTACCATCTTGCCCCTTCTCTCACTCCCACATGCCCCACACCCTCATCAGACGTCTTCATCTATGCTTAAAGGAAGGTTTGACTGTGACAGTTTGTTCTTTTAGAAAAATCACCATTAGGGGCTGTAAGTCCTAGCCTCCCTGTAAAAGTTATGCTCTCGTGCTCCTCATTCTGACTCCATAAAGGGGCTCTTTGTGCTTCATAAAGGAGAAAACCTCCTATGTTTCTCCTCTCAACACTCTGCTTTCAGTACTTCACTTCTGACACTCAGAGCACTTCCCCTCTGGTCACCAAATGTGTGTGAGTTTTTCTCCCATACTGAGAGATTTTCAGGCATCAGTTGGGTGTCCTCTACAATTTATTCAATTCTGACACTCTCTACCTAGAGATAACATTAGATCACACACGTGAAGGGGTCAGTCCCCAACTTCAAATGCCAACTGCAAGTCCAGATTGTTACCTGTGCTTGTGACCAATAGGCTCTAAATCAGAGGCTCCCATTCCCTCTCTTTGGGCTCAAGTAATTTGCTAGAGTGGCTCAGAATTCAGGAAAACAGTTTACTTACTGTTTACCAGTTTATTGGGAAAGGGTTTATCCATAAAAGGTACAGATGAACATCCAGATGGAATGTTCATAGAACAAGTTATGTGGGAAAGGCTGTGGCACTTCCATGTCTTCTTTGGGCACCCCACTCTCCCAGCACCTCTGTGTGTTCACCCCAGCAGCTCTCCAACCCTTGTACATTTGGGATTTTTATGGAAGCCTCATCCCATAGGCATGCTTGATTATTAACTCTATTTTTGGTCTCTCTCCCCTCTCTGGAGAATGGGGGGTAGAGCTGAAAATTCCAAGTTTCTAATCATCAGTTGGTCTTTCTGGTGACCAGCCCCCATCTAGAAGCCCACCAAGAATCACCTCATTTGAAAAAAGATGTTCCTCTCACCCAGGAAATTCCAAGGGATTTAAGAGCTCTGTGTTAGGAACTGGGATCAAAGACCAAATATGGGATCAAAAGCGGTTCCTAATGTTTTTCTCACTTAAGAAATCAAAAGGTTTTTAGGAACTCTGTGCCAGGAACCCAGGACAGAAACCAATACATATATTTTTTTCTATTTTCTCACACTGTGCTTCTGACCACTAGCTATAGACTGGCGGTTCCCATGGCCCCCCTCTTTGGGTTCAGTCATATCCTAGAGCTGCTCACAGAACTCAGGAAAACAATTTACCTACTGTATTAACAGTGTACTATAAAAGGATATAGTCTTCTCCTGTAGCTCAGTAGGCAAAGAATCTGCCTGAAATGCAGGAGACCTGGGTTTGATCCCTTGGTCAGGAAGATCCCTGGAGAAGGAAATGGCAGCCCACTCCAGTATTTTTGCCTGAAGAATCCTATGGACAGAGTAGACTGGCAGGCTACAGTCCATGGAATCACAAGAGTTGGACATGACTTAGCTACTAAACAATAAAAGGATGTAACTCCAGAACAGCCAGATGGAAGAGATGCATAGGGCAAGATGTGGGAAGGAGGCAGGAAGCTTCCAAGCCCTCTCCGGGTGCCCTACCCTCCCAGCGTCTCTATGGACAGGAAACTCTCCAAACTATGCCCTCTTGGGTTTTTATGGAGGCTTCATTCCAAGGTCCAGTTGATTAAATTATTAGTCATTGGGAATTAAGTCAACCTCCAGCCCCTCTGTCCTCCCCACAAGAGGGAGGGGAGGAACTGAATATTCCAACCCTCTAGTTGTGTGGTTGGTTCTCTTAGAAACCAGCTCTTATCCTGTGATTGTCTAGGGGCTTTCCAAAATTCATCCCATTAACATAAACTCAGATGTGGTTGGAAGGAGTTTGTTATGAACAACATATCAATTTCATGCTTGTAATTTTGAAGCTATTTCAGGAACTGAAGACAAAAATCAAATGTTGTACCAAAAGATTCCTGTATCACTCTAATCAATCACAGCAGCACATGCTTCTTAGCAAAGGGGGGAATCAGTAAGTGGTAATGGATCATCAGTTTGGGGGGTACTGAGAGTTCCTGACATCACAGTGATCACCCCATATGAATAGCAAAATATAGTTTCTTATTTGAAAGAATTTTGAGAAGGCATTCTTTCCAACTTTGGGTTTCTCTGGTGGCTCGGGGGTAGAGAACCCACCTGCCGATGCAGAAGATGTGAGTTCAATCCCTGGGTCAAGAAAATCCCCCCTGGAGAAGAAAATGGCAACCTACTCCAGTATTCTTGCCTGGGAAATCCCCTGGACAGAGGAACCTGCCAGACTATGGTCCATGGGGTCGCAAAAGAGTTGGACACAACTTAGCAACTAACCAACCGCAGCAATTCTTTCCAGCTTTAAGAGTCTTGGATGCCAAATAGTGTCTCAAATTATATTTAAATAACTTTTAATATTAATAAATGAAAACATGGGTTCAATTTTCCTTTTAAATGCAATTTTTAATGAAGAAAAAATATACAACTGACTTCATTTTAACATTTTTTATGACCCCACCACTTCATGATATTCCTTCTGATAAGCTCAAAATATATCCATATTCCCACATCATTACTATCATAAGACAAACCAATTAAACCAGTTTTGTTCTTTCATTGAAAATATCTAGGTGATTCAATTAATTTATTTGCATTCTTATTAAAAATCCATGGGAAAACTTTCATCATCAGCCAATCAGTATAAAAATAAAGAACAACTAGAACGCTTAAAGAACTGCTAACACTTCAGTGCTCAAGAGGCATTTTTGTGGCCTGTGTCCCTTGCATCTGAGTTTTTTCAGCCACCCTCTAAGATTAGGTGACTATAAGAAATTTCAGATCACTAAGTAAAGTATATAAAACCCATGCCAGCTGGTAATCACCACTGCCATCTTGCCTAAAAGAACACATGCTTTCCTGAAATCTTTGTGAACAAAAGTAGTTTAGCTGATAGCCCACATGACCCCAGCAAGAGTACCTGTAAAGGTTCATAACCTCATAACATAACCTCATAACAAGGTTCATAATAATTTGTCTGTCCGTGGTGTCCGAAATTCCTGATATAAAAAGCTATAAATTAGGCCTCTAAGAATCATGAACACTTGATTGTGCTTGCAATAGATGTCATCATGAAAAATTTTGAGAAGTCTTGAAGGGCTTGGGTGTTCTCAGTCACTCAGCTGTGTCTGAGTCTTTGCAGCCCCTTGGGACTGTAGCCCACCCGGCTCCTCTGTCTATGGGGTTTTCCAGGAAAGAATACTGGAGTGGGTTGCCATTTCCTTCTCCAAGGGATCTTCCTCACCCAGGGATCAAGCTCACGTCTCTTGCATCTCCTGCATTGGAAGGCTGATTCTTTACCACTGGGCCATCTAAGTAGTCCTGAAGGGCTTTCTCTCCATATAAGTTGTAAATGCAGAAAGGGTGAAAGCTTAAGTGGGGGATATTGGACTGGATGCAGAAAAGAATTTCGCCAATGAATTCAGACTCACTTTCCATATATCATTTTTTTAAGAGCTAGCTTTTTAACTAAATGAAGCATATATTATAAAAAGGGTGCATATTATCAATGTACAGGTTGATGAATTTTTACAAAGAACATAGTTGTGTAACCAGCATTTTGAACAAAGAAAACCAGGTTATCACTAACTACCCAGAAGACCCAGGTAGACTTCCTTTATGAAGAGCAATCCCAAACTGACTGGTTTTCTATGTTCTCTGTAAAAGGTAGCACATAGAGTTCCCCTTTAGCGTCTGTCTGCCTTCACTCACTCCCACGTGTGAGAGTAACCACAGCGGTTCACTAGTGGGAACTGTTCCTTCCAACCCCAGTAAGGCGCTCCACTGTGGGGAACATGCCCCGGCGAATTCAGTGTATTACTGATGGGTATTTGGGCCATATACTCTGAACCAATGGGTGCTGTCTGGTTTGGGAAAGTTTTTAAAAAATAATCACACATGTGAGAGAGACAAGTCAGGATGATGCCAACATAGATAAAAATAATAGAGGGACCACTTTACTTGCTTAGATCTCTAGCTTTGTTTTGTTTTTCTTCCCCTGTCCAGCCCCTAGACTCAGGAGAAGAAAGTGGGTCATGCTTCTGAGAACATAGCTGTTACAAGGAGGAGGAGATTTGGAACTCCAGAGAATGAAGGGGACCCTTGGGTCTGCTCCAATGGACACAGGAAGTTGCACGTGTGTGGAAACTTCAGAGAAGCCATCTGGTCACTGGAAAACCCTCTGCAGACATCTTGGAGCAGCTGTGATGCCTCGCTCCACCCCAGGTTATTATGACTTCAGGCTCCAGCGTCTCAACATGTGAGGCTATCTGGCCACTTCCCACACCCCAAAACTCTCAAGAGAAAATGAGATAGTGAGATGTGTATTTGATTCAACAAGCAATGGGGCTTAATGAGACAGACTTACCTTTCTATTTTCAATATAAGTTTGACCAAAACCTCCCCTAGCATTCAGCTCACATTTTCCTCTCTTGTTCGCGAACATGACAGCTAGCCTGCTGAAGATTTCTTTGGGGAACTCACTGTTCTCTGAGCACCTCATTTACTGTAACTTGAGGTAAAGCTAGCTTATTTCTACAACATTTCTGTCTGTCTGGGTGCAGTGATTTAATATATTCCTAAATACTTTAGTCAGGAAACTTGGAATTTACTCTCTGATCACCAGTACATAAATTCCAAGTGACTTTGGGATCTAAAGAAAACAACAGTAATCATTTGAGGGAGGAGACTGCAAAAATACAAGGAAGTGTAGTGTTTAGATTCATTAGAAAGATTTTTAAAATATTTATACTAGTATCAAGAACTTATTTATGTTTCATTTCTTGCCAAGACTTTGAAGAAATTATATGTATATCCTCAAAGTTTTAAAGCATTATTTCATAAAGAATATGCTACTGTTTATAAATGTAAATGTATGAGATGACTTTTAAAGAATTAAGGCTTTTTATTATATTTTTTCTTTTTTCTGCCTTTCTTTACCACATATGCTTTTTTGTTTTTTTTTTTCTTCCCAAACTTTGTAAGTATTCCAGTAATGTGATGGTGGTTTCTAAAAGGACATCTGAAAAACGAATTACTGATTTCTCAGATTGAGTGGGTACCTATTCTCTGGTTCAAGAGCATCAGTCTCCTGATAAAGTTCATGGAAAGGCTTGATGTACGAAAATATGATGATGATAACATTTTTCCAGTTTTGTTGAGAAATTATTGACATACATAACTATATGAGTTAAAGGTATTCAGCATGATGGTTAGATTTACATATATTGTGAAATGATTACCACCATAGATTCAGCTAACATTCAGTTCAGTTCAGTCACTCAGTCTTGTCTGACTCTTTGTGACCCCATGAATTGCAGCATGCCAGGCTTCCCTGTCCATCACCAACTCCCAGAGTTTACTCAAACTCATGTCCATCGAGTCAGTGATGCCATCCAGCCATCTCATCCTCGGTCGTCCCCTTCTCCTGCCCCCAATCCCTCCCAGCATCAGGGTCTTTTCCAATGAGTCAACTCTTCACATGAGGTGGCCAAAGTATTAGAGTTTCAGCTTTAGCATCGTTCCTTCCAAAGAACACCCAGGGCTGATCTCCTTCAGAATGGACTGGTTGGATCTCCTTGCAGTCCAAGAGACTCCCAAGAGTCTTCTCCAACATAGTTCAAAAGCATCGATTCTTTGGCATTCAGCTTTCTTCACAGCCCAACTCTCACATCCATACATGACCATTGGAAAGACCATAGCCTTGACTAGACAGACCTTTGTTGGCAAAGTAATGTCTCTGCTTTTTAATATGCTGTCTAGGTTGGTGATAACTTTCCTTCCAAGGAGTAAGCGTCTTTTAATTTCATGGCTGCAATCACCATTATCTCCCCATATAGATTCAATAAAAAGAAAGGAAGGGGAAAAAACTTTCTCCTTGTGATGAGAACTCTTTCCTAAGTATCTCACAGCAGTGTTCGCTGTAGTCCTCATGTTGTACAGCACATCCTTAGTACTTAGCTATCTTACAATTGGAAGTTTGCACCTTATGACCACCTTCCTCCAATTCCCCCTCCACTCTCCATGTCTGGTAACCACAAGAGTCTGATCTCTCTTTCCATGATTCTGTGAGTTTGAGATCATATTGTATTTGTCTTTGTCAGACTTACCTCTCTTGGCATAATGCTGTCAAGTTCCATCCATGTTGTTGCAAATGGAAGGATTTCTTAATTTTTTGGGCTGTGTATGTGTGTGTGTGTGTGTGTGTGTATGCCACTACTTCTTTACCTATTCATTCATCGATGGACAGTTAGGTTGCATGATGATAATACTTAGGGTAGCTATAATATTAAAAAGAAATCTAAAAATATAATAATAACAATAATGTTCTGTGTAGACCCTGAAAGCATTAAAGATATAGAGAGTTCTTCTTCCTACCCATGACTGTCAGTTCTTTAAGCCAACACTTTCTGTGCTTCTAAGTTTTTGTGCCAGTCACTGTGTACTTTAATTTGCTTTCAGAATTAATCTTCACAATTACTCTAGGAGGTAGGTAATAGAGCCTTCCCCTCTTTACAGATGAGGAAACTGGGCTCAGAGAGATTAATGCCTTGCAGAAATTACATGGTTATTAGCGACAGAGCTGGAACTTGAATCCCACCCCGACCTGCAGCTTGAGTATCTGCCTCGGCTATGTCCCCTGCTCTTGTACGTGGAAGCCACCCATGAAGACTGCCAGTGAGGCCAAAGAAGTCTGAACTCAGAGGCACTGCCAGGCCTGGGAGAGCCAGAGACTTAAGTTGCTAACTTCAAAGTAAAGACAGCTTCCATTGAATTTACTGAAAATAATGAAAACTAGTTCTCCAACAATTTAGGGGACAATATCAGCATTAAAATGTGGTTGTGGTTTTGTCTCTCTTTTTAAGCTGGTGACATGAAAGGAATTCTACTGGAGAGAGAAGACTATTATGCCCACTGAATATCTACTTTATGCTGTTAGGTGTTAGGAATAGAGAAGTGAATAAAACTGATTCCTACATCAAAACGTATAAACATGTGGCCACTGCATCTGTGACACTGGGCATATTGTTTTTCCCCTTAAATCTGCATTTATTATGAATACCTAGTCAATCTCTTAAGGATTAATAATCCATAATGGATATCTCTTTGTCTAAACGGCTAAAGTGTATTCTTCCCTACCACATGTAAGTTATTCGTGAATAACACCATCAAGTGACCGAATAAGAGTGCAGACGTTTTTCCTTTAAAAGTTCATTTGAAAATTTTCTGAGTGAACTATAGGTTTAATTTTCTGCTACAAACTTTTCCCAGATTTATGTAAAGTCTCTCCTTCCATCTTGCCAGGTAGAGTAGCCTTGTGCTAAAATCAAGCTCAAAAACAGATTTATGTTAGGCAGGATCCCAGTGAGACAGAATTCTAGAAAGTGAGAGCCAAAGGAGCCATGTAGGACACCTGATCCTATTTCTTCTTTGAAAAATGGAATTACGGAAACTTTGAGGAACGAAGTGGCTTGCCTATGCTCAGAAAGAAATAACTAACAAATCCAAGATTTAAACCCAGGCCATCTTTTTTTTTTCTTTTTTCTACAGTCTTATGGTTCATGTCAAATTTAATCCTAAGGTCATAAAAGACCCTAGTGTGTGCTCTGGCCCATCACTTTTTCACAATGCTTGGATGGCATCACCAGCTCAATTGGACATGAGTTTGAGCAAACTCCGGGAGTTGGTGATGGACAGGGAAGCCTGGTGTGCTACAGTCCGTGGGGTCCAAAGAGTCAGACACAACTGAGTGACTGAGCTGAACTGAACTGGAACAGGCAGATTCTTAGTGAGGGAGTTGGTTGAGTAAATACATGTGAGGGGACTCCCAGCTTCTGGTGTAATCCCAGTTACCTCCCCATTAGCCATCTCTTGCTGCATCTCCCCTGCCTTCTTGGACCACATGATTCAACGATGCTAATACCTCTCTTGCCTGAGCAGCAACAGCAAGCACAGCACCTACAGAGATATATATATTACTTGGCAGAGGTGGAGAGCACTCGGAGCTATTTAACCAGTTCATTTACAAGGATGTATTGACCCCGCTAGACATGCCACACAGATACTGATGCAAGAATGTTTTAGTAGTAGGAGTTGGTGACAAATCTAGGGCATAGAGAATAGAGAAAAGTGAGAGGGAATGTCACTAAAGTGAAAGTGAAGGTCGCTAAAGCATACAAGAATGCAACGCAAAAGCAGGAGAAAATTGGTGACTTAATTGTCTTGATCAAGGTCACATAGCCACTTGGCACCAGAATAGGGATTTGAACTCTGGCATTAAGATTAGTCTGGCAGCTTCACATGCTGCTACTCTTCCAATAGACCAGAAGCCATAGTGCCTAGTTTGGGAAATACTTAAATAGGGATAAAGAATGGTACAGAAGCATAAAGGGCAAGGGACAAAAGAAGATGCATATAATCAGTGAAAATGTTTATCAAGAACCTAATTTCTGTGTGTCAGGCACTTATTAGGGACTAAACTATGTCCCTCCCACATCCATATGTTGAAGCCTTAACCCTCAGTGTGACTATATTTGGAGACAAAGCCTTGAGGGAGGTAATTAAGGTTAAGTCAGATCATCAGTATGGAGCCCTAATCCAGCAGGATACACGTCCTTAGAAGAAGAGGAAGACACCACTGGAGAATGTGTACACCGGGAAAAGGCCATGTGAAGACACAGCGGGAAGGTGGCCATCTGTCAGCCAAGGCCTCAGGAGAAACCACACCTGCTGGCACCTTGATTTTGGACTTCAAACCTCTGGAGCTGTGAGTAGACCAGTTTCAGTTGGCTAAGCCACCTAGTCTGTGGCAGTTTGTTACAGCAGCCTGAGAAAACTAATACAGCAAAGATGAACAACAGTGAGGGGCTTCTGGGGACAATTCCATCTCAGTCTCCTGCTTCAAGCTTGCCTGGGCCCAGAGAGGAGGTGGGGAGCTGACACAGGCAGCTGAAACCTCACCGGGTATTTTCAAGTTACTCAGTGCCATGCTGAAACGAACAGGTAAAAAGACATAAGTAATGATGAAAGTTGTAGAAAGCCATGAACAATTTATCATTTTCTGTGGCTTATCTGTTTGTACGTACTTTGTCTCCTTGGTGGTTTTACAAGAACAAATATTTGTCTCGGAAAACTCATTTCTTGAAAACTCGGAACAAATCTAAACTATTTGGGGCTTCAGATTATCAGTCAAGAATGAATTTCATTGGAAGAATCTGTAGAGGGATATCAGCAAAAACAGCAGAGAAAAGACCTCTGAAATAATCTTTTCTATAAATAAATTAGAACACTGGCAAAAAATTGTCAGAATCAACTTTTTTCAGAACTCTGGAAATTAATCAAAGACTTGTGGCAAACTGAGAAGAGTTTATTCAAGAAACAAGGCTGAATTTCAGAAAGAGCAGCAAGTTGTGTGACATTTTAACTTGCTGTATTTCCCCTTCCCAACTCAACAATAGCTTTAATAATCAATAGCCCACAAGTACAGTGAAAATCAGCAGCCTGGCAACCGCAGGAGGAGGCAGAATAGAGCTGGAACCCCTTCAAAGCCCTATTCCCAGGTGATTGTTATTATTTGATCTATCTGGTGGTTCTTGGGAGACCCACTCACAAAGTTGTCTTTATTTAAATTGACTTGAAGTTTCACTCACTATGAAAAAATCTTTTGCCCGAAGGCATTAGTTGAAAACAGTATAGCTGCCTAAGGTGGCAAATAATACTTGGGTCAAACAGTAGACTAGCGAAAAATCTTAGAAGAAACATCTGGGAATGAGATATCTATGCTGCTGCTGCTGCTGCTGCTAAATCGCTTCAGTCGTGTCCGACTCTGTGCAACCCCATAAACGGCAGCCCACCAGGCTCCCCCGTCCCTGGGATTCTGCAGGCAAGAACACTGGAGTGGGTTGCCATTTCCTTCTCCAACGCATAAAAGTGAAAAGTGAAAGTGAAGTCGCTCAGTCGTGTCCGACTCCTAGCGACCCCAAGGACTGCAGCCCCAGGCTCCTCTGTCCATGGGATTCTCCAGGCAAGAGTAGTGGAGGGGGGTGACTGCTTTCTCCGGAGATATCTACAGAGAACCTTGAAAACCTTTGACATGTTCCTGGGAATCTAGAGTGCTACATGCATGTCCAGGGCTATGCACATGCTCAAGAAGGACCAGGCTGACCCTGAGGCTCTACACAAGCAGGAGGTTAAGGCCAAGACAGAGTTGGAATGTGCCTGTCTGAATGTCAAAGGTGTTTCCCAGAGACTCACAGAGTTCCTCAGCAAAGACTATGAGGCTTGCCAGTCCCAAGCATTTCTGGGGCTTCCCTGGAAGCTCGGGGTACAGAATCTACATTCCAATGCAGGAGACATGGGCTCGATTCCTGACCTGAGACGATCCCACACACTGTAGAGAAAGTAAGCCCATATACAAGTACTGAGCCTATGCAGGAGAGCTTGGGAGCTGCAGCTACCGAGCCCACATGCTGCAGCTGCTGAAGCCCTCAGCCCTGGAGCCTGTGCTCCACAACAAGAGAAGCCTCTGCCCCGAGAAGCCTGCGACTGCAACAGGAGAGCGGCCCCACTCACCACAGCAAGAGAAAAGCCCACACGGCAACGAAGACCCAGCACGGCCAGAAATAAATACGAAATAGCTAAATCAAATTATTTTTTAAAAACCAGGCTTGTGTCCACTCATTAACCACAAAGCTAAATAAGCGGAGACTTTAATAGCCACACAAGACAGACATCTTGGAATGTGAAGTCAAGTGGGCCTTAGAAAGCATCACTACGAACAAAGCTAGTGGAGGTGATGGAATTCCAGTTGAGCTGTTTCAAATCCTGAAAGATGATGCTGTGAAAGTCCTACACTCAATATGCCAGCAAATTTGGAAAACTCAGCAGTGGCCACAGGACTGGAAAAGGTCAGTTTTCATTCCAATTCCAAAGAAAGGCAATGCAAAAGAATGCTCCAATTACCGCACAATTGCACTCATCTCACATGCTAGTAAAGTAATGCTCAAAATCCTCCAAGCCAGGCTTCAGCAATACGTGAACCGTGAACTCCCTGATGTTCAAGCTGGCTTTAGAAAAGGCAGAGGAACCAGAGATCAAATTGCCAACATCCGCTGGATCATGGAAAAAGCAAGAGAGTTCCAGAAAAACATCTACTTCTGCTTTATCGACTATGCCAAAGCCTTTGACTGTGTGGATCAACCAGTACTTTGGCCACCTCATGCGAAGAGTTGACTCATTGGAAAAGACTCTGATGCTGGGAGGGATTGGGGGCAGGAGGAGAAGGGGACGACCGAGGATGAGATGGCTGGATGGCATCACTGACTCGATGGATGTGAGTCTGAGTGAACTCCGAGAGATGGTGATGGACAGGGAGGCCTGGCGTGCTGCGATTCATGGGGTCGCAAAGAGTCGGACACGACTGAGCGACTGAACTGAACTGAACTGAACTGAACAAGACAAAATATACAGAATTAAGCTACAGAATTAGTTCAGAAAACAGGTCATCACTAAACAAAGAACCAACAACACTAGATGCTGAGTGGAGAGACCTTGATTTCCAGAGTTACCATGTTATGTTTTTTAATGTACCATTTTCAACAACAACAAAAATATGAAACATTTAAAGAAACAAGAAAGTTTGGCCATACTCAGAGGAAAAAGCAGTCAATAGAAACTGTGGGAGCCCAGATGCTGGGCTTACTGAACAAAGGCTTTAAATTAGCTATTTGAAATATGTTCAAAGAATTTAGGAAAACTATGCCTAAAGAACTAGAGGAAAATATGAGGAAAATGGCTTACCAAATAAAGAGATGAAAATTATTAAAAAGAACCAAGTAGAAACTCTGGAGTTAAGAAGTACAGTACTGAAATGGAAAAAGTCACTGGAGGAGTTCAACAGCATATTAGAGCTGGCAACAGGGAAAATCAATGAACTTTGAGACAGGTCAGTTGACATTATCCAGTTTGAGGAAAAGAAAAAAACAAATGAAGAAAAATGAACAGAGTATCAGAGAGCTGAGGGACAATACAAGAATAGCAGAATATGCATAGTGGGAATACCAGAAGAAGAGAGAAAGGATCAAAAAGAAAAATGAAGAAATGATGGCTAGAAACGTCCCAAATTTGATGAAAAACACTAATCACCCAAGAAAACAACAACAAAAACAACTCCAAGTAGGATGAATTTAAAAAATGAACACAGATAATAATCAGATCATAACCTAAGAGTACCCTTAGACCATAACCAAAGCTTAAGAGAAAGAAAGAATCTTGAAAGCAGCAAAAAAGTGGTTCATCATGTACAGAAGACTTTCAATAAGATTAAAAACTGATTTCTCATCAGAAGCCATGGAAACCAGAAGGCAGTGGGATGATGTATTCAGAATACTAAGAGAAAGACTGTCCATCAAGAATTCTAGGTCCAGCAAAACTACCCTTCAAAAATGATAAAGAAAGCAAGATATTCCCAGATAAACAAAAACTGAAAAAGAAAATCCGTTACTAGCAAACCTGCCCTACAAAAAAATACTGAAAGGATTTTCAAGCTCAAGTGAAAGCTCTAGACAGTAACATGAATCCATATGGAGAAATAAAGAGCACTGGCAAAAGATAACTATGTAATAAATGTAAAAGGCAGCGTAACTGTGTTTTTTGTTTTTAATTCTTTTTTCCTTCTATTTGATTTGTAAGACAATCACATAAAATAACTATAAATCTGTGTTGACAGTCAAACAATGTAAAAAGATGTGATTTGTTTGACAACAAAAGCAAGGGAGATGGGAGAGAATGGAGCTACACTGGAGCAAAGTTTTTGTATACTTATTGTTAAGCTGTTGTTAATTCAAAATGGACTTCCCAGGTGGCACTAGTGGTAAAGAATCCACCTGCCAATGCAGGAGACACAAGAGACTTGGGCTCACTTGCTGGGTCTGGAAGATCCTCTGGAGGAGGAGATAGCCACTCATTCCAGTATTCTTGCCTGGGAAATCCCATGGGCAGAGGAACCTGGCAGGCTACAGTCCATGGGGTCATGAAGAGCTGGATATGACAGTGACTGAAAATTCAAACTAGACTGTTATAAATTAAGATGATAATTGTAACCCCCGAGTCAACCATTAAGAAAACTTTGGGAAAAGCTGTGGTACAGATGATTAAATCCAGCAAAGCCTCACTAGTACAAGCAAAACGGTGGTAAAACCAGTATAAATTGGTGAAATCTCTAAAGAAAGGAAATTCTTCATTGAGGACATCATTAACTAATTAACCAATTAGTTTATCAATACACAGTAACTGGAAGAGCCTACAAGATGGTCTTTCCTTCGCCTTAGACTGAGGGTCTATTATGTGTCAGGCACTATTCGATGCTGTAGAATAGAGGCTTAGCTGAATCTGTCTTAATGAAGAGCTTCCCTCATGGACCCATAACTTCTAGCAAGGTGTCTATTTCTGTTATTTTAGTTTCCTAATAACACTGGTCTCCCTTGATAGTCTCCCTCATTAACCATCTTCACGTCTAATCTAATCCATTTACTCACTCAGCAAGTATGTGCTGAATTCCTGCTGTGTCATCTGTTAGCGATACAGTGGGGAACAAGGCAGGCGGCATTCTTGTCCTCCTGGCCTCAGGGAGCTTCCATGTCATGCGTCATGCTGTGCGATATATGGCAAGGGGTGAATGTGCTAGGAAGAAAATCAAAACCCAGGTATAGGGAGGGGATGTTTTTAGGTAAGGTGATAAGGAAAGAATAGAAACCTCGATAAAATGCAAAGATCTGGGGAAGGAGTGTTTCAGGAAGGGGAATAACTATAAAAACTGAGGGGGACTACTGAAGCCTGAAAGCTCTAGAGCCTGTGCCCTGCAGCAAGAGAAGCCACCGCAATGAGAAGCCCGGGCCCCACAACCAAAGGATAGACCATGCTCGCCACAACCAGACGGAGAAGGCAATGGCACCCCACTCCAGTACTCTTGCCTGGAAAATCCCATGGACGGAGGAGCCTGGAAGGCTGCAGTCCATGGGGTCGCTGAGGGTCGGGCATGACTGAGTGACTTCACTTTGACTTTTCACTTTCATGCACTGGAAAAGGAAATGGCAACCCACTCCAGTGTTCTTGCCTGGAGAATCCCAGGGATGGGGGAGCCTGGTGGGCTGCCGTCTATGGGGTTGCACAGAGTTGGACACGACTGAAGTGACTTAGCATAGCCACAACCAGAGAAAAGCCTGTGGAGCAACGAAGACCCAGCACAGCCAAATAAGTAAACAAATACATAAAATTAGTTTTTAAAAAACTGAGGCAGAAAGAGCGATACCTATGAGGATTAGGAAGGTGGCCACCGTGAGTGGGGTCTCTTCTTTCAACAATTCAGCCTGCCTTCTGCGCCTCCGACTACAATCCAATCCTTAGCTGAGGCACTCACATCCTAAGTTACTTCAAGAATCTTCTTATTCTTTTGGCCCCAAGTCTGTGTCCCACATAATTTATTCTACCCTCCACTGCCAGAAACATTTTCCAGAACAGTTTCGTCTTGTCACCTCACAGTTAAGAGTTCCAATGGCCCCTATTGCGGCCAAGCGCCTCCGTTCCCCCACAGCGTTTACTGGTTTCCGGCCTGGTACCAGACGCTTCTCTGGGCACGGTGCCTCCTCCAGTGCAGCACGAAGACCAGCTTCCTGCTCTCACAGGGCTTTCGTTCCTGAAGGACAAGACAGACACCAGACACTTATCAAGATAATTTCAGGTAATAGTGTTGTTTTAGTCACTCAGCCATGTCCAACTCTTTGTTACCCCATGGACTGTAGTCTTTTTGTAGAATTCTCCGGGCAAGAATACTGGAGTGGGCAGCCATTCCCTTCTCCAAGGGATCTTCCTAACCCAGGAAGTGAACCCAGGTCTTCCACATTGCAGGCAGATTTTTAACGTCTGAGCCATCAGGGAAGCCCAAGGCAATAGTAAGTGCCAACAAGAAATCAGAGAAATTGTGACAGAGGGGATGGCCTGAAGACTTCTGAGGTGGTCTGGAAAATCTGGGAGCGGAATCTGTTCCAAGAGTGGGAACAGCAGGTACCAAAGCCCTAACGTGGGGCCCTTCAGGGGCTGACCTCCTTGGGGAAGTGTCCATCCTTCTAGCTGAGTGCTTGTCAGAATGGTCAAGTTTCTCACTCTCCTGAAGACTACAAGACCACAGAGCGCAAGAACCTATCTAATTCTTACCAGACCGCCTGGAGTGCTGTGGGTCACTGGTGACCTCTTGGGGAACTGAACTGAATCAAGCTCAGTGTCCTAATCTGGCAGGTGGGGTCACAGAGTGTTGAGCTCCAATCCAACCTTAACTCACACTCCTGAACCTTTTTAAGCTAGCATCCTCTCTGTCCTCCCCTCTCTTGGCAAAGTTTATACACTTTAATAATATTATATGAATATAAAATTTCAGAACACAAGTTATTCTTTGCCTCGTTAGATAAATCTCCTCTCAAGAATGAAAAGGTTTTACCTGCTGGACTGATGTAGTCAACTCTTTGAAAAAGCATTTAAACTTTTGAAATTGATATTGACAATAGTGACTTGTGGAAAAAGCTTTACCTTGATGTAGCAGTTTTGTTTAAAGATGTTTGTTGAAAGGCTGTCACTGCTTTACTCATTGAATTAATATTAATAATTAATATTACCTTTGTGCTTCCCCTGGTGGCTCAGCGGTAAAGAGCCTGCATTGCTGGAAATATAATGAGACACAGGTTCAATCCCTGGGTCAGGAAGATCCCCTAGAGGGGGGGCATGGGAACCCACTCCAGTATTCTTGCCTGGAGAATCCCATGGACAGGGGAGCCTGGCAAGCTAGGGTTACAAAGAGTCGGACGTGAGTGAAATGACTCAGTACACATGCAATATTACCTTGAAGCACTTCTGTGTGTTAGATATGGCACATATTCCTGGGTATACAAGGGTGAGTAAAATATACACATTCTGTTGCCCTCATAGTTTACAATCTTGTTGGAGATACAGGTTAGGAAATAATAAAAGAGACAAATACATAATTTTGGCTTATGATACGTTCTATTAAAGAAACAAACAGCATACAGGACAGAGAATAACAGGGAGAATTTTGCATAGAAATCTGTGGTCAGGGAACACCTTACCTTTAAACATTGACTCAGCTGTGCAAACAAAAGGGATGAATTTCACAAATTTTATTAAATTCTAAATAATTTGCTTAACACTGACAGGTAGTTTCCGATGTTCCATGGCCAGTATACCTTTGTACATTCTTACAGAAAGGATGGATTAGCTGTGTCCTACAACCATTCACCACTCACCGTGTGTTTATAGTATACTATCATTGTAAAGTCAGAATACTCACCAAAGGGGTGACACTCTGTTCTTTGTATCCCTGGAGCATATTCTCTACCAGTCATTTGAGCTGGATAGAGTGACAGTGTGTTTCCCAATGAGATCTATCCCTCCGAGGAGTTCCAAGCATGAAGATGGCTGTGATCTTCTGGTGGTCAGGTCCCACAGCTACACAGCAGAAGCCCTGCAGGGCACACAGTTCACCTGGCTAGAATGTGGTGTCCATGGAATATCTGGGGGACACTGGGGTTAGAGACCAGTGACTATGTCAGTCCCATGGCCACAGGCCTCATTCCACCCTTGACCAGAGACTTCACAGCCCTAGGCTGTGGGTCCTGTGAGGCCCACAGGAGAGCATAGACGAATTAGGGCCGATACTTCAGGACCTCACAGAGTTAATACAGGAAGGCACTTATGAGTCCAATTAAATGTTTTTTTCTGAAACAGCTGCCCCAATCTTCTCAGGAGCATGAGACACATGAAGCAGGCTTGGAGAGCTGTGTCTGTGCATGCCCAGCCCAGACAGAAATTATTGTGAATACCAGTGACCAACGAACACATGTGGAGCATCCCTCCCTGCATTCCTGAAGGGAATGTGGAAACACTCATAATGAGAAGGACAATTAGAAAGTCACAGGACGGAATTTGTTTGGTGAGATCCCGGAGCTGGTTTTAAGCAATCTGAGGTGTTCTGGGCAGGAGCCCCCAGCAAAGAAACATGTCTAGGATTGTTGGACGACTATCAGTTGGTGGTTCATCAGATAAAACAAAAGTGTTTCTAGTCCAGGCCTGCAACAGGTGGAGAATGATAAGGATAGCAATCAGGGAGTCAAGGGGGAGACCCCTGTGTGAGGCCGAGTAACCCGGATGTGTGGCTATTTCATTTCTTTTCAGATGAGTTCCCAGTGCAGGGAACACTTACTTAGTCCTAAGACTAAACTCAAATAAGAGCCTTAGATATAAATTAATCACTGTTATGAGAGCCAATAATTCCTATAAGCATTTCTGACCAAGGATGGTTTCTTCCTTTTATTCATTCACCAAAATTTGTTGAGCTCCTACTATGTGCCAGGTACTATTGCTGCTCTGTCATCAGTGCCTCCAAAGGTCAAAGAGACAGTCTCTGCCCTCACAGAGTTCACATTCTAGTGGAGTCAGTGGGGGAGACAGAAAATAGACTAATAAATAAGCAAGTGCTATGAAAAGCAGTAAAGCAGGTAAGAGGGGATGGGGGTGCAGGGTGATGCCAAGGGGGCCTTCAGAAAAACCCTCTTTAAGGGATATTGCATAGAGGGATCAAGGAGGCCCTTCTGATAAGTGACATCTGTGTAGACAGAACAGAGTAGACTGTCTGGGAAGATGTCGGGAGAGGATTCCCACAGAACAGGAGAAGCAAGTGCAAACCCTGGGGCAAGGAGTGTTCTTGGCATGGTCAAGGAAAAGCAAGAAGCTGTGTGGCTGAGCAAATGAGGGAGAGGATGGAAGGGAATGAGATCAGAGATGTAGGCAGGGGTTGGACCATGTTAAGGCACGAAAAGACTGGGATAGGAGCTATGGAAATGTTTTGAGCAGAGAACTGATGGTATCTACTTCAGACTTTAAAGCAGTCACTCTGGCTGAGTGTACAAAACAGAGAGGAAGCAGGAATATCCCAGGAGGACACAAGGGAGTTAGGTCATTCACAGGTTGTTAACATGAGATTCCCCAGCCATACCAGGAAGCCCTGGTGAAGGTGAGTTAAGAATGAGTCACATTTCAAAATTATAGAATTTCAGTTAATCAGAAAGTCTGTGAATGCCACAGTCTTATATAGTAGCCACTAACCACACGTATATATTGACACGTATATTGACAACTTGAAATGCAACTAGTCTGAATTGAGATGTTCTGTGAGTGTAAATTCCACTGAGTTTCAAAGACTTGGTGCCAAAAAAAAAAAAAGAACAAGGAAAAAAAACAGAAACTAGAATATGAAGCATTTCATTAAAAATTTTATACTATACTAATTAAAAGTTGAAATGATAATGTTTCTAATATACTGAGTTAAATAAAACATACTCTTTTCTCTCCTTAGACTTTTTATCACATAATAGCACATATGTCACATGTTAAGCTTTTACTATACATTGTCTTCCCAGGTGGCTCAATGGTAAAGAATCCGCCTGCCAAGGCAGGAGAAGCAGGTTCAGTCCTTGAGCTGGGAAGATCCCCTGGAGAAGGCAATGGCAACCTACTCCAGTATTTTGCCTGGGAAATCCCATGGACAGAGGAGCCTGGTGGGCTACAGTCCATGGGGATGCCAAAGAGTCAGACATGACTGACTAGATAACAGCCACAACCCTGTTAGCCACACAGTTTAAATGCTAGATCTTGGATTGAAAGGAAGGTCATGCGTGCCAAGCTATTGCCAAGTTGCTCTGAGAACTTTCAAGTTTGTCTTAACGTGGGCATTCATAGAGCAAGCTGTAGACAAGTTTTGATAAAAAGAATAATGTGGCCTCTCTTCTCAAGGGACTTAATTTAGCAAAGTAATGACAAAGGAAAGTAATCTCATTTAAATTAGGACCACATTTTTCAAATGAAGTCAAATGCTTCCATTACAGGCTCTTTCTCTTTTTCCTGCTACCTCTGACCCCATGGCCTGCAAACCACATTCCTTATGATGGAATTCAGTCATTAACATATATAAATATGATTTACCTTAGGGCTCTTGGAATCCAGACATTAGGGCTAAATTTTATCCCCTCAACCAGGAGGAAGCAAATCCTTCTTAGACATGGAAAAACCTGCTCTAGAAATTAACTTCACCTATTTCTTTTTACTTTTTAAAATGGAGCTATTAGGAAATTTAAAATTTAAATTTGTGGCTCACATTATATTTCTATTGGACATCACTGGTATTATAAACTGACTTACTTATACAAAGAAATCCTTTGTGATTTCAAGACTTGAACATTTTTCTAAAATGTGTTGTCCATTTTCTGGTTTTATTAGGCAAAGTTATGCAAAATATAGCTAACGTAATTGGACTTACTTTCATTAAGCAGCTGGGTGTGTCAGTGATTTTGCATCACCAAAGCTTTGGTCTAAACATCTCTCAGTGTCCCGGTTCTTGTAAAGATGGTAAAATGGCTCTTCCCCACTGGCTTTGCCCTTGGAGGGGCCCCTGGCCTGGAGACCTGAGCTTCACAGGTTCAGAACATGAACTTCATAGGTTTCCTGGCTGAGCTCCTAAGGACAAATTTCTCAAGAGTTCATATGAGAACAGTGACTTCCCAGAAGGACATGCTTTTCTGA
Source organism: Cephalophus harveyi (assembly GCA_006410635.1). Taxonomy (NCBI): domain Eukaryota; kingdom Metazoa; phylum Chordata; class Mammalia; order Artiodactyla; family Bovidae; genus Cephalophus; species Cephalophus harveyi. The sequence continues at coordinate 59,581 of SJYT01043515.1, forward strand.
GTCATTCTATCTGGCTTCTTGCTAATTAATTTTTTCACCTGCCAAAGGCATCTATGTCATGGATTGGGCCCCAAATCCAGGTGGGGCAATGCAAGCTACAGGGTGGATCCATTGCGCAGGGGCCAAGAAGTGCTAAAGATGAACAGCTTTACACATGCAAGGCTGTGGTGTGGGAACCGGGTGGGCAGACCTCACAGAGATGGCCACTAACAGGAGCTCACCTCAGCTGTATGTCTCCCAGTACCCCCTCAGCTTTCCAACATCTCACTTCCCAGGAATAATCGAGCTTTAGAGGAACAAGTTAAACTGTTCAGATCCTCTAAAGGTGGCCATACCCACTCAGAAAGCAACTTAATAAGAAAGGAATCATCAGGAATCAGAACATTTGGGTTAGATGATCCCTTCGCTCTGCTCTCTGTGGGAGAGATTGTTCAGGAGGGCAAATCCATCAGTATTTGGAGACTGCTTGGTAGGCAAAGACTGTGAGTAGGAGAGATAGTAGGGTGTCCTAAACATTTGGAAAAGGGAGAGGGGTTAAATCATAACGCCAAATCACCCAGTAGGTTGAAGAAGAGCCATTTCTATTGCTTAGCTTGGAGTAAATATTCAAGAGATATTTATGGTCTGCATGCATGTCCAATCTAAGAGTCAGTGAGACAGAATGATTCCTGGGGCAAAGCAAGACACGACTGAAGTATTAACATATTTTATGGAGGAATGAGTTAATCAGCCACAGAAGCACAGAAAGGAGGGAGTTTCAGAAACAAGCTTTGGCTGTGCCTATTGGTATCATCCCAGGAGACTAGGGTGAATTTATTGGAGGTGGATTAGAGGTCAATGAGGACATAGAGGGCCCAACTGAGGAGAAGGACATATCTGGCTGTCAGAGCCCAGATCATCCAATATCTGAGTCCTAGAAATATTAATATGTTACTAGCTTCTTAATCCAGGATCACTCAGCTGACAATTCAACTTCCTGCAGCTTTCCACTGTGAGAGACTGTGCTAATGAGATTTATTTATCTAGCCTGTCTAAGAGTTATATTTTTCTATCCTGGTTAGTTAATTGGATTTATAGTTAAGGATAGCAACATTTTTCAGCATAGAATTTATTCACACAGTGAAGCATTTAAATGAATTGTGCCTTCAAGTCCACGAGACTTACTCAAATGGCAGATTCAGTAAGTCCAGCTAGTGCATCCTTCCTATTGAGATCCCTGTGTGTTACTGAATTCCACTGCCTTCCAATGCAGTCTTCAGCAGTGAGTACAAAGAATCACATTCCAGTCTGACTGAGATGGCCAACTTGGAATCTGTCAGTCCAATCAGCTGACCACAGCCCCACACTTTGGATAGCTGTGTGGACTATAAGTGTTGTTGTTCAGTCAGCCTCTCAACTGTGCCCGACTCTTTGCAGCCCCATGGACTGCAGCATGCCAGGCTTCCCTGTCCTTCACCATCTCCCAAAGTTTGCTCAAACTCATGTCCATTGAATCAGTGATGCCATCCATCCATCTCGTCCTCTGTCATCCCCTTCTTCTCCTGCCTTCTTCAATCTTTCCCAGCATCAGGGTCTTTTCTAATGAGTCGGCTCTTAGCATGGAGTGGCTAAGTATTGGAGCTTCAGCTTCACCATCAGTCCTTCCAGTGAATATTCAGGATTGATTTCCTTTAGGATTGACTGGTTTGATCTCCTTGCAGTCCAAGGGACTCTCAAGGTGTTGAGAAGAGAAAGAAAATGAGCTGAATATTTACTTACCTGAAAACAGCTCTTGGATGTTTTTCAAAGGTCAGTCTCTGTTATCACCATTTTGATGTATGAAAATATAAAATCAGTGTTGTAGTTTATTCATGCCTGCTGTATAGTCAGGCCACTCAAGATGGGTGCTCTCTTGCTCTCTGTACATCCTCTGCTCAAACAGTGCCTGCTACACCTACACCATACTCACATGACTGACCTTCCTACATACTGGCCCCAGTATTGATTTTGAATCAATATTGATTCAAAAATACTGATTATTTTTGAATCAGTGTTTCATATAACTTTTTCTCTTTTTAAAATGTTTTATTATTTTAATATTTATCTTATTTTATTTTTCCCTGGTGGCACAGATGGTAAAGAATCCACCTGAAATGCAGAAGACCCAGGTTTGATCCCTGGGTTGGGAAGATCCCCTAGAGGTGGAAATGGCTGTCCACTTCAGTATTCTTGACTGGAAAATTCCATGAACAGAGGCAGACAGCAGTCCATGGGGTTGCAAAGAGTCAGACATGACTGAGAACACACGTATATGCATATTGGTTATGAAGGTGATATCAGAGCTGAGAAACCAAAGAGGACACAGGAAAGAAACCTTGAGAGGAACAAAAGTGGACATTTCTACTTCCCCTGGGGATGGAGAGACAACAGGTGGTGTCACAGGGTTAGGACTATCTCACTGGGTCCGTGAAGGAGATGCAGCCAGCAGTGGGCACAAAGTAGGGGCTGGGGATGGGTGGAAATACCTCAGCTTCTCCCTTCCTCTTGCCTTGTAGTCTTCTACCAATTCCTCCCAATGACTGAATTTAGCAGTGAGGAGGCAAGGGAGCCTGGAAAATACATTTCCCTACTTTAAAGGGCTAGACAGAGAAGGGCCAATCTTGAATCTAACAGCAAATAGACACTATGCAAAAATCAGCAATGTAGTGGTAAGTAAGCCACAACTATAGCAATGGGCAGATGGGGATGGGGAAACGAGAGACTGAAAGTTTACTGTAGCCAGTGATTAAAGAGAGGAGTTGGTGGCCCACAAGGACTTTCTTCTGCTTATCTTGAGTAAAAGCGATTATCAAATATTTTAAAGGATTTTTAGGAAAGTGACAGAGAGTGTCATTCAGTTCAGTTCAGTTCAGTTCAGTCGCTCAGTCGTGTCCGACTCTTTGCGACCCTATGAATCGCAGCACGCCAGGCCTCCCTGTCTATCACCAGCCTCCAGAGTTCACTCAGACTCACGTCCATCGAGTCAGTGATGCCATCCAGCCATCTCATCCTCTGTTGTCCCCTTCTCCTCCTGCCCCCAATCCCTCCCAGCATCAGAGTCTTTTCCAATGAGTCAACTCTTTGCATGAGGTGGCCAAAGTACTGGAGTTTCAGCTTTAGCATCATTCCTTCCAAAGAAATCCGAGGGCTGATCTCCTTTAGAATGGACTGGTTGGATCTCCTTGCAGTCCAAGGGACTCTCAAGAGTCTTCTCCAACACCACACTTCAAAAGCATCAATTCTTCAGTGCTCAGCTTTCTTCACAGTCCAACTCTCACATCCATACATGACCACAGGAAAAACCATAGCCTTGACTAGACAGACCTTAGTTGGCAAAGTAATGTCTCTGCTTTTGAATATGCTATCTAGGTTGGACATAACTTTTCTTCCAAGGAGTAAGCGTCTTTTAATTTCATGGCTGCAATCATTAGAATGAGCTAAAATCCAGGAAGCATAAACTAGTAGGAAGTATTAAAGAATAATGCATGCTTGGTTTGCAAAATAAAAGATTTAGAAGTAGCACTGAACTAACTTCTTATGGATACAACTCATTATAATAAAGGTGGTCTAGAAGGATGGAGATTAAAAACAGAGTGAGTTTCATCTTGACTGAGGAGGAGCCCCAAACCAGGACAGAGTCAGCCCCAGCTCCGGAAGAGAGTGGAAGGCTATAGGTCTGGACCCCCAGGTGTCTCACTCTAGGATTGCTGAGGGTAATCGCAGCTGACGTTTGCAAGACCGTCCCATCCTTGGGGTGAATAACCATCATTAGTCACTCATTCCACATTGACTCCCTGCAGTGTACTGAGACCTATTCTAAACAATGCCAAGAAGAAAGCAAGCAAATAATAGGAATGCCTCAACCCTTCATGGGAGTCAGAACAGTATAGTCTATCCCACTGAGAGGAGGAGAGGGAGGGATGCTCCTGGCAGGGAGTGATTGGAGAGAACATTCAATCCCTACTTCCTGGGTTACACCTAGTTCTGGTAGACACATTTATTGTAGTTTAACATGCACTAGGGACACATCTTTGTCATTAATAAAGATAATACTCCAAAGTCCAGTATTTCACCTTGTGTCCTGGTTTATTCAGTTTAATTCAGCAAATGTTTGCTTGCATGCAAGCTAAGTCACTTAAGTCGTGTCCAGCTCTTTGCGACCCCATGGACTGTAGCCTGCCAGGCTCCTCTGTCCATGGGATCCTTCAGGCAAGAATAATGGAGTGGGTTTCCATGCCCTCCTCCAGGGAATCTGCCCCACCCACAGATCAAACCCACATTGCTTACATCTCCTGCATTGGCAGGTGGGTTCCTTACCACTAGCGCCATCTGGGAAGCCCAACAAACATTTCAGTTCACTTCAATTCACTCAGTCGTGTCCGACTCTTTGTGATCCCATGAATCGCAGCACGCCAGACCTCCCTGTCCATCACCAACTCCCAGAGTTTACTCAAACTCATGTCCATTGAGTTACATTTATGGTATATCAATTCTGTGCCCAGAACGAGAGATACATAAACAAACATTTTCTTTAAAAAGCATGGATCCTGCCCTCAGGAGCAAAATTCATCCAGTTTCAATCCAGAAATTGCTGCCAGAGACTTGAGACCTCTGCAGGTTCTTGCAGAGGGTAGGAAGTGACTTCCCCACCAACACAAAGCGGTGGTATGGTCAAGGCAACGTGAAGCTGACCTGAGCCGGTTCTACAGTCCTCCAGTCACTCCATCTGAGGGCTGGTTCTCAAGAAGGGAAAGGTTTTTTGACTTGGCCTCCTAAAAAGAAGTTCAGTGCTCTTTTCAGCAGCAGCACAGTAAAATTAGAGACATGGAGAAGATGAGCACGGCCCCCAAGGAAGAATAACATACAAATTCAAATGAAGCATTTCATATTTTTGTAAATAGATGTAGCACAGGGCTTCCCTGGTGGCTTAGAAGGTAGAGAAACTGCCTGCAATGCAGGAGACCCAGGTGCAATTCCTGGGTTAGGAAGATCCTTTGGAGAAGGGAATGGCCACCCACTCTAGTATTCTTGCCTGGAGAATCCCATGGACAGAGGAGCTTGGTGGGCTATATAGTCCATGGAGTTGAAAAGAGTTGAACACGTCTGAAGCGACCAACACACAGAGGATTTTTAGGGCAGTGAAATACTCTGCATGATGCCATAATAATGGATGCATGTCATCACATTTGTCCAATCCCATAGAATGTGTACCATCAGGAGAGCACCATAATGTGAACCATGGACTTTGGGTGATAACAATGTCACTGCAGGTTCATATATGGTAACAAATGTCCACTCTGGTTGGGGATGTTGATCACAATGGAGGCTGTGCATGTAGGGACCAGCAAGAGGGTTGGGGGGATTGTGGGGAAATCTCTGTACCTTTGATTCAACTTTGCTGTGAACCTAAAATGGCTCTTTTAAAAAACAATCTTTTTTTTTTTTTTTATGACTAAAAATAAAACAAAAGAAGTTAAGGCAGCTGAATAAACTCCCTGGAACAGCCAGACAGAGGTGAGGCAGGCCCCTGAGCCACTCTGCAGGGGCCTGAGGAAGTTCAAACAGTTCTACAGTGTGAGGACCACACAGGCCAGCTCTGCTTCCCCATCTGGCAGAGGGAAGGGGGTGGAGACTGGCATATCGTAGTCTAATTTCCCCCTGTTATACTAATGCTTTGCAAAAAAACCTAAGTAATTTAGCTTACTTCAGTATTATCATTTACTTTTTGATTTACTAATAAGTAGGGGGAAAATATATCTGAACAAATTTCTTATATTGTAAATCTTTTTCTTCATAAAACAAGTCATGTCCAAACCTGGACATCCTTGGTATAGAATCTCATCTACTGGAACATCTATTTGCCTCGGAAAATTAAATTTGTAAGCATAATCAAGGCCGTAGATAGCCAACCAAGTGTGTCAGCTTACTCAGTCACGGGATATTGAGTATCACGTAAATAGCAACTTGAGCAGAGCTAACAATCTGTGTGGTCCAGAAAGGAGAAGCGGTCCTGGAGTCCTGCTGGGGCCTTCCTCACCCTCCACCCCTACTAGATCCGAAGCCTGGAGCTGAATGGGTTCATCCAGGAAGCACCTCTCACCTACTCTAGCCCAGGACAGACCTTCTCACCCACCTCACCCCTGGCTTCCTGCTGCCTCATTCTGAGTTAATTTGTCTAGAAAAAAAAAGTTAGCCTGCCGGATCTGCTCACAAACAGCATTTTAATCATGACACTAATTTAAAGGTTCGTGTTCCTTTCAACATCTGGAGACATCAGGGAACATTCAGACTTTGTCTAAACAGTATCGCTATTGTCATTGGCTGGAATGACTAAGTCAAAATATTGCACATTGATCCAAAAACTGTTTGGGGATGAACTTGAGGGTTGGATGAATTTTTGGTTTGTTTGATTTTTTGGCTTGTTGGTTAAAGCAACTGGAGTTTAACAGATATGGGAGGGCAGGGTCAATTTCAGGGCCTGCTCTTCCTCCCTGGAATTAATTAAAAAGTTATATATCAAGGTTAATGCCTCGGCAAGCAGCAAGCAATGAACTTAGCTTTTAATAGAAGCTGAATCCACCCTTGGAGAGAATAGACAATACAAGGAAAAACAACAGCAAAAAAGAACAGAAGGGCATCCTAACATTCCCTGCCTACCACTCACCAGGGGACGCAAATAAGGAAACAGCCTCTGGAATTTTATTTAAAGCCCTACACTGTTTTTGTTTGTTTGTTTGAAAGGGCACTTTTCCCTAGTTTTCAAAGTCTAAGTTTTCATTTTAAAATATATTAAGAAAGCCAAGTGAGATTGAAAAAATAAGATAGCTCCCCACCAAGAACTGATGGACAGAGGAGCCTAGCAAGCTGCAGTCATGGGGTCACAAAGAGTTGGACACAACTGAGCGCACACACACACACACAGAACTGACCATTCCTCTCTCGAGCGCCTTCAGCACTTGTTCTAACCAGGTCTAGGACAGCATCTTTTGGGATACAGCACATACATCTGTCTTCACCTCTCTAGGCCCCCTTGAGGGCAGCAGGGACATCTTGATCTTCCTGGTACGCCCCCAGTAACTTGCCCTGAGATGGCTCATAGTGGGTGCTGAGGGTGGGGTGCTAGCAGGCTGGGTCATGGTGAAGTATACATGCTCTGGAATCAAAGTACCTGCTCTGACACATCCCAGTGTGTGCCCTTGAACGTTTCCTTAGCCTTGCGGAAGACTAAGCGGGGACAATTACAGTACCTGCTTCTCAGGAATTTCATGAGAAGTAAATTAGATAATCCCAGGTCACAGCAAGCGCTCATCCTTTGACTAAATCATGATGACCTAGACAGAAAAATTCATCAATGCTCGTAAAACAATTAGTACTTATCTCTCTCTTTTCTTTTTTTTTTTTAGTACTTATCTCTGAAGTGTTCGGGAAAAGGGAAACCTACTCATTTCAACCAGTGCTTACTACAGATGGGAGTGATAGGAGGTAGATATCAGGAAAAGCACACTACTTGTCCAGTATTATCAAGAAGGCTTTAAAGAATTGAGGTCTCAAGAGCTAATTCACAAGGCCTTAATTGAAGAGAGCTTGCCCAGGAGAGTCTTACAGGCAAGTGAGAGAATCCCTGAAAATCACTCTGCCTGGCTCTGTGAGCTGTCCTCTCAGGCTCTGTCTCCCCGAAAGCCCTCCCGAGACAGCACATCACTGCTGGACTTGGAAAGGGATGGATGCCTGTTGTGCAGTCATTGGCCTCCCAGACTTGCCCTGGGACATCGCCCACCCCGTCTCCTATGTGTAATGTGCTCCACAAGTGTACCTGCTTACGTCATTCTGCCTGGGACCTGTATATTTATTGTCTGCCAACTGCACAGCTGGGTCTTAGTAATACTAGACACTGCTAAGCCTATGATATCCAGAATCATTGTGTGTGCCAGTGCGGAAATAAAATAAGCAGACTCACACCAAACGGCTCCTAATATCTCAATTAATTCAGTGACAAAGAAATGGTGAGTCTGAATTTGGTCTCAGATTCTCATAACCAGTTTATATATGGAAACACTGGGTGTTTTGAACACAGTCAGTTTAGAAGGTATGTTCACAGAAACTGAACTATAATCCTTAGAAAATAAATATTAATTTTAAAAGTCATTTAGAAATAGTAATATTTTATACAACCAATATATATCAGCCATGAATATACACTCTGGACCACATTCCCAAGTCTCTAACATAACAAAAAAATAGACTGTGAGGTTTGGACCACTGTGCCTTTTGTGCCTGTCTTACAGGTGGGAAAAAGCAAAATCCAGAGAAACCAAATGGCTTACATAGCTGCACCCATGTACACAGAACACATACATTGCTCCCTCTTACTGGAAGGAGCACAGCCACTTTTCCATGATCACTTTTGATTTTAAGACTCGGCTAATTCACAAGGCCTCAAAATCCAGTCGGCTTTGCTCTTGGATTAACTGTGCAATTTGAACTAAAGGCTTAACTTGTTCTTAATTTTCTTTTGGAAATGCTGACTTAGAGAATTAGTGCCCTGCCCAACAGGTCCCAGGCACAGATGAAGCAAAGAGCCAGCACACACACTTTTCTAGCAACAGAGAGTGCTTGGATGGGAGATCTGGGGACCAGATTGTCAGGGCGCCTGGGTTAGAGCCAGCATACCAGGGTTAGAGATCAAAGCAAAGACAAGGATAGTGGAGGTTTTCTGGGGAGTCATCAGATACGATACGATCAGAAAAGAGCACTGTGGCCAGAGCCAAGACTTTAGTGATGGAAGCAGTTCTCTTGAGTAACTCAGGGTGGGTGGACTTCTCTGTGAAGGAGAACCACAGAGACGGCGCCTTTCACACGCCCGCTGCTATGGTTATCCGTCACTGACGAAGGACGGGGGAGCCTAGAGTGCTGCAGTCCATGGGGTCGCAGAGCTGGACGTGACTTAGAGGCTGAACAACAGCAACAGTCACTGACGAGGCTGTGGAACCATCCATGCCCCACTGGGTTAACAAGCAGCCGGGAATCAGAATCTATGAGTACTGCCTGGCAAACTGCAGTATGTCTCCAGTTATAGCATGACATTTCTACCCTATGTAGATGGAGGCAAAGTGACTTTCTCAGGTACAGGGACAAGGCACTCCTTTCCGTGTGGGTATTTGAGTGCAGCTGGTAAAAACTTGTGATTTGTGTCCATAGAGTCAGCTCCAAACTCCTCCATTATCAAAAGAAAATTCTCTCCATCTGACCCCACAGCTCCCTGGCATCACACACACTATCTCATTCAATTCCGGTTGCCCCTGTGCAGTTTTTCTCTCCTGGCTGCCCTTAATGATGATTGGAACCTTATTCCTAAGGGTTCATCATGTTTCTGATGAAAGGAAGGAAACCCAAGGTGATTTTTTCCCCTAGGATCAGCCTCAGTTAGGGGTTCAGGCACCATCGACATTTTTCTAGGCAGCTTTAAAGGTGATGCAGAAGTGACCACATAGGCAGGGCACAAAGCTAATAACTTCAATAAGCAAGGAAGGCCTGGACATCCAGGCACTGGTGTCTCATGACCTGCTCCCAGAGGCAGGCTTGGAGATTGGTATGCAGAACCCTGGACTGCATTTGGGGAAGTGACATCCCATGGAGGTGTCAGTTCCATGGTGGAGGCAGCCCTTGTACCCCACTGTGGGAATGGAGCTGCAGAAGCCCTCCAGGGCTCTCAAGTAAAGAGGGATCATCAGATAGAGACATGTGGAAATACAGGTGACTCCAACAAGCTCCGTCTGGAGCCTGGGTATTTGCATCATGATGACACGAATTTGTAAGTGAGAAAAAGCATGTAGAAGGCAGATAAGTGGAGGTGATTGTGGATTAAACAAACACATCAGCTCCATTATGCCATAAGCAAAAAGTAGGTCAGAAGGATCCTCCTGACCCAAACTCTTAATTTATTCATCATAATCATGATCTTTGTTTCTTAACTGGCACCAGAAATGCTGAGGAACATTTAAATTCATGCTGTCAGGGCAAAATAAGCCATTTTAAGTTACAGTCTCTTTTTTTTTAACTGGTCTAGAGAGGAAAAAAAAAATCTGAATGTGGAAAAACATTAAGGACAAAGTGAGTTGGAAATAAAGCAAAAGAAGCCCTTTATTCTCAAAGAAGGCCAGATTTTGGCTTGACTTTCTTTGGGAAATCCGCCCCCCACCCCCAACTTTATTTAAGCCTGGAACCTCAGAGAGGGTCAGCTTTCACAAGGTAGAAAATATTGAGGAAAAAGAAAAAAGGACTGAATCCAAGAAGTGTTTTCCACAGAGCTTTCATGGGACATGTGCACACTTTAGTGCTGTCCCTGGGGAGGGCAGCACACACCCCACAGCTCAACTGCCGGTGTTCAAGTCCCAGCTCTGCCTCTTGTCAGCTGCATAACCATGGACACATTCCGAAACCTCTCTGGGCTTTGAGTTAACTCAAGTTATAAAATTCTACCTACCTTTTACAGAGTTGTTGTGAGGATTAAATAAGCTAATACCTAGAGGATGCTAGAATGATATTTTACAGACATTTTTACTAGTTGCAAATAGCAGAAATAGATTGCTGATAAGGGCCACTGAATATTTCCAAATACTCATTTGCTTCTCCACTGGCATCATGACATCACCTAAGAAGAAATAAAAGGCTAATTATAGAGGGAACAAAGTTAGTTTGCAGATTTCCTGGATTCTTAGAAAGTGACATCATGTCAGAGCTATGTCTAATGTGTTGTCCATTCATCTGGCAAATATTTGATAGGAGCATCTAAGCGTTGGAGGTCCTGGCCTTCAGTAGGGGAGCAAGGCAGACATGTTCCCACCTGCATGATGCTTAGACCAGGGCAGAAGAGAAAAGCATCCTCATAACCTCAATACAGGGCAGTGACAGAGCAAGAGGTTAAGTATGGGATTCCGACTGCTGGCCAGATGGAAGGCTGTGTCTTGAACAGACCCAGCTTCCCGGGTGCCCAGCATAGGCCAGACACACAGTAAGTGCTCCATAAACATTCAAGGAACTAATGGATACAGCATTGTATTGTGTGACTCATGTTGTCCTTTATTTCCTAATCTTCAGAGCAAATCTCCTTCGTTTTTGCAACCCCAGCGCCTAACATCATGCCTACCTAGCACACAGGATGGCAGTGGTGGTTTAATCATTAGGTCATGTCTGACTCTTGTGATTCCACGGCCCCTTGTCCATGGGATTTTCTGGGGAAGAATACTGGAGTGGGTAGCCATTTCTTTCTCCAGGGGATCTACCCAACCCAGGGGTCAAACCAGGTCTCCTGCATTCCAGGTGGATCCTTTACCAACTGAGTGTGCCACTAGGGAAGGCTCCTAACACATAGGGTATGCGGGTGATAAATGTTTGTTGAATTGATGTGAATGACGAATATGCCTAATGCGCCTCTCCCCCTGTTCAACTGTGGAGGCCTTTCTTGCTTTAATCCAGAAGTGAGAAACTTGACAAGATTGGTAGCCAAGTTATTCTCAGGAGTTGGATCTTTTCATACCATTAAAATTACATTCCTTACTGGTTTTCTGTTCACTCTCAGCTGCCATGGCCTCTTCTTATGAAAACTCTCCTCCTTTAGGGTTAGGGTCCCCCCTGTCCTCTTGCATTCCTCTGGAAACTTTTCTATCTCCCCTTGCTCCCAGGTCATCAGCCTCCCCAGCAAAATAGCATGATCACCTCCCAGTCTCAGTCCTAAGCCTAGTGGTAGCCGTTGTTGCTGTCAGATCACGAACATTATCAGCCTGCTCCCTCTAGAAGCAGACCCACCCCTTGACCCCAGGAGTGGACACGCGGCCAGACTTGTACTCCTCTGGCAACAGTGCTTGGTCGAAGGAGGAGACATGTGCCTCAAGCAGGGACAAAGTTCTTCCCGGTCATAATGGCTGGACCCTGGTGTGATGAAGCTGAAAGGATGTCACCCTGGCAGCAACCAGGCCCTACCACATGGAGTCCCCCCGCAGAAACAAATGGAGACCAACTGACCAGTGGGAGATGGGAGACAGAATAGACAAGAGCTAGAGAGAGACACAGTCTTAGAGACTCTCGTTTCTGCTTCCGAGACTCATAAGCCTGTGCATTCCCCTGTAACACGAGCTAGGCGGAGCAGGGTGCTGCTGCTGGCCAAGCGGTTTGCTGTCACCATAGACCCTCCTTTGAGACCTTGTCCACTTTTACAGCTTTGACCAAACTCCTAAGCAAAATGGTTCCCAATTTCTATCCCTAACCTCAGTCTCTTCACAAGCCTGTTCCCCCATCTCCAACTCTCCATGCATGGCATTTTTCCTGGATGTCACTGCCCACCTCCCAACTTCAACTTGTGTAAAGCTCTTCGTTGCTGAGCCAATGACTTCCAGACTCTATCTTAACCTGTGGTGCCACGTTTCTCTCCCCTAAGACCTTCCTCCGCTCTCTCCTTCATGCCCCCACCCACAATCAAGCACTGCAGTTTCTTCCTTCACACTGCCTACGGCTTCCCCTCCATTCTAGTCCTCAGCCACCACTTGGGTTAGGGGCTTAGTTCCTGATGTGGCCCCCTGACTCAATTCTTTTGGCACAGAGTGACCAGGGGAGTAAGTGTCCTGAGGTTCTGTCTGCTGAATCAGGTCCAGGCTTCTTAGCAGAACCCACAAAGCTGCCCACGAGCCGTTGTCCTAGCTTCCGGCCACACTTTTCACCTACAGGATTTAGAACTGTGAGTTGCTAAAACATTGTAACTTAAAGGGTGATGGTTTAGGAAGGCAATCAGAACTACCCAAATATAAACATGCTCCCAGTGTAGAAATAACTTGGCTAATTCAGGAATTCTTCCCAACTTGCAAGCTCTCTTTTGCCAGAGGAATTGATAGAAGAGGATGGAGCATTATAGTCAGCAAGAGATTGGATGCTGCTGCTGCTGCTAAGTCCCTTCAGTCATGTCCGACTCTGTGCAGCCACATGGACAGCAACCCACCAGGCTCCACTGTCCACAGGATTCTCTAGGCGAGGATATTGGAGTGGGTTGCTATTTCCTTCTCCAAGAGATTGGATGAGGGATGGGCTAAAATTTTGGAGCATCTGTCACCTATACTATTTTCTAAAATGTCAGCAAATGAATTATTTTTTAAAAATGAATCTTCCTATGCAAATACTTTTAAACTGGTTATTTCATTATTTAAAAAAATATTTCATCTGAGGTGGTTATTTCAATTTTTTTTTTTTTTTTGCATTTTTCATCTGAGGAAATCCACACCTAATTATTTTTTTACTATTAGACTTACCTTTTTAATAGAATTGCCTTTCTGGACTGCAATTCATTTCCTTCCACATACAAAACTTTGAGAGTTCATCAATACACCCAACCTGATAAAGTATATGTACTTCATTCAAGCCCACAGCTAATTTTCTGAGTTAAAGACACCTGTTTGATGGACCAACTATGATATACCTAGAGCTTATTTTTTTTAATTTGCATGAAATGAAATTTGTTAATAAATAACATTATTAAGGTTTTTCATATCCAATCCAAAATGCTGACAGAAAACCATACAAAACCATTATACAGGAGTGATTATATATATATATAACAGGAGAAAGATTATTTTTGTTTTATACCCAAAGTCTAGCAGAGAACTCAGCATCAGGTAAGATACTCAAGCATTTACTGACTGACTAGATTTCCTATTCCTCAGGTTAGTACATCTGTTACTGTAAGCCCAGGTCATTCAAGATGGCTGGTCTCTTGCTCCTGGTACATCCTCTGCTTGATCAGCACTTGCTTGTGTGCATGCTAAGTCACTTCAGTCGTGCCCAACCTACAGCCCCATGGACTGTAGCCTGCCAGGCTTATCTGTCCATGGAATTCTCCAGGCAAAAATACTGGAGTGGGTTGCCATGCCCTCCTCCAGGGTATCTTCCTGACCCAGGGATCGATTCCGCCTCTCTTACCATCTTCTACATTGGCAGGTGGGTTCTCTACCACTAGCACCACCTGAGAAGCCCCCAGTACCTGCTTGACCACAGGACTATCCAGTCCTGTGAATTATAGGGCTTAATTAGTCCCTGGATGAGACAATCTGATGTCAATTTCCCCTGTAAATAGTTGCCTCCTCCTCCCACAAGAAATGCTGCCATATCCTGCTCATTGTTTGCTGAACATGGTGGGTTGTCTCTCCAGGACCCTTAGTGTAAGATTCCCCCATCTATTAAACCATTAATGTCTTTATCACTTTCTCCCGGCTTTTTCATCAGTCTGCATCGCCAGGTTGGGCAACTGCAAGGCTTACAGTCCCGCAGGGTGCAGCCACACTGTCAGGTATAAGGAGTTATAGAAGGGAGGAATTAAGGGATGTTTCCATTAAATGATACTATATAAAAACTTTTAAATCATCTGTGTTATACTAAGAAGAACATGTTAAAGTTTTAAATTTTAAATGATATTTTGTTACTAAAACAATATCCACTATTTACTTTTATGATTTATTTTATCAACATGGTATGTAGAGAATGTATGATGAATATTTACTGTTTCTCAAAATGAAATATGGCAGGTAGTTTGATAAGCCTTAAGCTTATCAAGAGAGTTGTGTCTGAAAAAATAATCTGCTCCAAGGTTTAAACTGGAAGCTTTTTCTCTAAAATTATACTTTTCAGAATACTGGTGCTATGGGATAATGTATTTAGTAAAGTTGCTTGTAAGGTATCCTAGACAGCTAATAGATGTATTTTTGAATGACCGGGATAATATATTCCATTGTATGGGCTGTCAACTATTTAATTTCTGTCTAAATGTTAACTGTTGGACTAGTATATATTTTCACAAAATGCAAAGTCATGACTGTCAGTTTTTCCATGACTAACTATTCCCTGCCAGATGTTTTTTAGGTTCTGCTAAGTCACATTTTTTTTCTCCCAGAACTCTGTGTTCCCACTCCTATTCCCTTTAGTCTTTTTCCTATTTTGCCTTTTACCTGAATTTTGGGCAAAATGGTTTTATTGCTCTTCTTACTATTTCATATGAATATAATAGCTTCCCACAAATTACTCTCAATTTCACCTTTTGTCATAAAGTTTAACCCATCCTTTTCCAGGGGAGAGATACATTTTGTGCAATTTATTCAAAGGAGTTATTAAGCCTTTCTATGGAAGAAAAGCTATCAGATGACTGAAAATCTTCTGAATCACTCCAATATCAAATCCTTTAGGAAGCTAAAAATGAAAACCAGTTCACAAATTTTGCATTTGCTTTCTGGTCTTTAGCTGCTTCTCCTGATTAGCTTTTCTGGCTGTAGCAAGGATTATTACTCATTAGTTAGATCGTTGGAGCTCACTGTAAAGTGACGTTTTACAACAGATGGCTGATTTGTATTTTCTTACCAAGTTGAGTTCATATGAAATATTCACTTCAAGCCAGCAGACAGAAAAATTCCAATGACAAATTTCATCTCTAGAATGCCAGTGAAAATATCTGGCTGCATGCGTGGTTTCAAAAAGTGTTTATTGATTCAAAACATATTAAAAGCCTACCATGTGATTAAAATTGTATGAGAAATGTAAAGAAAAAACCTAGTCCTTATTCCCCCAAGGAACTGTAATGGGAAAGACAGACAACAAACACAAGTTGAAATCAAGTAAAATATTTGATGAAATGAGGTCTGTGAAATCAGTGGGAAGTGCCATAAAAGTACAGAGGAAACACTGGAACATTACCCCAGCCACTCTCACACTCCTCATTGCCCACATTTCATCACTGGTTATGCAAAGGCAATGCAACCTCTTCTACATGACCTCACACAAGTGTGTTTGAAGGAGAAACCATCAGAATATTCCTGTTGGAGAGCAATGAGGTCTCTAAACTGCAAATATTTTATACGCCAACTGCAGAGCATTATTGGATGCCTATGGATGAATAAAATAAAGTGAGCCTTAGTTTACAACCTAATCTCACTTCCATGCTTCGAGAGAAGAAAGTGTGGTTGTGCAAAGAAAGCTCCTGGGGTCAGAGCTTTCTGCATTGTGAGATGACACAAGCAGGTTCACGCAGGCCAGCTGAGCACGGGATCTTCATCTGTGAATGCATGTCTGCGAGGTCCTCCCCCAGGTCTGACATTCTCAAATCTCAAATAAGTGGATTGGTCAGGCCAGCCTGATTATCATTATAGCTTAGGAACTTTTCTAACTTCTGAATTTCCTAGGTGTATCGTATAGGAGGAAACTTTGGTAACTGCTGAGCTCCACTTTATTGAAGGGGATAAAAATATTGTTTTAATAATTTGTCTCTGTGCAAAAATTATCAACAGTGAAATTTTAGGAATGTACTTTGTGTAGAGCAGCATTGGAAATCATTTGGCCACAGTCTGATCAACCAGGAAAAAAACTTTACTATGCAATGTTAATTTACCATAGCCAGTTTTCTTCCTCTTCTTCTTGAAAATGGTAAAAAAATTTTTTAGCATTTTCTGAATCTTAGAAAATGTCATTCTATATTCACTCAAAAACCCATGCTCACACCCAACAAATTCCTCTTCCCTGCCTAATAACTTTAGTGAATATGCAAAATATATATTCATCTAATTTACCAACCTTTATGGCAACTTTTGTATCACAATATAACATTGAACATAATTTTTCTTATTGAATTGCTGATCTTGACATTGTTTAAAGCCCTTCATGATTTCAGGAGAGTCGGTGGCTCCAAACACAATCCAAACACAATCCAAATACAATTACAGTGCAGACAGCGCAACAATTCCTTGCATCTTGTACGGCAGTGGTCCCCAACCTTTTAGGCACCAGGGGATGATTTTGTGGAGGACAATTTTCCACTGATTGGGGTAGGGGGTGGTTTCGGGGTGACTCAAGCACATTACACTTACTGTGCATTTTATTTCTATTATTATTATATCAGCTCCACCTCAGATCACCAGGCATTAGACCCCGGAGGTTAGGGACTGCTGTTGTAAGGCATTCGGTTGAAGTGCAACATTTTCTCCCAGCTGTTTTCAACTCCAGAGTACAAAGAATCACAACCCAGGTGGCCAAAGATCTGTTAGGGAAAATGACTCAGGCCAAAGACTGCAAAAAGGAGACCTGCATGGCTTGGTTTTGCAAATATAAGCTTTGTGGGTTTTAGAGTTGGAAGAGAGCTCAAAGAGGAAACCAGCAAGTGCAGCTTTCAGTTTCTAGGAAGGAAGGACTCTGCTAAACCTGGACGTGCTATTTCAGTTCAAGGATAGGAGAAAATTAAATTTTGCGAAGTTGTATGTCTTTTAAAGTGAGTTTAATGCTATGCCTCAACAGGCTATATGAAAATGTGTATACAGTGTGCACTAAAATGAAGGGCTAATTTCCCTGGCGGGGAGGAAAATGGGAGAGGAGAGAAAACAGACTCTATTCTCCTAAAAACTCTCCAGTCTGTCTCGGAGGCAACTACAGAGTAACAGTAATGATAGATGGCAATACTTTGACAAGACCCAGTACAGAGCCACCCAGTGGAATGAGAGTTAACCTTCCCCTGCCTTATAACTTTCCTTATAACTTCCTCAGAAGAGGAAGCCAGAAGAATCAGAAAGCTTGACTGATTACATTAAAATTTTTCATTTAATAGTTTCTTTCATTTGAGCGGAACTAACTCAATCCCACAAATGTCTTCTTCAACGTGAGAACAATCCTTTCGGGAACCACAAGGCGGCACATGTCACGCCGGAATTCTCCCAGAGGCAAACTGCCAGATTTAGGACAGTCCTTCCTCGGTCACTAACACGAACTGGTCTGCGTTGTGCCTGGACTGACTGACCTTCGGACCGGTCGCAACACTTGCATTGGCAACACCTCATAGAAGACACCTAGGCTAAGGGCCCCGGGAGGTGGGCAGGCCAGGTATATTGCCTTGGGTGCGAACGACGAAACTGCAGATGCTGGCAGAAGGCTCTGCTCCTCGTCATGCTGTTATTTGGCTGCAGATTCTAAGCTCGCCCGACGTGGGCATAGCGCCCCAGAAATGCTCTCTGGGGCCAGAGAGGAGCCCGCGGGCAGTACTTTCTATTAACCTTGGTAGGTGCTGCGCTCCCGCCGGCCTGGACATTGCATCGCCAAATGGAAGGGAGGGAATCCCTCTCTTCCTCCCCAAACTCCTTCCATCCGCCCTCTATTCCTTCCCCACAGACCTGCCGCCCACTCAGGCGGGATATCTGGATAGGTGATCCCGGGGCCAGGAAGCTGGGGCGTCACGGGGTCTGAGCGGCTGGGGACCCTGTTTGCCCTCAGCACCTGGACCGGCCAGCCGAAGGACACTCGCGCTCGGCGGCGGGTTGAATCACGGGTGAATCAGTCCTTGCAGGGTCCCGGAGTTTCCTACTGGGAGGAGGCGGGGCGGGGTGTGGACTCGCCGGGGGCCGCCCACCGAGGCGAGGAAGGCGGGCCGGGGGCGGGGAGTCGGGAGGAGAGGCGGGGGCGGACTCCGCACAGGCGGAGGCGCAAACGTGCGCCCAGCTCTTTAAAGCGCGGCGGGCACGGGCTCCCACAAACTCTGGGCTCTCCGCGTGCCTCCCGGTTCATGCTGCAGCCCCAGGTGCCTCCAGCCCAGCCTCCGCAGCATCCTCACGTCTCCAGCCTCCGGGGCTCAGCAGAATCTTTGAGACCTCGCCGTCAGCGCCGGGACATGGCGACCCCCAACGGGCCCCGGGTGCCCTGCCCCCAGGCCGCCGTCGCTCGGGCTCTTCTTTTCGGCTTAGTCCTCATCCAGGTGGCCGGAGTCGCCGGTGAGTGGCACCCGCCTCGAAGAGCCCTGGGGTGAGCCACCGGGAGGAGGGAGGAGGGTCTGGCTGACCGCGGGCTCTCCCTGCCGCCCCGAGGTGCGGCTCGCCCGGGACCCGCCGCCCCTTCTGCTCGAGATGCTTGCCCTGGGCATCCATTGCTACCTAAGTGCCTTTGGGGCTCTCGCTTTAGTTTCCCAGGGAGCCGACACCTTGAAAATGATGGGACAAGGCTCCGCACCTGCAGGGGTCGACAGGCAATGATTGAATGTTATCCTTCATTGTATGTGGACTTTCCTTAATGAGAAACGGCTCTCGGTGTTCCCTTGATCGTCAGTGTTTTAGATTGGGTTAGTCAGTCCTTCCAAAATGTCGCTTGGATTGGAGCAGGCCCTGTAAGCCTGTTCTGTGTGAGACGCAGGCAGAGACTAACCTTCTGAGAACTGGCAAAGAAGACCTTAACAATAAGGCATCCTAACCGAATACAGCCGACAGTGTACAGGCTTATTGTCTGCCGGGGTGTCTGTGGAAGTTTCTGAAATAGTGACTGAAATTATTCATGGGGTTAGAAAAAAGTGAAAAAAGTCAAGATTTGTTTTTTATTGGATGCAGTCCTAACTCTTCCGACATATGTGGGCTTTGCCCTTTAACATAGTTTATAGAAACCCATCCTAGCCGGCTTTCCCTGCTAAGTTAAACCTGGAATCTTGCCCTTCCCCCTTCTCCAGTTGGTCCGTGGATACCCTGGGCCACTGAAGGCTCCTGAGCTGTGCTTCCAGGTCGTTATCACAGGGCTTTCCCCGTGAATAATTTCAAACAAGGACTTCAAGATCCTTGTGTGTTTCCTTAGATCACCAGGTCATCTTGTCATGAGGAAACTCTGGGTTTAGGAAAATATTGCCGATTTTTTTCTTATGATAATTCAGTTAAAGCTTTTGTGGTTAGGAAAATATTAATGTGAGGTTTATGATGATGGTACAGAGTGGGAATGTTTTAAGCCAGCCACATAAAATTGTGTACTGAGAAGTTCATGTAAACATTAAACTGTTTCTCTGTTGTTTAAAGGCACTACAGATGTAGTGGTAGCATATAATATAACTTGGAAGTCAACTAATTTCAAGACCATTTTGGAGTGGGAACCCAAACCCATCAATTATGTCTACACTGTTCAGATAAGGTAAGCTAGGTACCAAAAAAAAAACGCGGGCAGTACTTTCTATTAACCTTGGTAGGTGCTGCGCTCCCGCCGGCCTGGACATTGCATCGCCAAATGGAAGGGAGGGAATCCCTCTCTTCCTCCCCAAACTCCTTCCATCCGCCCTCTATTCCTTCCCCACAGACCTGCCGCCCACTCAGGCGGGATATCTGGATAGGTGATCCCGGGGCCAGGAAGCTGGGGCGTCACGGGGTCTGAGCGGCTGGGGACCCTGTTTGCCCTCAGCACCTGGACCGGCCAGCCGAAGGACACTCGCGCTCGGCGGCGGGTTGAATCACGGGTGAATCAGTCCTTGCAGGGTCCCGGAGTTTCCTACTGGGAGGAGGCGGGGCGGGGTGTGGACTCGCCGGGGGCCGCCCACCGAGGCGAGGAAGGCGGGCCGGGGGCGGGGAGTCGGGAGGAGAGGCGGGGGCGGACTCCGCACAGGCGGAGGCGCAAACGTGCGCCCAGCTCTTTAAAGCGCGGCGGGCACGGGCTCCCACAAACTCTGGGCTCTCCGCGTCCCTCCCGGTTCATGCTGCAGCCCCAGGTGCCTCCAGCCCAGCCTCCGCAGCATCCTCACGTCTCCAGCCTCCGGGGCTCAGCAGAATCTTTGAGACCTCGCCGTCAGCGCCGGGACATGGCGACCCCCAACGGGCCCCGGGTGCCCTGCCCCCAGGCCGCCGTCGCTCGGGCTCTTCTTTTCGGCTTAGTCCTCATCCAGGTGGCCGGAGTCGCCGGTGAGTGGCACCCGCCTCGAAGAGCCCTGGGGTGAGCCACCGGGAGGAGGGAGGAGGGTCTGGCTGACCGCGGGCTCTCCCTGCCGCCCCGAGGTGCGGCTCGCCCGGGACCCGCCGCCCCTTCTGCTCGAGATGCTTGCCCTGGGCATCCATTGCTACCTAAGTGCCTTTGGGGCTCTCGCTTTAGTTTCCCAGGGAGCCGACACCTTGAAAATGATGGGACAAGGCTCCGCACCTGCAGGGGTCGACAGGCAATGATTGAATGTTATCCTTCATTGTATGTGGACTTTCCTTAATGAGAAACGGCTCTCGGTGTTCCCTTGATCGTCAGTGTTTTAGATTGGGTTAGTCAGTCCTTCCAAAATGTCGCTTGGATTGGAGCAGGCCCTGTAAGCCTGTTCTGTGTGAGACGCAGGCAGAGACTAACCTTCTGAGAACTGGCAAAGAAGACCTTAACAATAAGGCATCCTAACCGAATACAGCCGACAGTGTACAGGCTTATTGTCTGCCGGGGTGTCTGTGGAAGTTTCTGAAATAGTGACTGAAATTATTCATGGGGTTAGAAAAAAGTGAAAAAAGTCAAGATTTGTTTTTTATTGGATGCAGTCCTAACTCTTCCGACATATGTGGGCTTTGCCCTTTAACATAGTTTATAGAAACCCATCCTAGCCGGCTTTCCCTGCTAAGTTAAACCTGGAATCTTGCCCTTCCCCCTTCTCCAGTTGGTCCGTGGATACCCTGGGCCACTGAAGGCTCCTGAGCTGTGCTTCCAGGTCGTTATCACAGGGCTTTCCCCGTGAATAATTTCAAACAAGGACTTCAAGATCCTTGTGTGTTTCCTTAGATCACCAGGTCATCTTGTCATGAGGAAACTCTGGGTTTAGGAAAATATTGCCGATTTTTTTCTTATGATAATTCAGTTAAAGCTTTTGTGGTTAGGAAAATATTAATGTGAGGTTTATGATGATGGTACAGAGTGGGAATGTTTTAAGCCAGCCACATAAAATTGTGTACTGAGAAGTTCATGTAAACATTAAACTGTTTCTCTGTTGTTTAAAGGCACTACAGATGTAGTGGTAGCATATAATATAACTTGGAAGTCAACTAATTTCAAGACCATTTTGGAGTGGGAACCCAAACCCATCAATTATGTCTACACTGTTCAGATAAGGTAAGCTAGGTACCAAAAAAAAAGAAAAATGAGATTTTTGTTGTTTCCACTTTCCTGTGCTGAATACAGATGTCTTTAAAGCTGACTGATGGATGAAATTATTTAACAGATAATAAAGAATAAGAGGGCATTCATGGTAATTTGCTGGCGGAAGTCATACTCATTAAGTCTGTAACACTGACAGACCTTCAACTGATAGAATGTTTTGTTTTCGGAGATGATTGGGAAATTTGTGAGTATAAGCTGTGCAGATGTGAACTTTCTTGAGCAAGCCGTGGTGGCACTGATAGATGTGGTCGTGGATCACTGATAACTCATTTTTCTAAGTACACACAGCCTTTTCCCTGCTGTCTAGACTGCCAGCTGGATCTAACATGTTAGAGAAGAGGTAGGGAGGAGTTTGGACCTATACGTTGCCCCTAAGCAATGTTTGATTCATTAATCTTTGGATTCATGATTCAAAATTCCGTTGCATACATGATCTTGGAGGAGGTCAAATCCGTGATTCACGGAGCAGGGAAGGAATACACCATCAAGTTTTTGGTTTCTGAAATGTTCTAGGATGCTTGGTAAAGATCTTATTAAGTAGAGGATAGCAGCTATGGAAACTAAGACTCCTTATAGAAGGTACAGACATGTCGCTGACTAAAATTAAAGGTTTTTTTTGCTGTTTTGTTATAGCATTTGAAATGCAGCTCTTAAATATGGAGTGGGTCTTTTAGGCGGATGTTCTTTTTTTTTTTTTTTTGCCCCAACATCAACTTCATGACAACTATTGCCAAGCCAACAGGGAAGAAAATTTGTGTGTGCATGCATACATGCTTGTATATATACAAAGAAAGATTTAGAGGAATTTAAAAGTCGAGGTAATAATTACAATTATGGCCAAACTTGTCAAATCAGATTCCACTCGAGGAAAGTTACTAATTCCACAAATGTAGGCAGGGCTGAAGTTTACCTTAGTAGACACTTTGTTTCTGAGTAGTGAAAAGAAGATTTTAGGAAGAATGCTTACCTCCTAAATACATTGAATCTTAAGTTTGGTGAACTTGAGAAAACATATTTCTGATTTACCAGATTTTTAAACATTTAGACTTTGTCAATTCTGAGTTCTCAGACTGCAAGGCTACTGTTATGTAAGCGTGTCAAGTATTAAGTTCTCAACTGCAAGGCTGCTATTATTTAAGCGGACATGGCGCCCGTGTGCAAACAACCCAGCGCAGAGCTGCAGCTTGGGGGCGGCCGCGGGCCCTGGGTGGGGCTGGTTCCGGCCCAGCGGGCCATCTATCCTCGTGTGCTAGAGGAACTGTGAGTGGTCACAAGCCCCTGCCGGAGACCCGCACTCTTCCGTTACCAGCCCACGGGTAAATGGGATTCCTCGGTAAAGGGACCATAGTAGTCGTTTTATAGACGAGGAAACCCGCCCTGGAAAAGTAAGGGATTTACCTTGGTGTGCTCACAACAGGGTCAGGAAGCAAGGCTACGGAGCAGCGCGCACCCCCACCTTCTCAGTGGGTCTGCGTGAGTCTTATGTGAGACTCCAGAGCCGGGAAGAAGAAGGAGAGCCGTTCCCGCTGGTCCCTCAGTGCACCTTTCTCCCTCCCGGTCGTCTTCCCTAGAGAAAGTGTCTTGACCCGCCGCTCCTCCAGAGCCAGCCGCCCCACCACCAGCCGGTCCCCAGACACAGGGCGCCACAGCTGTGCCTGGAGCTCCAACTGCTTTTTTCCCTTTTGGAAACAGTTTTCAGTCGCAAAGTGTTACTGGTTCAAGCCTTGCCACCCAACCATCCCCTGAAATACTGGTTCCATAAATTCTAAATTGGAACTTCCAGAGCTTGTAGAAAATAACCTGCTCCTTAATTGGTGGGTCTGAATTCTGTTGGGATTTTTTAGAAGTTCAGGCGGGACTTTTATTATTTCCAAATCAGGAGATTTTGCAATGCCCAGAGGAACCTCGGAGGCGTTTATAGTGTTATTGCTGATAATAGCAGTCAGAGGAACTGACTGCAGAATTGCCCCTTCCCATCCAGTTCACAGTACTTAAAAGCTCTATAACTTTTGGTGATTATTACCTGTGCTAAATTTTCCCAGAGGTCTGTGGTTCCTCCTGTGAGCTGAAGGAACCACAGATGCTATCTCTCAGATGGAATGTAGCCACAGCACCCAGAAGTGTTTCTCCTGTTATCTGAACAACTTGTTTGCCATAGCAGTGGAGAAGAATCATCAGGTTCTTGTTCACTTTTTAAAATAGAAATGATGCTGTTTTAAAAAAGGCATTCTGGTCATTCTGGAATTAAGGCTGCATCTCTACTTTTATCACAGAAAATTAGAGAAATCCAAGAGTATGTAAACATATTTCTGTCTTAATCGTAGTTTGTGAATTTACGGACCAAGAGTGTGTTTATCCATACCCTCTTAGCCTGGTTATTTAGTTCAGACTTTTAAAAGATTCTTATTTATGATTCTTATGCCTGGATTTAGACAGTTAAGTCCATATGGCAGCTTGTTTCCTCCCCAGTTCAGCCTCTAAATGTAAACCATCTAATGCTCCACAAATCCTGGCCATGTGCAAGCCCTACAGCCCCACTGTTTGATGGAGGAGCACCAGGGCTGGAAGTACCAGGCTGACTTAAGTGCTTTAATGAGATATCCGTGCCGGGGCCAGGGAAGGGAGAGGTCAGTTCTGAGCAAGGAGATCTGGAGTTTCCTGTAGAAGGTGGGACTGGAGTGTGGCCTGGAATGATGGGCAGGACACTCTGGGGGTTGATGATGGGGAACAACAGAGCAGCTGTCAACTCGCGTGGGACACTTGTCAGTGCATCGAGTGGCACTGACATTTTTCTAGGAATTGTTTCAGTTCTGCAGAATAGTTTCACGTTTTTCATAGAAGTTCTTTATATCATTTCAGGATAATTTCATTTTTAGTGCTTCTTTAAATCATTTTCTCTTCGATGATATCTTACAAAAGAAAAATCTGTCTTAAGAGACAGATCTGTCTCTTAGTCTCAGACTTTGACAGACACTACCTGTATTGTTACTCTATAACTTTTGATGGCTCATCCTGTGAAAGTGAGGGAGGCAAGTATTGATCGTATAATGAGAAGAACAGACCCAGCTCTCATCTCATAAGCTGTAAGACCTTATACAAGTTACCTAGCAGCTCTGAGCTTAAGTATCCTCATATGTGAGAAAGATCCAGTACTTTCTTGAAAGGATTAATACCAAACGAAGTAACATGTTTAAGGGTCCAGTAGAGCGCCTGGCTTATGGTAGTTTTTAAACTGTTAAGTAACCACACCAGTAATGGTCACAATAGAATGTAATAGAATAGACTGTATAATTATATAGACTCTATGCAGAGAAGGCAATGGCACCCCACTCCAGTACTCTTGCCTGGAAACTCCCATGGACGGAGGAGCCTGATAGGCTGCAGTCCATGGGGTCGCTGAGTCAGACAAGACTGAGCGACTTCGCTTTCACTTTTCACTTTCATGCTTTGGAGAAGGAAATGGCGACCCACTCCAGTGTTCTTGCCTGGAGAATCCCAGGGATGGCGGAGCCCAATGGGCTGCCATCTGTGGGGTCGCACAGAGTCGGACACGACTGAAGCGACTTAGCGGCAGCAGCAGCATAGACTCTATGACTGCATTGACTATATTCGACATAGAATACAGAATGTGATAAATAGAATATAACGGTATAATAAGTAGACTAATAAATAATTGAGTCTTGATGGAAAATTGTCCCTTCTCCCACATAGTCATGACAGATCATCTACATTTTAAGAAAGGTATTTAACAAAATGATTCAGAGCACAGACCCAGTAGTCAAACTGCTGTCTGGCTCAAAAATACAGCTGTGTGACTTTGCGCTGGTCACTCAACCTCCCTTCGCCTCAGTGGCCTTATGTGTAAGAACAAAGACAATTACAGAGCGCCTCCCACCCCCAACCCCCGCCCCACCAAAGGTTGCTGAGAGGACCGGAAGTGCTCAGCGTAGCAAAGACCTCCTCAGGACTGCTTGTGGAAGTCAGTGCTGGAACACAGCAGCCCAGCCAGAAAACAGGTACCTTGGATGCAAATCATAATGTTCCATTTCGCTTCCTTCCTTTCCTCAGCCCTAGATTAGGAAACTGGAAAAACAAATGCATTTACACAACAAATACGGAGTGTGACGTCACTGATGAGATTGTGAAAAATGTGAAAGAGACATATTTGGCGAGGGTCCTTTCCTACCCGCTGGACGCCAGCAGTTTCACTGTGGAGCCTCCATTTACCAACTCCCCGGAGTTCACACCCTACTTAGAGAGTAAGTAGCTCGATTTGTAGTAACATTTCATTCTTGTTTTCACAAACTTCTAAATATTCTGTGAGCTTGTGACCCTTAGGAATGATTACATTTAAAAAATGTTTATCCATAAACACATCTTGTTTTCCCAGAAAGTAGTGAGTGCCGCAGCCCTCTTCGCTCATTCTGGATGTGGTAGGAGGCTCATGGGACGTGAACTTTGGAGTTGATAAAAATGTCATCAAGTAGCTTTCTCCACCAGTCTGTCCCCAGACCCTACCAGTAACTGGCTGGATAGGGGGCAGAGAGTAGGAAATTCACAAAAGGCTGGCAGTTCCAGTATTTCCCATATATATTGGTGACCAAAAAGTTCCATAAGATCTTATGGAAAAGCCCAAATGAAATTTTTGACTGACCCAATATTTAGGAGATTTTATATATCTTCTGAATTTTGTGTCCCATCATCAGACCAGAAGTCCCAATTAGGGTTTCTCACAGAAGATTACAAATCCACGGGGAAAGTTTAGTTTCCCTTCCATCCCATCATTGGGCTTACTGACCTTTTTCCTCGCTTGACCAGGATTTGAGCCCTGTGATATGCTGGCGCTTGCCGGGCCAGCTCCCATCCTGCTTCCTTCATGCTGCTCTTGAAAACACAGAGTGCTTTTCTCCCCAGCCTTTGCTAAGGGAGTACAAAGGATTCCCGCCAAGTAGGAGACGCAGATTTTTCATCATGGCTATGGGTCTGAACTAAGTATTTTAAATAAACACACATGTAGCACATTGAGAAGAGTGAAATCAGCGGCTTTGGTAGAAGATTTAGAGTGAAAGTGTTGTGTTATTGGTGTTTTTATGTTTACCCCGCTGATACCCCACGGGGAATTTCTCCAGGCAGGGGTGGAGAGAATGGGGCAGAGGAATAGGCAGCCCCTTTCCCCTTAGTGCCTACTCTGAGGGTGGAAACAGGGGGCAGCCTCACCCCAGGTGAATCGGACGACCTGCCCTGAGCCTCTGTCTGCCAGAGTCTGTCTTCAGCTCCTTAGTGCTTTTAGCTGTGTGCCTCTCCCGGTTCTAAGCTTAGACCCCACCCATGACCATCTACAGTAACTACAGGTTCACTGATATTTAGTCTCCCTCCATGGGCAGCATCCTCACGATTTCTTTTTATGGTTGTTGAGGATTTTTTAAAATGACTTTTATTTATTTTTATTTTTGGCCGTGCTGGGTCCTCCTTGCTGCATGGGCTCCTCGCTAGTTGCGGTGAACAGGCTTCTCATGTCGATGGCTTCTCCTGTGGAGCACCGGCTTGAGGGCGCATGGCCTCAGTACCTGTGGTTTCTGGGCTCTAGAGCACAGGCTCAGTAGTGGTGGTGCAAGGGCTTAGTTGCCCTGAGGCGTGTGGGATCTAACCGGATCAGGGATCAAGTCCCTGTCCCCTGCATTGGCCGGCAGATTCTTTAACACTGAATCAGCAGGGAAGCCCCGTTCTTGAGCTTTTTGTAAGCTACTTCAAATCCTTTTTTGGTGCAAGAGAGAAAATAGTTTATATTTCTGTGTGCTGATACACACACATCCTTGCCTATAAGTCCTATTGAATTATGAGGATTTGTTTCACTATTATTCAACCAAAGCACATGAGATAATTGAGCCATCGAAGAGACCTGGTGGTTAAAAGTGATTTTTTTGAGATACCAAGGACATTTCATGGCCTCTCCCACAGGCTCTATTGTATCTAAAATATGGAATCTTTTGCAGCTGTTTGGTTAACCACATGTGGCTGTTGAGCACTTGAAATGTCAGCTAATGCCGTATGTGTAAAATAGACACTGGATTTTGAGAAAGATCTCAAAGTTTTCATGTTGATTAAATGTTAAAGTTATAATATTTTAGCCATATTGGGTTAAATGGAACAGATTAACCTCACTCATTCCTTTATACTTTTTCTAATGTGACCACAAGGAGATTTAAAGTGACATCTGTGGCTCCCAGTACGTTTCCGCTAGACAGCACGGCTGTAGAATGTCTCGTGGTTCAGCTCTGGTGCCAGGGAGCTGGTTCTTTGAGGTATTTCGTGAGGGATGACTAGGTGGTTATTAACCATGATAACTCAATGGGGTTCTACTTTGTATAGAATTCTTTAGTCCCAACGAAGCTCATTTTCTGTGTTTTAGCAAACCTTGGACAGCCAACAATTCAGAGTTTTGAACAAGTTGGGACAAAACTGAATGTGACCGTAGAAGATGCACGTACATTAGTCAGAGCGAACAGCACATTTCTAAGCCTCCGGGATGTTTTTGGCAAGGACTTGAATTATACACTTTATTACTGGAAAGCTTCCAGTACAGGAAAGGTGAGCATTCTTTTGTTTCTATGACTTTTTTAAAATTGCAAATCCTTGATTTCACTTCTTCTCCAAGTCAAACATCAAAGCAAGTGGTTGACAGGGCAGTGTTGTGGAGTGGGAAGCCGACTGCTGTCTTGGGTCTGCCTGTGACTTCGGCTGCTTTGGACTGGCCTGCCTCGGGTACCCAGATTCCCAGCCAAGGGGCAGGACCAGTCATCTCTAAGGTTCCCACCAGCTCCCGCATTTCTTCTTCTGTTGAGGATCCCAGAGACAGAATTTGTTTTTCATTCAACAATTAGTACTTCTTTCCTTTTTTCCTTTCTTGCAGATATCTTCTAATGGGGCTAAATATTGGGTTGACTGTATCCAAAGTGGATGTCTTCATCCTTGGGGAAAAAAATCCTTAGCAGTTATCAGGGGGAGCTTGATGAGCCAGCTGACTTCCAATCTTTATGTCAGATGTGTCCACATAGGCTGGGCTTCCCTGGTGGCTCAGACCATAAACAATCTGCCTGCAATGCAGGAGACCCAGGTTCTATCCCTGAGCTGGAAAGATCCCCTGGAAAAGGGAATGGCTACCCACTCCAGTATTCTTACCTGGAAAATTCCATGGACTGAGGAGCCTGGTGGGCTATAGTCCATGGGGTCGCATAGAGTCAGACACAACTGAGCGACTAACACTGTCATTTTACTACCACACGGACTTCGTAAAGGCAACAGAATTCACTCTGAGCCTGGATGAATAAAGAACTCTTATCTTTTAACAGAAAAAGGCCACGACAAACACTAATGGGTTTTTGATTGATGTGGATAAAGGCGAAAACTATTGTTTCCATGTTCAAGCAGTGATTCTATCGCGAAGAGCTAACCAGAAGAGTCCAGAAAGTCCCATCGAGTGCACTAGCCACGAGAAAGGTCTGTCCACAGGTGAGGCTCTGCCCATGATCTGGGAGGCAGGGCTGCCTTCCACAGGACTAGCTACACCCTCAGGACTAGACATACTATCTTCAGGGGAAAACTGCCTGGGTTTCTTGTGGTTGGGGCGGGGGAGGGTACTCATGACTTTAGACATTTAGTTTCTGTGTCATTCCCTTGTATTAACAGGTGTTTTTTAGTTTTTTGTTTTTTTTTTAGCACCTAGCATGCACTAAGCTCTCTGCTGAGCAAGCCCTGGGCCCATGGTAGATGTTTGGGATATAGTATCAAATCACAGATTTCTCTGGGCATTTTTTCATACTTCTGGTTTGTGGGGAGCTTCACCAGCTCACCTGGGGAACTGGGTACAGCAACACCCCATAGACATTTGTGAGCACCTATCGTGGGCCGCTGTTAGCCCAGGGTCATAACCCATGAAGCAAAGGGGTTGGGGCTAGCAGATATGCCCTGTGTACATGTGTGTGCCTCACTGGCACACAGACGCCAGGTGAGGCGTGGATCTTATCTGGAGGTGCCTCAGACGTGTGCACGAGGCTGAGAGCCCAGGAGTCTGCCTCCAGGCTTGACTGGGATTGCGCTCTGAGGAAGGGAACAGAAGAGTGAGAGGACAGGAATAACGACCTAGTGCCTTGCCGAGAGGTAGTTTAGATGTTTTAAAGTCACTTTAAAAATTCTCTCCTGTTAACTGACATTGCCAGAAGGGAAGGGCTCTCCTCCTCCCAGGTCCTGCACCGTTTGGGCCGTCACACCCGCAGCCCTCACATCCATCTTCCTGAAGCCAGCTTGAGTTCCCCTGCCTCACTGTCTTCGCACACACCTAGATCACTGCTTCCCCTGCCTCTTCCCTCTCTGCTGAAATGTGTCCTCTGAGAATCATTTCATGTGCTGCCTCTACCAGGAAGCCTTCTTATTGCCCCAACCAGTTACGTCTTCTTTATGTGAATCTGGGTAGCACTCTGTATCTCTCTCTGCACTGATAGTTCATCTTCTACTATATTAGCATTGCTACCCAACTCAGCATCATCTTTAGCCACTTGTTTCTAACAGCTATTCTTGCTTCCATCTACATGTATCTTTCCAGACTGTGAGCATTATCCATTGTTGTCAATTGCCTGCAGACATCTAGGGTTTGAGAGATTCTTTCCTAACAGAAATGTGTGGTGGAGAAAAGAGATTTCAAGTTACACAAAAGCTGGATGGTGTAATTTGGGGTTACGCCCTGGGTTCTGCCTAGTGAGATTCAGGCTCTCTCTCTGAGTTGACTTGGTACCTTTTATTTTTCAGAGCTTTTCTTCATCATTGGAGCAGTGATGCTTGTGGTCATCATCTTCATCATCGTCCTGGCTGTGTCTCTGCACAAGTGCAGGAAGGTGAGAGCAGAGCGAAGTGGGAAGGAGAACACGCCCCTCCACGCTGCATAGAAGATCCTGCTCTTGGATCTTTCTGCCAACTGCAGAGCTCGTGATGCACTGTGACCAGGAGCTCTTAAGGCGGTAGAACACATGGAAACACAAGTGAGTGTTCTGGAGCATACAGACCCTGGGGCTCAAAGAAAGTTCTTATCTGACCTCTTCTTGCAATTAGCATCTTGGTTTCAACATCAGCGTTAAGACACTTTGGAATGTAACGAGCGGTACAACCAACTCCAAGTTTTTAAAATTGCTATTTTAACACTAAGGCACCTTTTGCATATATCATGCTTTCATACTGTATATTTTCTACATTCAAGTTGAAGCCAGATTATCTAAGGAAAAGCAAATGAACAAATGCCTTAAAAATTCCTGCGTGGACTTTTGGAGAACTTTTGAGAGGCTGACATCAAACCATGTGGGAAAGTAAGGTGGAAATTGGGTGGACTTTCTAACGTATGTCTATCTGTTTGTAATATGGTGTTTAAGGTCTTTTTTTTTTTTTGAGTGCTTTCAGAGGTTTGAACAATTAGCAAACGTTTATATGAATGTGTTAAAAGCAGAAGACTTGTATTTGGAGCACATTCTTAATATGCATTACAGTTTAGCACTTTAACTGACAAACGCTGTTGATGAAACATTTGACAGCTAACTGTTTTTATAAGACTACTCTACCAACAAATCATATAGAGTTTAAGATTTAAGGTACTTCAAACTTTATGGTCCACATTGTATGTATTTATATAATTTGAAAAAGGTTTTATATATGGGGATTTTCTATTTATAGAGGTAATATTTTTCTGTTTGTATATTTTGAGATAATTTATTTAATATACTTTTATATAAATAAAGGTGACTGGGATATGTGACTATTACATGTTCCAGTTATTATTTATGGTTTGGCCTTTGCATTGGTTGATTCTACTGCAGTAGCAAGGGACGCTGAAATTTTTAGTGGCTTATGACAATGGTATCTTTATGTTACACTTATGGTTTGGTGGCTGTGGACTGACTGCAGCTCTTCTTAATGTCTTCTCATTCATTCTAGGACCCAAATCAAAGGTGAAACCCCTTTTAGAATCAGGACAGTGAAATCAATGTGGCTTAGTCGTGTCCGACTCTTTGAGACCCCATGGACTATGCAGTCCATGGAATTCTCCAGGCCAGAATACTGGAGTGGGTGGCTGTTTCCTTCTCACAGAAGGCAAAGGAAAAACAGGTAGAACAGGCAGCCATGTCTTCAGGCTTTAAGCTGCCTCCTAGGGCTTCCCAGCTGGTGCTAGTGGTAAAGAACCCACCTGCCAATGCGGGAGACTTAAGCTGCCTCCTAAAACTTCTGCTCCAGAGTGGCAATATGTCACTTCTGCTTACGTACCATTGGCCCAGGCAGGACATATGACAAAGCCTGACATTACCCTGTGGGAGGCACCACGGGCCACACGGCAGTGGGCAGGGATGTATATTTCCTCCCAGGGAAGGGAGGAAATTGCCTGCCATCTACCACCGACTTAGCGGGAGAGAGTTCTTCCCGTGGGCATTAGTTTGAGTTGCACATGAAGGTTGGAGAGGAGAACAGAAGAAAAATTTTTTGAATTGTTCAAAGAAAATTGGATAAAAGGACAATGTAAGATAGGAAGAGAGGGAAGTGGAGTGGAGTTTCTAGAATTAATTAAAAGCAAACTAGATTGAGGGGCCTCCCAGGTGGCACAGTTCGTAAAGAACTCCCCTGCCAATGCAGGAGACACAAGAGACATGGTTTCCATCCTGAGTTGGGAGGATCCCCTGAAGTCGAAAATGGCAACCCACTCCATTATTCTTGCCTGGAAGATTCCATGGACAGAGGAGCCTGGTGGGCTACAGTCCATGGGGTCGCAAAGAGTCAGACATGACTGAGCATGCGCGCACACACACAGTTGAGAGCCCTTTGTGACGTCAAGGGCTGCTCCTTGACAGTGGCCTTACCAATGGGCCACTGACTTCACTACCTCTGTCTGGAATGTAGAAAGTGAGTCCTCCATTCAAATGCAAATAAAATCTAACAGATTGAAAGAGGATTCTAAATAGAGATGAAAATGAGACTCCTGGCACACCCTTAAGCCACAGTCTTGTTTGCTTCCTGCACGGTGTGGGGGCTGTCTCTTATACACATCTCATTGCCTTTCTTTGGGATTGGAATGAAAACTGAATGCTGCCCTCCAGTGGGCCAAATCATACTTCATTATTTATTCTGGCCCCTTAGAGTGTCCTGAAAAGCTAACTGCTAGTAAACTAAACGTTCATGCTTTGAAGACAGGTTTTTACAATCTTAAATCATTAACCAAGTTTGACTTACATATAAGAGACTAATATTTGTGAAATCCAAAGATATTTTACCTTAGTTACAGCTGACAGCCAGGAACCTAAGGATTTGTCTCAAATAAACAAAGGAAAAAATTCGTAATAAATAAACTCATTTCCAAATGTAGTTTTCACCTGTTCTAAGACGTGTGTATTTAGCATGTGTGATTTTTCTCCAGTAGTTACCTGAGAAGCACTGTGACAGTTAGTGTGACTTTCATTCATACCACACGCACTCAATTGACTCTAGCTCTTTCTCACACCCCTGCTTTTCAGCTGCAGACAGAAGTGATTCTGGCTTTGCCATTCAGCACATTCCTTCCTCGTGTCTGCAGAAATTGGCACATGCGCTAACCTGTTCTAGGAAGGGTGACTCTCGGGGCTCTTTCTGGGAATGTCAGGATGCTCTCTCTCTTGCTGAACATAATGAAGAATGTGTTATCCACAATGTTAGCTTAATCCAATGGTCCTCAAAGTGTGGTCCCATATTGCATGTGATGGAATAAGAGTGAGCATCATTTGAGAACTTATTAGAGAAGTAAATTCATAACCCTGACCTCAGACTTACTCACTTAGAAATCTATATTTTAACAAGCAGTCTTTCAAGTGATCTAATGCTCAGTAAAGTTTCAGAACCGTTGGCTTAATCTCTAATTTACTGCCATAAGAGACTAGGAATAGTTCTATTCTCAAACGGGACATTTCTGAGCCAAGAGAGGTCCGAACTCAGTCTGCTGTGAAGCCTAAATCAAAGGAAGAATTCATAGAGCCTAGGTAAGATCTCGGTCTGCAGCTGCTGCATTGGAAGGCCTATCACACATGGTCTGTTAGGACTTTTCCTGTTGCAAGGTGCCGAAACTCAGGAGAACTTCAGCAAAATTGGGAAGCCTATTCTTTTTGTCAAGTGAGCTAATTGTTCGAAAGTTCTTCAATACTTTTTAGCTTAAATTCCATGATTATGTGTTATTAGATACAACACAAATAATTACCAACTGAAAGATAACAGTACCTCTGGCAGAAACGGAAATACTTTATAACAATCTAGAAGTTTTGTAACAGAAATTGCAATCCACCTTGAACACACAAAATCCAACAAGCATTTAGAACGGGGTTCTAAAAAAACTTTAAGAAAGGTTTTTGACATAATGCAGCCTGAATTTCAAAAGTCACTGGAAATCTATGCTCCATCTGTGAAGCAACATGTCTTCTCTAAGTTTATAAGGTCAGAGAACAAGAAACTTTCAGAAGGGCAGGAAGATGCTTTTCCTTTGCATAACAGCGTCTGGGTGGGAAGTACCCTTTAAGACCAAGATTGTGGCGCCATCTTCGGTTGCTGAGAAAGATTGCAACTTGACTAGAATTCATGAACTGGGCTTCCCTGGTGACTAAGCTGGTAAAGTGTCTGCCTGCAATGTGGGAGACGTGGGTTCAATCCCTAGGATGGGAAGATTCCCCTGGAGAAGGGAACAGCTACCCACTCCAGTATTCTGGCCTGGAGAATTCCATGGACTGTATAGTCCATGGGGTCACAAAGAATTGGATACGACTGAGCGACTTTCACACATACATAGTAAATAAAACCCAGAACACCCATAAATGATTAAGAATGAAGGAACATGGGGGTTGGAGTGGTCAGAATCACTGGACCAGAGAACCTTCTCCAAGGTGCTACAAGTCTACCTGTGATGGTCTCTTTAGTCCAAAGCTGGAGAGCTCCACTCCAGAATCTGCTTGCAATACAAAGTGTGGCCTTGGGACATCATTTGAGAGGTAGTTAGAGATAGAAATTTTCAGATCCTACCCCCATCCTACCAGAATCTGCATTTTCCAGGCACTTTGTATGCACACTGAAGTCTGGGAAGCTCTGCGCTTTCCCCAGTCATTTAGCCCACTGTTCTGATTTCACAAAGACAGGGTAGGGGAAGTAAGGTGGAGAAAGGAGAGAGACACTTCAGCAATGGATAGAAGTGCACAGCCCTGACAAGAAGATGCCATTTAGTAACCTTAAATATCAGCAAGTTATTAATCCATGCCAAAACTAAAAGCGGAGACATGATCATACTCAAATACTACACCTTTCACTAGGATAGTATTTTGAGGACCTCTGCTTTAATTCACAAGTTTCTTAACACCAGAAGCTTTTCTGCCTTGGTTTCACGGATTCATGCGCCCTGCTTCTACCTACCCGGCCTCCAAGACTGTGGATAATAACTCCTGATCTCACTCAGGTGCCTTCCTCTCCCAGATGCCCAGTGTACTCTTCCTACCTCCTTCCCACACTCTCACAGGTCTTTCTTCCCACCCATAATGTTGTACAGAATAGATATTTACTTGCCATGGCCCCTTTCTAGATGGTAATTTTTTCCGGCAAGAACCATGCTTATGCATTTGAATTCATTCATTTATTCTAATATTGTGTGTACGCAGTCATGTCTGACTCTTTTGCAGCCCCATGGACTATACCCCACCAGGCTCCTCTGTCCATGGGATTTTCCAGGCAAGAATATTGGAGTGCATTGTCATTTACTTTTCCAGGGTATATTCCTGACCCAGGATCAAACCCACATCTCTTGCATCTCCTGCGTTCTAATATTAAGCACCTACTATTTGATAAAATATAAATGATACAATCTCAGCTCTTGTGGAGCTCATGTGTTTGTGGGGTAAAATGACAAACAGGTAATGACAACAGAACGTAAACATTATGATAAGGGAAGTCTAGGGTGCTTTGGGGAACTCAGATGGGGCCCTCTAACCTGGACTTGGAAGGGCTATCTAAAAATATCAGCTGAAGGATAGAGTTAACCAATTGGATAGAGGAAAGGGAAAGGAGGAAGCATGAGAAGGGTTCCAGAAGAGGGAAGGCTTGATCACAAACAGTAACTTGAACACAGGAAAATGCCAAAAATAAATGCGTGTTTGACAAAATCTGGAGTTTTATATTGCCTTCAGCATCCCAAAGTCAAAGCCATTTGGCTAAATATCTTTGGCTAACTTGAGAGCTGGGCCAATTAATTTATGTTTAAAATTTATCTTTCTAGGGAATATATGTATATGTATAACCGATTCACTTTGCTGTATAGCAAAAACTAACACAATATTGTAAAGCAACTATACTCCAATAAAAATTTAAAAAGTATACACAGCCTCTGTCTTCTAGGACTTCATAGTCTGACATGGGAGACAGATATGATATTAAATAATTGTCATGCAGGACACGACTGAGTGAACTGAACACAGAAGCGATTTCTTCAATTGAGCAGGTGCAGAAGTAGCACTGATTAGGAGTTTCCTCCCCTTTAGAAGAGCATCATTACAGGGTGTGGTCAATTCTTAGTTACTTAGCTGCAACAGAGCTTCCCCATTTCCCCACACAATCTCCAATTAGAAGACTATTATCTAGGTTGAAAACAACAGAGACCTTTATCAATTAAAAAATAAAAATGTATCTTTCTTTAAAAAAGTTTTAGAAAGTACTAGCTCTATTTTTTTAAATTTAGGATGATCATTAATACTTTAAGAAGCATTTTCAGAGAACCAGAATGGCCAGGTCACAGAGCTTGCTCTTTCATTCTAAGAACTAGCAAAAAGAGCTTTACCTGAGTCAGCGGAACATTCTAAAAAAATTATATATCATGGGTCTGCTCTAATCACTGGAAATATGATACTCTAAAGAACACCTCAGAATCATGGCCTGACTTTTCATTTTGAGTTTCCTTAAATGTATTATCCTCTTTATTGCTAAAATAAGCAAACTTTTGTGGGAAAAAATGAATATAATGACTTTTAAAAGTCTTTATGGACTTCCAAAGATGAAACATGCTTCCCTTCTCCTTCCTAAGACCCCACTACCATGATACTAAGTAATCTTAAAAGGTTATAATCTATAGAGACAAAGAAAAAAAGAGAGAGGAAATTAATGGACTCAGTTAATAATGCACTGAGGCATAAAAAAAGCTTATACACAGAAAGGGGAGTCATACCCTATTGTGTGCAGAGGAGGAAAGGAGGAGAGGAAAATTAATTTGCCTTCAAAGAGCTCTCAAGAGGCTCAGACATCCGACTTGCCAGATATGGCAGAGGATATTCTTGAGACTATATTCAGAAGGACAGTGGCTATAAAAAATATTTAGGGGAAAAGGATCTTAAGCTTAAGTTCAGTTATTATAGCTGAACTTCCCACCAAGTGTAACAGAACAAGGATATTTTCACACATAAGGGACTTCACAGAATTTTCCTTCCATGCTTTCTTTCCCAGGATGCTGCTGTAGGACACGTTCCACTGAACAAGTGAGTAAATGCCAAACAGAGGAAGATGTGGGATGCAGTGCAAGAGAGCTCAGTGTCAGGCTGATAGCTCGGTGGGCCTACAGAACCACAGTGAAGAGAGACAGAGGACCCCAGGGAGACTATCTCTGGCAAGTAATAGAACACTGACATGGTGGCACAGCTGGGAATAATTGAAGATTGTTATCTGACAATTACAGCAGATGGGGCAAAAAAAAATTTTTTTTTAAAGGAAGGCAATCAGAAACTAGAGGGGAAAGACAGTAAGAAAGGGACACAGTTTTCTGCTTGGTTCTGCAGTAAACAGTATTACAGATTCATTAGAGAAAAACACTTGGAAAAAAAGAAACAAACACTGATCATTAATTGTAAATGATTTAACTGGAGCTTCTGCTGTATTCCATCAATTGCAGAAGTATTCTATAAGTGAGCCAGACAGCCCTTCAGTAACACCTATAATGGCTCCTGTGTTGCTTATTTCTTCACAGGAAGTTAGGATGATTAGCTAAAGCCCACCTGTGACAAACTCAAACCCTCACACATCGACTGCTTTAAATATAGTCCCAAACCATAGTTTTAGCCGATCAGAGCCTACCTACTTTACATATCCCATGAAACTGTATTGAACATCTGCTGACCATAGGTAAGATAATCCTATAAGACCCCAAACCACTGTTGTCACAGAGCAATTGCTGCTGAGGGACATCACCTAGACATGTGAACCCTTCTCTGATTTCCACGATCCCCCTGGGAGTCCCCTTGTCCTACTGCCTTATAGGTGGAGGTCTCACGCCACCATCTCTGGAACTAATTTTTTCTTAGTTCTGTCAGTTTTCACATGTTGAAGAACTTCCTCTCTCATCCAATCCTGTCCAAGTGCTGCCCAAATAAAGTTTATGTGTTACTGCCTCCCATGATCTTGTCTCCTTGATCAACTCCCAAGCCCCTGAGCTTACCACCAGAAGTTACAAAGGTTTACAGGCATAAGGGGAGGGAATAGAGAACTCACTTCCCGATGCAGTATGTTGATCCCACACTGGAAAGAACATGTGGGGTAGGACCATCCTTGGAAGACACTATCTGTCACAAAGACACATTTATAAAAACTAACGACTAGGAAATAAGACAGATACAAGAATCAGAAAATAAAACAGAATCAACAAACATCAAATGCCTAGCAATAAAGCTAATGAAAATATGTAATACCTCTACACTGAAAACAACATTCAGTTCAGTTGCTCAGTGGTGTCTGACTCTTTGAGACCCCATGGACTGCAGCCTCCCAGGGTTCTCTGTCCATTACCGACTCCCAGAGCTTGCCCAAACTCATGTCCATCGAGTCAGTGATGCCATCCAACCATCTCATCCTCTGTCGTCCCCTTCTCCTCCTGCTCTCAATCTTTCCCAGCATCAGGGTCTTTTCAAATGAGTCAGTTCTTCACATCAGGCGGCCAAAGTATCGGAGCTTCAGCTTCAGCATCAGTCCTTCCAATGAATATTCAGGACTGATTTCCTTTACGATTGACTGGTTTGCTCTCCTTGCAGTTCAAGAGAGTCTTCTCCAACACTACAGTTCAAAAGCATCAATTCTTCAGTGCTCAGCTTTCTTTATAGTCCAACTCTCACATCCATACACAACATAGAAAAAACTATCTTTGACTAAATGAAACTTTGTTGGAAAGTAATATCTCTGCTTTTTAATATGCTGTCTAGGTTGACCATAGCTTTCCTTCCAAGGAGCATCTTTTTAATTTCATGGCTTCAGTCACCATCTGCAGTGATTTTGGAGCCCAAGAAAATAAGTCTGTCATTGTTTCCATTGTTTCCCCATCTATTTGCCATGAAGTGATGGAACTGGATGCCATGATCTTCATTTTTTGAATGTTGAGTTTTAAGCCAGCTTTTTCACTCTCTTCTTTCACTTTCATCAAGAGGCTCCTTAGTTCCTCTTCACTTTCTTCCATCAGGGTGGTGTCACCTGCATATCTGAGGTTATTGATATTTCTCCCAGCAATCTTGATTCCAGCTTGTGCTTCATCCAGCTCAGCATTTTGCATGATGTATTCTGCATAAAGTAAAAGAAGCAGGGTGACAATATACAGCCTTGACATACTCCTTTCCCAATTTGGAAACAGTTTGTTGTTATATGCCCAGTTCTAACTGTTGCTTCTTGACCTGCATACAGATTTCTCAAGAGGCAGGTCAGATGGTCTGGTATTCCCATCTCTTTCAAAATTTTCCAGTTTGTTGTGATCCACACAGTCAAAGGTTTTGGAGTACTCAATAAAGCAGAAGTAGTTATTTTTCTGGAATTCTCTTGCGTTTTCTATGATCCAACAGATGTTGGCAATTTGATCTCTGGTTCCTCTGCCTTTTCTAAATCCAGCTTGAACATCTGGAAGTTCTCAGTTCACATATTGTTGAAGCCTAGCTTGGAGAATTTTGAACCTTCCTTTGATAGCATTGAGATGAGTGTAATTGTGCAGTAGTGTGAACATTCCTTGGCATTGCTTTTCTTTGGGATGGGAATGAAAACTGACCTTTTCCAATCCTGCAGCTGCTGCTGAGTTTTTCAAATTTGCTGGCATATTGAGTGCAGCACTTTCACAGCATCATCTTTTAGGACTTGAAATAGCTCAACTGGAATTCCATCACCTCCACTAGCTTTGTTTGTAGTGATGTTTCCCAAGGCCCACTTGACCTCACACTCCAGGGTATCTGGCTTTAGGTGAGTGATCACACCATCATGGTTATCTGGGTCACTAAG
Organism: Cephalophus harveyi; assembly: GCA_006410635.1. Classification (NCBI taxonomy): domain Eukaryota; kingdom Metazoa; phylum Chordata; class Mammalia; order Artiodactyla; family Bovidae; genus Cephalophus; species Cephalophus harveyi. Next base: position 99,838 of record SJYT01043515.1, read on the forward strand.
ATCTTTTTTGTACAGTTCTGTGTATTCTTGCCACCTCTCCTTAATATTTTCTGCTTCTGTTAGTTCCACCTGTTTCTGTCTTTTATTGTACCCAATTGTACCCATCTTTGCATGAAATGTTCCCTTGGTATCTCTAATTTTCTTGAAGAGATCGCTAGTCTTTCCCATTCTATTGTTTTCCTCTATTTATTTGTATTGATCACTGAGGAAGGCTTTCGTATCTCTCCTTGCTGTTCTTTGGAACTCTGCATTCAGATGGATATATCTTTCCTTTTCTCCTTTGCATTTTGCTTCTCTTCTTTTCTCAGCTATTTGTAAGGCCTTCTCAGACAACCAAATTTTTGCCTTTTTGCATTTGTTTCTCTTCAGGATGGTTTTGATCACAGTCTTCTGTACAATGTTATAAACCTCCATCCATAGTTCTTCAATCCCTTTAATCTGTCATTTCCACTGTATAATCATAAGGACTTGATTTAGGTCATATCTGAATGGTCTTGTGGTTTTCCCTACTTTCTTCAATTTAAGTCTGAATTTGGCAATAAGGAGTTCACAGGAATTGAAAAATTCTTAAATAAACAGAGGGATCTATCATGTTCAGGAATTTTGCAGCTGCTGGGTGCACACGTTAATTAGGTCAAGGTGGTTAGCCCAATATATATGTGGGATTTTGTTATTGGTTGATGAAGTCTTTATCATTATGAAATGTCCTTTTTAATATTTAGAAATGCTCATTGTCTTAAAAGTATACTTGGGGTTCTGAGACAAGATGATGAGTAGAAGGATTCAAGCTCACCTCCTCTCACAAAAACACCAAAATCACAGCTATCTGCTGAAGAAACAGACAAACACACACATTGACAAAAAAGATTGGAACCTACCCAAAAGAAATATTTTACATCCAAAGACAAAGAAGCAGCCACAATGAGATAGTAGGAGAGATTTGTGAAATAATCAAATCCCATATCTTCCAGGTGGGCGACCCACAAACTGGAAAATAATTTTATCACAGAGGTTCTCTCACAGGAGTTAGAGTTCTGAGCCCCCATCAGGCTTCCCAGGCTGGGGGGTCTGGCATCAGGTAGAGGAGCCCTCGGAGCATCTGGTTTGGAAGGCCAGAGGGGCTTGATGAAAGGAACTTTACAGGACAAGGGGAAACAGAAAATCTACTCTTGGAAGGTACACACAAATCTCATGTGCACGGGACCCAGGGGGAAAGCAGCGACTTCCTAGGAGCCTGGGCCAGAAGCACCTCGTGGTCTTGGAGAGACTCTGGGAGATGTAGGGGCAGGGTGCGGCTATGGCTCATTGTGGGAACAAGGACATCAGTGGCAGAGGCACTCCCAACAGCCCGTAGGCGCCAGTGCTGGCACGCCTCAGGCAGACAACAAATAGGGTGAGACAGGGGACAGGCTGCCTAAAGTCTTCCTGAGTCCACGGCCACCTGCAAACACCTGTTGACACAGCACTGCCCACTAGAGAGACAGACAAGACCCAGCTCCACCCACCAGTGGGCAGGCACTAGTCCTTCCCACTAAGAAGCCTATACAAGTCTCTAGATCAGCCTCACCCATCAACAGGCAGACACCAGAAGCAAAAGGACCTACAACCCTGCGTTCCCAGGACTGGAGGTCACACACAGAAAGTTAGACAAAATGAGACAGCAGAGGAATATGTTCCAGATGAAAGAACAAGACAAAACCCCAGAAGAATAACTAAATGAAGCAGAGATAAGTAATTACCTGAGAAAGAACTCAGAGTAATGAGTGTAAAGATGATCCAAGATTTTAGAGAGAGAATGGGGGCACAGACTGAGAAGATAGAAGAAATGCTTAACAAAGAGCTAGAAGATATCAAGAACAGGTGAACAATACAATAACTGAAATGAAAAACACACAAAAAGGAATCAATAGCAGAATAAATGAGGCAGAAGCATGGATAAGTGAGCTGGAAGACAGAATGATGGAAATTACTGCTGTGGAACAGAATAAAGAAAACAGTGAAAACCAACGAGGACAGTTTAAGAGACCTCTGGGACACACTTAAACGCACCAACATTCACATAATAGAGGTCCCAAAGGAGAAAAGAGAAAGAGCCTGAAAAAAATACCCGAAGACATAGTAGCTGAAAACTTCCCTAGCGTGGGAAACGAAACAGCCACCCAAATCCAAGAAGCACAGAGAGCCCCATACACGATAAATCCAAAAAAAAAGAACATGCCGAGACACATAATAATCAACTTGACAAAAATCAAAGACAACATTAAAGAAATTAAACAACAAAAGTTAAAGAAAAAACATTAAAAGCAACAGGCAAAAGCAACAAATAATATATAATATAAGCTGATATCCCCATAAGGTTATCAGCTGATTTTGCAGCAGAAACTGCAGCCTACCAGGAAGTGGCACAATATTTTTTATAGTGACAAAAGGAGAAAACCTACAACCAAGAATACTCTACCCAGCAAGGTTCTCATTGAATCTCAAGATTCAACAGAGAAATTGAGAATTCAGCACCACCAAACCAGCTTCCCAACAAATGCTAGAAGAACTTTTCTAAGTAGAAAAGAAAAGACCACAGCTACAAACAAGAAAATTATGAACGGGAAAGCTCACTAGTAAAGGCAAGCATACAGTAAAAGCAGGAATCATCCACACACAAGTATGATATCAAAACTGTGTTCAGTTCAGTTCAGTCACTCAGTTGTGTCTGACTCTTTGCGACCCAATGAATCGCAGCACGCCAGGCCCCCTGTCCATCACCAACTCCCAGAGTACACTCAAACTCATGTCCATCGAGTCGGTGATGCCATCCAGCCATCTCATCCTCTGTCGTCCCCTTCTCCTCCTGCCCCCAATCCCTCCCAGCATCAGGGTCTTTCCCAACGAGTCAACTCTTCGCATGAGGTGTCTAAAGTATTGGAGTTTCAGCTTTAGCATCAGTCCTTCTAATGAACACCCAGTATTGATCTCCTTTAGAATGGACTGGTTGGATGTCCTTGCAGTCCAGGAGACTCAGTCCAGGGGACTCTCAAGAGTCTTCTCCAACACCGCAGTTCAAAAGCATCAATTCTTTGGTGCTGTGAGGAGAGTACAAATGGAAATGCCTTTGAAATTAAGACACTAGCAAAACAATCAATAAATCTAAGCACCTATGGGCAATTAATCTAAAACAAAGGAGGCAGGAATGTACAGTGGAGAAAAGATATTCTCTTTAATAAGTGGTACTGGAAAAACTGGACAACTATATGTAAAAGAATGAAATTAGAACATTCTCTAACACCATATACAAAAATAAACTCAGAATGGATTAAAGACCAAAATGTAAGACTGGATACTAAAATACTTAGAGCAAACATAGGCAGGACACTCGGACATAAATTGCAGAAATATCCTTTTGGATCCACTTCTAAGAGTAACGAAAATAAAAACAAACATAAACTAATGGGTCCTAATTCAACTTAAAAGTTTTTACAAAGCAAAGGAAACCATACACAAAATGAAAAGATAAACTATAGAATGGGAGAAAATAGGTGCAAGCAATGTGACCAACAAGGGATTAATCTCCAAAATACACAAACAGTTCACGCAGCTCAGTATCAAAACAACTTAATCTAAAAAGTGGGCAGAAGATCCAAACAGACCTTTTTCCAAAGAAGATATACCATAATTTGAAAATATACATGCACCTCAATGTTCACTGCAGCATTATTTACAGTAACCAAGACAGGGAAGCAACCTAAATGCCCTTGCACAGCGGAAAGGATAAATAAAATGTGGTACATATATACCACAGAATATTACTCAGACATAAAGAATGAAGTAACACCATTTGTTACAACACAGAAATTATCAAACAAAGTGAAGTCAGTCAGAGAAAGACAAATATGTATCATTAATATGTGAAATCTAAAAAAATGATACAAATGAAATTATTTACAAAACCTAGACAGACTCACAAGCATAGAAAACAAACTTATGGTTACCCAAAAGGGCAGGTTGCAGGGAGAGGAGTAAATCAGGAATTTGGGATTAACATATACACACTACTATGTATAAAATAGATAATTAAGAAGGACCAGCTTGTTTTGTAATCAGACCATTTAGAACTCAAGTTGTTGGTCTGCCATTTACTTTTTATATAAGCTGAATAATTTACTTAGTGCTATGAGTCTTAACTTACCTTTCTGGGGATCATTATAACCATCTTATAGTATAGTTGTCAAATAATAAACATGTAGATCTGGCAAATTTTAAGAGTCTACTTTGATATTTAAACATTCATCTAATAAAGGACTTACGTTCAGAATATATATAAATCTCTAACATCAATAGGACAATTCCTAAAAGGAGGCCCAAAGATTTAAATGGCCCCTTCAAAAAGGAGGATATCCAAAAATGGAAACATGAAATGAGTTCAGTCTTGTTACTGGTCAGGGAAATGCAAAATGAAACCATGATGATTTACTGTTGATGGCTAAAAGTACATAAATAAAAAACATTCATAATACCAAGGACTGGGAAAACAGATTCTCATACACTTACGGTGGGAGTGTCAAAATGGCACCTCAGTTTGGTGGTGGTGTACGTACCAAAGTTGAATACATTACAATCCAAAAATGAATACGCATGTGCACCAAAAGACATGCATAAGGTTTATAGGAACTATTTGTAATAGCTCCAAAGAGAAAGCACAATGCCCATTGATGGTAAGATTCATGAAGTGTCATCTATTCATATAATTAAATATTATACAGCAAATAAAAGTGAAGGCACTATTGCCACATCTAAAATGTATCAGTCATTTTCACAAGGTTGACAGAAAGAAAACACACAAAGGGTATTTAATTACAATATGAAGCTCAAAAATAGGTACCAAGTCTAAATGAAATGGTTTTTACAGTCATGACTGAACGAAGACAGGAAGGTGGCCTTGAAGTGTGACAATGTCCTATTTCTTGATCTGGGTGGGGATGCTAATGAGCATAAACACTTTCTAAAAATCCAATGAGCCTAAGATTTATGGGCTTTTCTGTTTACATATTATATTGTAATAAAGTGTTTACATATTTTTAAAAATGATTTAACTATATGTGGCGGGTGTGACAGGAATACAGGCAGTAGGGAATGCCTAAAACTGATAAATTAAAAAACAATTATGTAACACACTATCTAAAAAATAAAAATCACCACAAAACAATTAGAAGTTAAAAATGGTTGCCCTCAGGGCATGGGGAGGGGCTGTTACTCATTAATTTCTGGTACTAGAATTTATTAAGTGACATGCTTGTTTACAGGTTAGAGCATTTCAATTCTTCACAAAGGAAAAATAACTGACCGAGGGAAAAATGTAAACCGTTTCCTACAGTTAACAATGCTGAAGTCCATCCACTAGAAGAAAATTCATTCTGTTTTCAGGCAAATTATGGTTTTAAACATCAAATTTAAAAGTTAAAAAATTATATAAGGAAATGACAGATGTTATAACATCATCACAGTTTTAAGTCAAATGCTAATCATTAAGTAGGGTGGAGGTGAAGGGTGGAAGGATCTGTCATCCCAAAATACCTACTTTGCAATAAGGACTAGTTTGAGTTAAAGGCACTTAAAACAGCAGGTGCAGGAAGGTCACTCTAACTCTTCCCCTTTTCTTCCTAAAAACAGGAAGTAAAACGCCCATAGACAAGATGTCCTTCCTACACCAGAAGGAAAATAACACTCTTTCCAAGGACAGGATGTTGAGGCTGACAGAATTCTATACAAACCTTATTAAAATAATGCTTACCTTCCTCTAGGCTCTCCACAGTTACTTTTCCACAGTCACCTCTCTTTGCAGCATCATTGGCTTTAATTTTGCAACTTCTTTGGGGCTTCCTTTCAAGGGCTCCCATAAAACTTAAATAAATGTGTCTGTTTTTTATCTGTTAATCTGTCTTATGCCAACTTAATTCTTAGGCCCAGCCTATGAATTTTACCTCTAAGAGGGTAGAGATAAAATTTTACCTCCCCTATAGAGGCAAACCCCAGGCACCTGCTATTCTGTTAGTGCACAGCATACAATGTTAGTTGTTTACATCCCCATTTTCTCATATAAAAGTAGAAGCTTGCTCCGAGAACCAAGTGATAAACTTGATATGCAGTGGTGCTCATGGATGAATGCCCTTATCTTTAGCTTCAGTTAGTTCAGTTCAGTCACTCAGTTATATCCAACTCCTTGCGACCATGGACTGCAGCACGCCAGGCCTCCCTGTCCATCACCAACTCCCAGAGTTTACCAAACTCATGCCCATTGAGTCGGTGATGCCATCCAACCATCTCATCCTCTGTTGTCCCCTTCTCCTCCCACCTTCAATCTTTCCCAGCATCAGGGTCTTTTCAAATGAGTCAGCTCTTTGCATCAGGCGGCCAAAGTACTGGAGTTTCAGCTTCAACATCAGTCCTTCCAATGAACATTCAGGACTGATTTCCTTTAGGATGGACTGGTTGGATCTCCTTGCAGTCCAAGGGACCCTCAAAGAGTCTTCTCCAACACCACAGTTCAAAAGCATCAATTCTTTGGTGCTCAGCTTTCTTTATAGTCCAACTCTCACATCCATACATGACTACTGGAAAAACCATAGCTTTGACTAGATAGACCTTTGCTGACAAAGTAATGTCTCTGCTTTTTAATATGCTGTCTAGGTTGGTCATAACTTTTCTTCCAAGGAGTAAGCATCTTTTAATTTCATGGCTACAGTCACCATCTTCAGTGATTTTGAAGCCTCAAAAAATTAAGTATTTCACTGTTTCCCCATCTATTTGCAGATTAAACTGCCATTTATTTCCCACTGCAGTCTATGGATGATGCTAACAGGAATTATGTGGAAAAAGGTACCCCATGGTCAATCACATCTGGGAATCACTGGATTCCTTTATTGTAAGTCTTTCTAGAACTATCATGGAGAAGGTGATGGCACCCCACTCCAGTACTCTTGCCTGGAAAATCCCATGGATGGAGGAGCCTGGTAGGTTGCAGTCCATGGGGTTGCTAAGAGTCGGACACGACTGAGCGACTTCCCTTTCATTTTTCACTTTCATGCATTGGAGAAGGAAATGGCAACCCACTCCTGTGTTCTTGCCTGGAGAGTCCCAGGGACGGGGGAGCCTGGTGGGCTGCCGTCTATGGGGTCGCACAGAGTCGGACACGACTGAGGTGACTTAGCAGTAGCAGCTAGAACTATCAAGTTAACGTACATGGTGATTCTCCAGGGAAGGGATCTTCTTTCACACCTCAAATGGTGAGGCAATTTTTAATTTACAGGGAAGAAAAAATCAAGGAGAAACTTTTTTTTTGATCGCGAGAGGAATAATGGGACAGTTAGGAAAATATTTCTATTAGTAGGTTTAGGGTAACTTAGAAATCCGATAATCTGAAACTTCCCCCATGTCATAAAATCTTCCCTAGGACTGATATGATCTTTCAGGATCCCCTATTTGGTAGCATTTGTGAAGTACACCTAAGGTTTTTTCATGACTTTTCTAAAAAGGAATTCATTTCAATAAAACCACATTTGATAAAACTTTTAAAAAATGAGACACTGGGTGCCAAAAAGGCCCTCTGAATTTTTATTTTTGTATTTCTCAAGTCAAGACTGTATGAACTCTGTATGAACTATCTAGGATTTATATACCAGAATAAAAAGAACGAGCAAAGATTGTATAGGATATCTGATTCTTTTTTAATCTGAACAGAAAATAAGTATACAAGTTTGCTAAACAGAAGTTGTAAAAACTGAATGTCATGTATTACGGAATCAGTACAAGTTTTACTTTGGTAGTTGGTGATTCTTAGAGTTAATTCTGCAAAAAAACCAAATCCAGTTATGCAAAAACAAGAATATAAAAAGCCCCTTTCTGAATCCCAGTTTGATAAAACTGGTTTCATATCTAGCTTATCGATAATACTCAATTGCAGTTCTCCCTGTGCAAATAATACACATAGTCATTAATGGTGGTTTGGTGAGATAAAATTGATTTCTCTTAGCATACAGTTCAATATAATAACCCAAATATAAAAAAGTTATTAAAGATTCACAGAGATAAACCAGTGCCTCAGGAAACATAATTCACCCACGTGCATAATTTTATAACATACTTCTTAAACATACAATCACGGTCAAAGACAGTGATGACGTTGCATACTCAGTGCTTCACTGCATGTAGGGCATTCTTAAGGCTCATCTGGAATTTAACACCATGTAACCACCATGCATCTAATGAATGGGCTTCTAACATACACAAATCCACTCAATTCATTAAAAATTCTAAAAATCTTAGAAGACTTTGAGCTTGGCATGTGAGGACTTTGTGTTTTAATATCCCAATCACTGAGAAGACTAGGTGGAAACACAGTAACCCTCCCCTGTAAGCAAGACTGCACATGTACTCTCGGTGCATCATCACAAAGAACCCCCAAGACAACTCAATACTGAAGATTGTGAGGGGCGTATTTATTACTTAGGCAAAGAAGATTCAAATGGCTTTCCTGGAGTCCGGTGTACTCCAAGACATATGCAAGGAATGAGGAAAACTGTGGCAGCCCGAGAACTCTGCCACGGTGTCATAAATGCCATTATGCCAAGATAAAACACTGTGATTTGCTTCCCGCTATCATGGGACACAAGAAAATGAAACTCAAGACTCTGGTTAGAACAGGACAAGTGATGACCCCAGTTTTAAATAGGGTTCTTCATTGAAGGAAAAGATAGAGCCATAAAAGTCAAAGTAGCTGACTTCAAATGGTTTACATCCCAGGATGAATCAGGTTACACTGATTTAAGCCCAATTTAATTTAGGCAGGTTTTTAACCACAAGAATAAGGACATTCTTAGTACATATTAATAATTAAACCAACATATACACAATTAGCAATATCCTATATAATATTAAATGTTTCAATAACTTGTTCTTGATTATTTGGTACCTAACCTGTTGCTTTGTTTTAAAAAACAAGCTCAACTTTATTTTACAACGTACTTTGTATTTCTAGTTGTATTGTGTAATTATTTCATTGAAGCTGGTACAATACAGTTCTCTGGATTCTAGGAGCCAAATTCAACTGTATCTTCTGTTATCTGTTTGAATTCATAATTGCCTCTGCCGTCCATATGCAGGTAGTACTATGGGAAAGAAGGGAGAAAGAAATCAATAAATCAGAATCTTCTTTCAGTCAGGAATTTACGTAGAGGTTATTATACAAGAAAATGACTGGTGATAATTTTAAGCCACTAAAATTTTCAATAGTTTATACTCAGAAGTGCATACCATTTTCCAAGGAAAGATTAAATGATGAAGTCTGCTCTTTTTAAAAACAGTCACAAAATACCTCTGCTTGCAGCGGATATAGCACTTTCCATCATGAGAACTAAAACACCAGACTTCCTTATTCATTTTAAAGGAAACAAATCTGTAAACATCCTACAAATTAGAATGCCTCTGTCACTCCACAACCAAGGGTCTGGTCAACAGAGGTGCAACTGTACTACGTGTAAGCCTACCAGACAGGACAGCCTCTAAAACATTTACTTTAGCTGGTTTCCCAGATCAGTGCAGAGCCTCTAACTTAAGGCTTTTTGTTCACTTGTTGACTTGGCAAAGGAGGAAAAGAGCCCATATAATTCCATCCTACAAAGATGCTTAGGATAGCAGCTACAAAGCCTTCTGTTTGATTTAGTGGTTTTTTTTGTTTACTGAAAAGATCTTTTTTCCAGTTTTCTATATTGTTAGTTTAAGCTATTTTGGACTCAATACTGCAGTTCTTTGTGTCACCCCCTCCATCACATGTCACTGATCCGATGGTTACTTTGCTACTTGTCTACACCTCCAGGAGAAGAGGAAAGGGGAAAGCCAAGTCCTTTCACCGTCCTATGGTTGTAATGTTTATGAACTTCTGTGAAAACACAAAGGCTTGGATATATTTTAAACTGCCTTGATATCCAGTTAGTCTTCCATTCAATTAACAAAAATGGAAAAATTATAATGTGTCATTATAAAACTATCTTTAAAAGCCAACAGCTATACACAATTTCATTAAAGTTTATTAAGAGCTCTCATACAGACTACATCTGAACCTCATGGTAACCTATGAGACAGCTGGGCAAGGATCAGTAACTCTATTATACAGAGGAAACAATGTCAGAAACAGTGTTGCCTAAACCCAGGTATTCTGACTTCAGATTCCATGGTCTTCATTTAACCATCTGTACACTATCATTTGGACCATAATATTCCTGAGACCAAAGACAGTACTCTGCATCCCTCATAACACTTGGCCCAGTATTTGGCTTTTTTTTAAAAAAGGAGCTCAATCAGGTGTATTTTATGGGACAAGATAGCCTTACCTCAAACCCTTTCTTTCATCTGAAATTCTGTATCATTTAGGAAAGAAAGGAGGAAGGAAAGAAAGAGAAAAAAAGAGAAGGAGGGAGGAAGAAAGAAAAAGAGCGAGAGAAAGAAAGAAGGGAGAGAGAAAGAAAAAAGGAAAGAAAGAAAAAATGAACTAAGCTGGGTTTATTCTTCAGGGTTGATCATTTTACATTAGGAGAGAGAATGGCACTATGACACTGCTGGAGAACCTGAACTGCTGTAAAGCTCACTGCAGTATCTTTGTAAATTAGAGTGAACACTTGATGAATTCTATTTTATTATAGTGTGTGATGATAAACAGCTAACATTATAGTTTCCTCCTTGTAGTCCTGATTTCTACTAAAGCTGTCCCTAAACATTTTGCCATCTGATCCTTCTTAAGACTCTCTTTCCTTTTGGTCAATAGAGAATGGTAAGAAAAGGCTGTGATCAGATTATGTACATTTTAGTCAGTTCACTATGTAACAGTGATTTATAAAACTGGAGAATCATTAACTGGTTCTCTAATATCTTTCCTATACAACTAGAGACTATCCATGTTAATATATATTATAGCCCTGAAAATTGACAACTACAATAATATTTATAAAAATGCTATTTTATAACAATGAATTAGAATCACCTTTTCCCCTTAAATTATATATCTATAATGGAACACACACCAAGAAATCTAAAGTCATAATCACCTAAATTCATATTTGAAAATAAAACAAACTCTCACTATGCCATTCAATATAAGAAATACAAACCTCATGGTGTTTCCAAAGAGACTTTCTATGTGACACAGTGAAGAGGGTAATGCCAACCTAATACAAGGAAAATGATTTAGGTTTACATCAATAATACAGAGTTACAAATTAAATTAGTTTATATAATTTAAGCTGTTAAGATGACTGGCTTCAGTAGCTATAGTTAAAAATCAACTGATACCAAATGTTTAAAGTAATACAAAGTATAGGCCATCAACTACATAATAAAAACTAACAAGTATCAATAGAGTCTAAGAAAGAAAAAAAAACTAAACTAACAGTTACTAGCTTAATTAAGTGTATCATTTTGTTTGGGGCACAAAATATATATCCTAACATATTTTCTATTTTATTGTGAAAAATATATGAAAAGAACATAAGGATGGTAAAAATAGCAAAAGGTCAAAATCAGGAAAATTAAATCAATATAGTATTGCCTACAATAAACCTGTTTTTCAAATACAGTATAATCTTTACTAGAACCCCTTATTTTGGAACATGTCGTAGAATTCAGATTTTGGAAAAGCAGCATTTACTACTCCCAGAGGGTTCTGTGGTAGAATTCTGAAATTAACACATCAATGTTTCTGCAGCAACACATATGGACATGGACATTCGATAAGATAAATATCAATAAAAGCGTTTAAAAATCTTCTATTAGTTCAGGCCAGCTCTGGCTACCCAGTAAGCTTGCCACAAAACAATAGAAAATCTTTTTCAGTTTTAAAAGCTTACTGGATTTTAGACTGTGAATTAGGGTTTATGGACCATTCTTCGGATTTTCAAAACAACATCAAGAGATGTAGCTAGTTGCTCTGGATCAGTGACTGTCAACCGGGGAGAAGAGGCAGGATATTTCACCCCAGAGGGGACACATTTCAAGGTCTTCTGATTGTCAAAACTAACAGTGCTAGAGACATCTAATGAATTGAGATCAGAAATGTTGCCAAACATCCCACAAAGCAGAGGACAGCCTCCCACAACTAAGAATAATCCACCCAAAACGTCAATAGTGCCGAGATCGAGCAAAGCTGCTCCAGGATCACAGTTTCTCAACATGGATCTCTCGAGGGTGAGAAACAAAAACCGGGTAACCAGGAAATCTCCACCATGAGTTCCAAATCTTATTTTCATTTTGAGAATTAAAAAGAATTTGGGTAAGTATATTCTCCTTATCACTTCTATCATGAAATTTAAGTGCCTAAGTTCGTGTATACACTTCTGCTGGTACCATGTGATGACTTAAACTGGTATCATTTAAAACTTTTAACGCGTAATAAGTTCAGGTGCCAAAGGAAAGTTTATCAGACAGGTCAGAAACTGCATGACAAGTATACTGTCAGTTATTAATAAAACATATATTTCAATGGTGCAACACAGATGTGATTTTTGAAAGCTTACTTCAGATATTATTTCTCTTATAATTCTAAAATAATTAGATCAGATCTCAACTGAATGCAGGCATTCTTTATTATAGAATTATTTAAGACAAAAATACATAAGCAAAATTCAAAACATAAAATCTGGACCTCTTCATATTATATTTGGACCTCACATTAAATCCAAACCAGTAGTCTAGTTTCAGCAAAATAGTATCAAATGTCTTTCTAATGTTGCATTTTGAAACTGTTTTAAAATTTCTTCTGTACTTAATTTGTAAGTTTGTACTGGTTTTGTAGCTGTAAAGGAGTTTTAAGTTTAAGTTCATACCTCATTTCATGTTTATCCATTTTCAAGTGCCATTTAAGTAATACAATTTATCAACCGGGGGCCCCACAGCAATTTTTTTCTTTTAAATGGAATCTATACACAGGAGAATTGTATATTTTATGCGGACTTGCAGCCTACAGCTAGATATAAGAGGAAATTGCATGGAGCTTCTAAGTCACTAATCAAATAGAGACTACATTGTTTTATGTATAAGAGAATTCCACAAACACCTCTTAATACCTTCCAATCTGAAAATCGTATAGACAAATGGATTAAAAAAAAAAAAAAAAGACTACTATACTAAAAGAAGCCTTGGTAAAATATTGACCAGGCCAGAAAAAAAAAATAGATACATTAAAAGTTGCCAAATAATTAGCCAATTTTTTTAATTAAAAATTTTTTTTAAATTTTCTTTATTAAAAAAAAACAAACGATATTTAGGTAAAGCTAATGGAACAAATTAAGAAAATATCAGTTTATTAACACTGAGGATAGGGAATGAGATAAAAGGGGAAAATTTTTAATATTTATTTTATATCTAACACATGGCTAGAAAGAATTATATGCAGAACTCACTGACAATTTTCTCTTTTAGTCGTATCTATTTATCAGTTTAAAATCTTTATGAAAGCAAGATACCTTCCTTTGATAGCAATTTTGTCACTTCATAACTTGAAATCTTCTCTGTGGATAGATATTTGGCTGGACACAGAGTAAACTGGGAGGAGGGACTGAGGGTTTATCACACTTACCTTTCGACAATGACTGTAAATGTAGTCTTCCACATCCACACTAACTGCACTTGTACATTCATCCAAAATAGCAAACTGGGGCTTGTGATAAAATAATCTTGCCATCTGAAGCATGAAAGGAAATACTCTGTATAATCAAATATCACACTACTGAATAAAATTAGTAAGCTAAAACAGATTTACTCTAAATATACATTTATATTCTTGTAAACAAAGAAGGAAATATATTCTAACTCAAAAAATTTACTTCTCAGAAACAAAAACAACATAAAGAAACTTGATTGCTTTCATTGTCTTCCCAAGCAAAGGGAAAAATGTAACACATGGGAAATACTGTTATGAGTAAAGCAAAAGCTCTTGACTGATATGAGATGAAGTTGAGTTTTAAATTAATATTAAAAAATTCTCTAAAGATTAAAGGATACACATTTTAATGAACTCTTAGAATTCAGACTATAGATAACTCAATGCAAAAACTGACTATTTTTAAACAGTCTGTTGCTTAAGTAATGCCAACTAATATTAAGTTGCGAATGTATATTCCTACCAATAATGTCTGAATGCACATGTTGTATATATCCCTGTGGTCAATATTGGGCATGTTCATTTTTAAAAGTCTATGTAAATTTTATAAGTGAAAATTAACATCAAGACTGTTACAGCTTAACATTTCTTTGATTAGCAGGAATGCTGAACATGTTGCTGTTTATTTTCCATATGTATTTTATTTTCCAGGAATTATTTATCCTGACCCTTTGTCTAACAGATATTCCAAATTGTTATCTGTCTCCTAACATCAATCTCGATGATATAAAGTGGGCACTTTCTATCCTTGCCCAATTTATCTTCTCTGCAACTCTGAACTCAGGTGACCATTCCCTCCTTGAGAAAGTGAGAGTGAGACCATGGCATTTCAAGTATCTTAAGCTGTTTTCTCAAGTTTCTTTTCCAGCGTTTTCTCTTTTGCTGGACTATTAAATGTTGGGGTCCCTGAGGGTTAATTTCTAGGCCCTCTTCTGTTTTTCCTATTTTGTTTCTCTGAGTGATCTTTTCAAGTCTCATGATTTCAAATATTATTTACATTTGCAAGCTCCCCCAAATATCTCTCCCACCCATACTTCTGTTCTGATTTCCAGGTTGATACATAAAAATTCCTATTTAATGTTTCTATTTGGAATCTTACAGGACTCACAGACTTTAAATATCTAAAACTCAACGGATTTCCTAGATTTCCCCCTTAAATCCATTCATCCATTTCCTCCACCCCATATTGAACACTTCAGAGCAGCTGCTCAAGCTAGAAAGCTGTCAGTCCTCCCTGGTCTTCCCCTCCCCTACCCCCATCTTTAGTCCAAGTCAGCCCTGTGACGTCTACTCACTTTCCCCCAGCTTACAATCATGCCCTCAGCCCGGAGCACAATCTTCTTCTGCCTGGATAACCACCAATAGCTTCCTGCTTCCTCCTTTGTGCCTCTTTAATTCTCCATGTAATCAGAGAGGATCTTCCAGAAATGTGAGAATTTCATTCTTCTACTTAAAACCCTTCAATGACTTCCCATTTCGCTTAGAATAAAATCCAAACTCCTTACCATGACCTACAAGATGCTGCACAACCTTATTCCTACTCACTCTCTAACCTCAACATTCCAGCACCATCACCTCCTCTCAACAACCAGGGGACAAGGTGTCATAGGCCTAGGAGGCTTAGTACGTGTCACTTTCCCCATGTCTCAAACGCCTCACTCTGCTCCTTGCATCATTCAAATTTCTGCTTAACGTCACCTTCTCAGACAAACCTACCCGACCCCTCCCAACCCAAGCGGGTCCCTTTTGTAACATCTCTGTAGCTCTTCACAGAGCATAAACTACATTGTTTCTTTGTCTATCCCTTAGGCTGTAATACTCACAAAAGCCAAGACACCGTTTTATTCACTCCTGCATACCTAACGCCTGTATAGCACAGCAGACATTCAAATATTTGATCAATGAATAACCACAACAGCTTTCTTGGAGTTTACACTTTATTTATAAAGGGTGAGGAAGGGGAAACAGCAAGGACAGACTATCAAGTTCAGCTGTGCAGAGAATGAAAGGTATAGACAACCTGGGACCTTTGGTTAAGGGAGAGTTCGGTTTTTAGATCACTGCTGCTGCTGCTGCTGCTAAGTCGCTTCAGTCGTGTCTGACTCTGTGCGACCCCATAGACGGCAGCCCACCAGGCTCCCCCATCTCTGGGATTCTCCAGGCAAGAACACTGGAGTGGTTTGCCATTTCCTTCTCCAATGCATGAAAGTGAAAAGTGAAAGCGAAGTCGCTCAGTCGCGTCCGACTCCTAGCGACCCCATGGACTGCAGCCTACCAGGCTCCTCTGTCCATGGGATTTTCCAGGCAAGAGTGCTGGAGTGGGGTGCCACTGCCTTCTCTGGAAAGAGGACTGAAGAAATTAAATATAGGTGTGTGTGTGTGTCAGGGTGGTGCAGAACTGAAGGAAAGGGATGTGATAAAATTGGAGGAGGGAGGGTCCAAAAACACAGATGGAAACAGCCTATTTAGGCTTTCTCAAGAGGAAGGATTATATATCCTCCACAAAGAGAGGAAACAAAGAGTTCAGGACAGCCCAGTGCAAGGTTATTAAGAGGAGTGGTTATTTGAAAGCATTCAAATGCCCCTCCTCTGTGTTCCCAAGGCACGCTTTGCATTCCTTTGTCTCCACACTTACCACACCATATGGAAATCTTCTCATCATGTGTCTGTCTCTCTCCTACTATGTGGTTAGCCACTTGGTATTGCAATACAAGGAGATTTTGAAGAATATGAACACTGCAGTCATACTGCTGCCTGAGCTTGACAGCCACCCAGTGCCTTCTACCAGCTTTAACATTTACTAGATATCTTTGCCTGGCAAGCCCCTTAACTGTTCTACAGTTCTGCTCCCTCTGTGGAATGGGATTCTCGTAGCTCTCATCTCACAGGACTGCTGAGAGAATGAAGTGAGATAACGTGTGTAAAGTGCTTGGCATACTGCCTATCACCTATTAAGCACTCAATAAAAATTAGCTGTCATTTAACTGAAATAACAGCTTCTCTTTTTTCTTTAAGGAATAGGAGGTGAGTTATTCTGCTGAGAGTGGTGGGGTAATAATGGGGTAGAAGGCCTGAAACTGGTAGTTTTCATATGGTTATCATGAAAAATGAGACAGAGGGACAAAAATCAGTAAAATGACTGCCAAGATATGCTGTGAGTGCCTGAAAGACTGGAAACCATGGAAGTGCGGTGGCAGCAATCCATCTCTTTCTCTGACTTTTTTTTCCAGCAGTGCTCAGAAGCCCATGTACAGAAATGCCAAGGCAAACAGCTGCTCTTGGGTCAGTATTTAATATGAGAAAACAAAAAATGAGAAAGGAAGTTAAGGGGAAGAGGTCATTTGTTCATTTAAGAAATAGCTCCTCTGTATCTCCTATGCGCCAGGGCCTGGATTAGTAAGTCTGTGCCGGACAGGAAAGAAGGCAGAGTCAAAAGGGAACTGATCAACTGTAGAAAAGGAATGGGTCAGTATTAGAGAGATCTCAGTGACTTTGAGGAACGGGGACAACTGCCAATAAGGTAAAAGAAATAATTACAAAACGGACTTAAATAAACACTAAAAATCTTATGACAGTGCAATCTCTGGTAAGAGGCTTTGGGCCTTTCTTCATACTTTTGTAAATATTTCAACTTTTCCATCATATATACTTTTTCATTAAAAATATATATATATATATCACTAAAGAGGAAGAAGAAGGAATAGTGGAGCAGAGGGACTTCCCTGGTGTTCCAGTGGCTAAGACTTCATGTTCCCAAATGCACGGGGCTTGGGTTCTATCCCTGAGCAGGGAACTAGACCCCCAGAGACCACAACTAAGAGTTGGCATGCTGCAACTTAAAAAAAAGATCCTTCATGCTGTGACTAAAGATTCTGTTTGCTGCAACTCAGACCTCATGTAGCCAAATAAATATTAAAGAAAGAACAGTGGAGCAGAAAAGATGACTATGAGTCGAAGAAATAAAGCAGACCAACCTATAATATTATCTGGAGCAACCCTGGCTGATGGTGCTGGACCCAAATGAGTGTAATGAAGGAAAGAGACATGTCACCTAATCACTCAATATAATGCCCAGTCACTTCAAATTCTCACTCCTCCGGCCCAATATCCACTTTGAGAATGGCTGATATCTCTCTTCTGTTTATGATTTACTCATCAGTCTAGATTAATTTCACCTATAGCACTAGCCAATGAATCACAATATTAGGTTGATATTAAGTTCATAAAGAATGTGTATGAATTGGGGGGAAACAGCATGCAAAACATGTTCCTCACAGACTGGGAGGCAACCCTGAGGCTGGGTGTAGCCTGAAGACAGAGAGGAAGCAATTCAGCAATACGCCAGCTCTTTTCCTATGTTTCCTTGGCTCCAGTTTTCTCTAATTTACACAAAGTTTACACTCCCTCCCTCCAAAATTCCTCTGGATCTGCTCAAATTATGGTACTAGTTAGAAAATGACTCTTTAAGTTATCCCTCTTGACAGAGTACTCCACAAATCACTGTTAATATGCTGTGTTTTATAGCCATGTTGGATTGGGATAAGTTTAGTCAATTATAGAAAAACTGAAACAATTCCTTTCAAATGTTTCTTTATATTAGGAAATTTTTGAAATTCTAAGTAACTTTAAGTAGTAAATACTGAGCTCTGAAACAAGAATACATATAATGATAGAGGGAAAGGGCAAGAACAGAACAAAGAATAAAAATAAAATTAACATCTCTAACACCTTCAGCTAGGTTAGAGAACAGCCTGAGTAAGACAGAGAGATGTCTACAGGGAAAAAAGTACTAAAAGGTATCTCACAACCCAACCAGGACCAATGTGCTACAAAGTTCCCCGAACTTTTAGAAAAACAGATTAATGGTATATAATTGGATCTGCATCTTTTCCTTTCAAGGGGATATTTATGAATTTTTCAGGATTCTAAATTTACATGCAAATTATTCTTTTATTATCATGCAAACAACTATACTATAATCATTGATAAATAAAAAGATTAATAAAACTGTATGCCTTGATGATCAAAATGCTGGATTCTAAGAGTGGACTTCATGCAACCAGCTGCATTGCTGTGCAGTGTCTTCAGAGCACACTTACCGCCATTCTTTGCTTCTCTCCACCACTTAGCACATCCATCCAGTCCTGAACACTGTCCCAGCCACCTTCACGTTCAAGGATATGATTCAACTGGACATTATCTAAGTACTCCTTCAGCACCTTTCAGCAAAATGATTAAAGATGAAATTGTATTTAATATAAACCAACATTATCTGTCTTGCTTTATTTTTGAAACTACAGTTGCTATAATTCTATTGCTAATGTCACTAAAAAAAGGTACATTTCACCAAAGAATGTGAAAGGTAAACCAAAAACTCTTTAACTGCCTATTTATAGTAATTTTGACAAAATAAATCTAGCAGCTTAGAAAGAATAACATTATTGTGCACAATTAAGGGATGAGGACAATGAGGAAACAAGTAATAGTGTAAAGATGACATTAAACATTCAACAGTCATAATTAAGCAAAATGGTTAACATCTTACCACAACCTGAAAAATTATAGTTAATGATAAGGTTTTAGAAGTCTTTACAAAAGGTTAGGATTAACCACTTGGCATCTAAAATACTTAATTGATTAAGATAAAGACTCTGAAATGGAATGTTTTCAGTAAGTCTAGTATATAAACATTTCCTTACGAGGTCAGAAATCCCCTTCTTTTTCTGATCTTCCTTTCCATCTGGATATATCACTTGGTCTCGAAGTGTTCCAAGGGTCATATAAGGTCTCTGATAGTAAAAGAGCAAAAATCATTAGAAGTAAATTTATTAAAAACAAAAGAGCTTTAAACCAAAGATTATAAAATAGCTCAAGCAAGGTCTTACCTGAGGAACATAAAATAACTTTCCTCTCTCAGGTTTAGTTAGACATCCTCCAAAAAGAGGCCATAACTATAAAAGCACAGGAGGAAGAGGAACAGTTGTAAATTTCACAATGTGGTATAGATGATATGGCAAAGTAAGGCTGCAAAATCCTAAGGGCCAGTTTTTACTTACTTCACCAAGAACACGGAAAAGTGAACTCTTTCCACAGCCGTTTGGACCACAGATTAGAACGTTGGCCCCAGATCGAACCTGAAAAAAAATCAGTCTATGAATTAATTAAATAGAATATACACACAATGAACATTTCCTTAGAGTCAAATAAGCTAATGATAAGCTTTCCATTTTGTCTACAGATGTGATATTAGATAGAGGCAGTGGACGGTATGAATGAAGAGGCCTTTTATTTTTGTTTACTTTCCATTTTTACTCAGTCACTTCTTTTCCTCATTAAAAACCACTATTGATTGATATCAACTTAAATCTCAATCAGAATACAAAGAGCTAAAGCTTGAATTCTTGAAAACAGCAATTATGTATATACACAATCTATTTTTTTTAATGCAGTTGTTCTATATATACCACTCTATAACTTGTTATTATTTAACAATATATCACAGATGTTCTTTTAGATCAGTATATTCAGATTCTCCCCATTCTTTTCTTAATGCCTGCACTGTATTCCATAGTAAGGGTGTATCAAAATTTATCTAAATACTCTCCTTTTGTTAATTAGTTAGGTCACCTGCATTTTGTTTGCTTTTTAATAATACTGCAATGAAACTCCAAGTCAGCAAGCAAATTGATACACTAGTGAGAACTATTTCTATAGATCAGATTCTTAGAAATTATAAGTTGCATCAAAGTATATGTATATTATAAATATTTGTAAGTTCACCAAACTGTTCTGCAAGAATGTAAAGATGGAAGTTAAATGCAAAAATGTCAGGAGGGATTGAGTTCTAAGTTTATATAATGTGAGTTAATCAAACCTGTGATGAATCAAAAACCCTGGGTCATAATTCTAGCCTTCATAGCAATGTAGCACAGCAGGAAACACATCAGAGAGAGATAAATTACCCTAGCTGTGGAACCTGTCTTTTTAAAAACTGTTGAGTCTTAGGTTCCTATTACTTAACTCAATGAATATGTATTGAATACTATGTGTCAGGCTCTGCTCTAAGGCAATACAGATACATCAGTGAGTAAAAGAGACCAAAAAAAACCCCAAACAACAACACACCAAAATCCTTACCCTTACCAGTATACATTCTAGTGGGAGACACATGCAGTGAGGAACATGCATAATAAACAAGTAAATTAAACAGTACGTTCGAAAATAAGTACAATGGGGAAAAAACAGATCAAGGTAAAAAAAAAACTAGGGGTTGGGGGGTGCTGCATTTTTAAGCTGGTCAGGCCAGGCCTCACTGAAAATGACAACTGGGCAAAACTTTTGAAAGAAGTAAACTAGAAGTTTATCTGGAGGAAGATCATTATAGTTTCCACCCACAAAGAGGAGCAGGAACGCACCTGTCCTGTTCAAAAATCAGAGACGATTCTACTAAAGAAGTAAGAGCTGGAGAGAAGAACGGGAGAACTGAGCTCAAAGGGGTAGACAGGGTGGCAGGGCAGTAGCGGGCAAATCCTACAGGGCGCTGTAAGCCACTGAAGGAGCTCCTCCTGATGCAATACACCCAGCCACTTGCATTAGTCACACCAGTCAAAAGGTGGAAGCAACAAAATGTGGCATATACAAACAATGAAATACTACCATTCAGCCTTAAAAGGAATTAGATTCTGTATGTGCCACAACATGAATGAACCTGAAGACATGATATTATGCAAAAAATGCCAGACACAAAAGGACAAATATGATGACTCCACTCACATGAGGTCCTCAGAATAGGCAAATTCATTGAGACACAAAGTAGAACAGAGGTTACGCGGGACTGAGGGGTGGGGAGAAAAAGGAGCTATTGTTTAATGGGTGATTTCTGTTTGCTGCTACAGTGGTGACAGCTGGACCATACACTAAATGTACTTAATGCCACTTAATTGTACACTTAAAAATAGTTAAAATGGTAAATTTTATGTTGTGTGCATTTTACCACAGTTGATCTCTAACAAAATGCCACAACTTATGCATATCAATATAGAGAAGGAGCTATTGTGAATTACTTTTCCAAATGATGAGTGGTCTCTTTTTCCGAGAAACTAGAGAGTCATTTTGACGGACTTCTAAATACATACTTCTTGCTTCTTTACAATTGAAAATAGTGAATATTCCTAGTAACACATTATATATAATAACTGTACTCTATTATAATAGTGAAGCCTTGAGAAGTGCCTGAAGTTCAGAGAACTATTAATTAAATGGATCCCTGACACCCTGATTTATCTAGATAATGTTAGCCATAAGTATTTTTTTCCTGCACCTAACTACTTATTGTGGTTTTCACTGCCATCCTATAGCTCTCCACATTATTTGGTGCAACATGCCAGGAAACCTAGAAACCAAGCTTGTAATGATGTGTATAAATAATAACTAGAGTTACTGAAATCCTTAGATACTCTTATGCACAAATATCTTGAGACTCAGCATTAACTTTTCTTTACTCCATGGTAATAATAATGTTGGACAAAACTTCCAATTATGCCATCAGCCATGGTAAGCCAGTGATAATTTTTCCAAATTAAAGAGTTATAGGACCGTATTTCCCTGCCCCCACCCCGGATTGAATTATGACTAAAAGCCAAGGATAAACTTTCACTGAAAACCAAGTTCTTAAGAACACTCTATTACTAAGGATCCTGGATTGCTTTACTAGGACAACGAATGCTTTAAACTACATATTTTTCTTTATTTTCAAGCAAGCCAGATGGGGAGAAAACAATCAGATGCTAAAAAAAAAAAAAGAAAGATGTTTGTTGAATTTTTTAAAAATTATGTTAAACAAATGTTGGAAAAGACAAAATAAATGAGAAAAAGGCAAATCTAACTTAAAATATCTTAAGTCAGAAACAGAAGAAAAGCTTTTAACAGTGGACCAAAAGGACAGATGTCAAAGAAAGCTCCCAGTGGAGAAGACAATACAAGAATCATAGAACAGGTCAGAGTGGTATAGAATATGATCACAGAATTTAAAAACTTACACAAGCAGGATTGTAAAATAAGACTTTCCAAAATGAAACCAAAATAAAAGCAAAAAAGTAAGGGCCGCTCTGAGGCTAAAAAAGTGAAGTTACCAGGACTGGCCAGAAGTATACTAAAATTCAAATATTAAGGTTTTAAAGGGAAGGGCTCTGGACTAGAATGAAAAGGACAGCAGCAGTGTGGTCGCCTTATGACAAAGTGAGTAGACCAAAATCATGATCTACTTTCTCCTTGTATCCGTACACAGATCCCAAATCTCTCCTCACTAGGCACAAGACATGTCTGCATCTGTGCTGCTGGTGTATTCTCTGCTGCATAAAGACACAAGTAAGGGAAAGTAGGAGAAAGGGCCCAGAGGATTCTTCAAGGGAGAAAATCTCATGACTCTTTCTATGCTTGGGTGATAACAATAAAGGGGCTACTGGAAATCTATCAAAGATGGGGTTTTGAGCTCTGTTTATTCCTGATACCAAGCCCTGTAGGTGGCCATATACTCCGCCAATGGAGTCTATTTGACTGTAGCACCCAGGGCTAAATGAAAAACACACTTCTGTAATGTTTGTGCCATTAAACATTTATCAACCATAGTCACATTTTTGGTACTTCCCTTTGTGTTTCCTGGCTTTAAAACAAACATGACAATATATAATATTCAATACTGAGTAAGTCCCAAGTACTTTACAAAACTAACACTTTACAGTTTTATAGCTTTTTAAAAAGAAAGTAGAGATGTAGGTAATAAATATACATGCTAAAAGTAGAAAAACTGAAGACTTACCTAATAACACTTTGAAAACAAATCTAATAACTCTACTTCTATTTTACAAACTTTCAGACAACATTCTTCAATGCAAGCAATTGGAAATAATCTCCATATACAACACAAATTACAGAGGGCCATGAACGCAGAGCATGTGGAGAAGAATTTTGAAGTTGTGCTTTCCAATACAATAGCCACTAGTCACATGTGGCTGTTTAAGGGCAAATTTATTAAAATCAAGAAAAATTTAAAATTCAGTTCCTCAACTGTACTAGCCACATTTCAAGAGTGCAATAGCCACATGTGGCTACTATACTGGACAATGCAGAAACAGACCATGTCCATATCTCAGAAAGTTCTACTGGATACTGTTATTCCAGAGTAATGGTATCTGGAACTGGCGAGACAGCACACGTAATAGACACTGACTACTATCTTTAAGATTTTCAGATGTGAACTATTCATAAAGTCACAATAGATACAAACAAAATAATAACCCCCAGGTCTGTGAGAATCGTATAAAATCATACAATAATTCTCATGTTTTGCTTCTGCTTTTTAATTTGGCCTGCTCTTTTGGTTAATAAGACTTGTGAATCAGCATCACAGTTCACTCGGCTCGAGCTGTCTTGTGTCTTGGGTGAGAGGCAATCTGCAGTGTTATTGTGCTGGTCTCGCAAGGTTTTCATTAGTAATATAGAAAACTATATTTTGTTTTTATAGGTATAGATCTTCCTCTACCATCAAAACAATGCCAACTCACAAATTATTTTAATTTAAAGAGACTAATGTTATATGCTACTGCTGCTAAGTCGCTTCAGTCTTGTCCAACTCTGTGCGACCCCATAGACGGAAGCCCACCAGGATCCGCAATCCCTGGGATTCTCCAGGCAAGAACACTGGAGGAGGTTGCCATTTCCTTCTCCAATGCATGAAAGTGAAAAGTTAAAGTGAAGTCACTCAGTCGTGTCCGACTCTTGGCGACCCCATGGACTGCAGCCCACCAGACTCCTCCGTCCATGGGATTTTCCAGGCAAGAGTACTGGAGTGGGGTGCCATCGCCTTCTAAGTTTAAATATTCATCTTACAGTGAAGATTCCAATTATCTATATCTTCTATGGCTTTTTTGAAAGGGACTTTATTTGCAAAAAGGTTTTTTGATAGCAGTATTTGAAACTTTAAAGTTCTGTCAAATAAAAATAGATTTCTGTTTCAAAGATTTTTTACTTTTTATTCCAATTATACTGAGATCTCACTGATGTGCAGTACTGTTTAAGGTATACAGCACAGTGATTTGACGCCCATTCACCATGAAATGATTATCATAGTAAGTTCAGTGAACATCTCATACGGATGCCAAATTAAAGAAACAGAAAAAAAAAAGTATGTGTGTGATGAGAACTCTTAGGTTTTCCGCTCTTAACAACTTTCACGTATAACATCCAGTATTGTTTTTATATTTATCATGTTGTATATTACATCCCTAGTACTGATTTATCCTGTAACTGGAAATTTAAAATACCTTACTCCAAGGCAGTTCTCCTTTACAAAGGCTTACTTTTCAAAGCAATTTTGTGGATTCAGTGACTAAATGAAGCCTTAAAATTCTTTTAAACATTCAGACAACAGTTTCTCAGTTCACGTTTTGAAGATGATTTAAGCTTTTATATAACCATGTAAAAACTTACTTCAAAATTAAGGTCTCGAATCAAGATATCTCCATTTGGCGTTGCTAAAGGAACATGATCAAATCTATAGAGGAAATTAATAAAAAGAGAATAGTTTGACATTAAGCACTAAGTAGATGTAGCTGAAAGAGAAAAGGCCACTGTGTAGTTTAACAAATGTTTACGGTGCTAAAGAACCCTTTTCTGTACATACTTTATAATGTTATCTGTATTGATGATTTCTCCAATTCCAGGTATCAAGGGAATGTCTTGTGCTCCTTCAACACATTAAATGGAAAAGTAAGTATTAAAACATCAAGTCATGTCAGCAAAAACGTATGTGACTGAGTGCCTTCATATTTACCCTTTTCCTGTTGTGAGACCATAGTGCGTTCATATTTGCCCTGATTTAGATCCTTTAGTACTTGCATTAATTCTGTAATCCGAGCAGTAAAGCTGGAATTAAAAAAAGAAAAACAAAGAAAGCCATAAGCAAAACTCCAAAGGCTATCCTATCTTTTATTTTTTATTATTTATTTGAATATAATTGACATGTAACATCAAGTTCTTTTATTGTATTTTATACAAACCTGACTTAAGTTTTTAAACTTATTATGTAGTTTCAATGAAATCACTTAAAAGAATTCTCACCAACATTAATGATACTATACAAGCATTAGTGATACTATACACATTTTACTATTATGGTTTAGTAGGAGAGCAGGAAGATGGGGCTAAGAAAAGAGGTCTCATAGGATCCCACTGCAACAGACACTGACTTTATTAACAGGCAAGTCAAGAAGGTTGTCTGCCACTAGAACTTTAAGGAATTTTCCAGTAAATGCTGAAAAAGGACACACGCTAGTGGCATTTCTTAGGCCGATGAAGCATGAACCCCGAGTCCCTGCTGGGGTGAGCTACACAGCCTTGGATGAAGCTGGCCTTTCTCTCTGAGGACAACATTTATTCTAAGTATGCCGCATGCACCCTACTTTCCTGCAAACAGGGAAGAATTGGGGAGATCCTTCTCCTTCTTCCTCTGAAGAGGGGGAAAGATGAAGTGTGCTTAATATTAGAGAGAAATCACTGTGGTGATAAGAGAGAAATCAAAACTACTGACAAGAAGTTGAACAGTATGAATGGCATGAAGGTCGAGGAGAAAGCATTCTAACCAGAGAAGCAAACAGAATTGTTCTGTGAATAACAAGCAGAAACTTCCTAAAGGAACGGAAGCACCCTCTACGCCAGGAAATGTAAAGGCATGAGGAAGTTATTAACAGGTTGGAAGAAAGTCAGCATTCTCAAGAAAGACTCCCCACAGTAGTTACAGCTTCTTCTATCTTGTCAGGAAGACCTTAACTGCTAAAGGAGTAGAGAAGAAGGAATATAGGAAATATGCAAATTAATCACAGGCCTGGAAAAGATCCAAAGTCATTCAACTTCTTCAGATAACCTGAAACTTAAGACTTTTTTACATTATGTGTTGTCTTAAATACCATACCAAGCCCTTTATACTAGACTTTGAAATTTTGAAATATTTAATTTCATTTGATGGTCTAAGAATAATTTTAGCAGACACCCTGACCAGTTTACAACTGGACATAGAGCTACCACAAAGTAACTTTTCTTTTTTTTCCCATTAACATAAACTTCATCCTTGCTTATGCATTACCAGTACCAAAGAGCTAAGGGGAAGAAAAGTCTGGTAGAGGACAAAAAAGTCCAAATGAAAAAATTTTATTCACTAACTTAATTTTCTGTAAATTAAGGAAAGACTGCCATGAGTCAACATTTCCCATCTTACTGAATACCAGTATTCACAGAGCAGACTGCTTGAGAACAACTAACCTAGTTTAAGGCTCAAAACAGCTATCTTAAGGAAACATGAAAAGCACACTATCAGAAAAAAATCTTCCTAATTTTCTATCAAAACCAGCTTCCAAGAGTAGGAAATATGGGGATTCAGGTGCTGCTTATCTCAACCTCAACTGGTCACAATCATTAAGGATAGCATCTAAAACAAAATATTACAAATCTTAACTTACCCAGCCAATCGAGTCATTTCACGGCCAGCCAAAACTATTCGACCCAGAGCCTGAGACATTCGCAAAAGCATTCTTCCACTCTGGTAGTAATCCTGAAATAGAAAGAAATGCTAGTTTTCACTTGTATTTCGAAGATTAAAACTAGGTTTTTTTTAATTTTAATTTTTAAGATTTCGATTGAGTCTGACTACCATTGCCACTTTACCTCAAGAAGTTCCGAATGTGAGCTCTTAAGATGTCGAGGATGAGACAAGTCTAAGAAAGGACGACTGACGACTAGGTAACCAACCACAGTGGCAAGATCTGAAACCAAACAGTTAAGATTGAAAAACATCAACAACACCTCACTTTCCCCACAAATTCCATTCTACTATCTCTTTTAAAGCATACTTACATTTGGCAATTATGCTGTCAATGAAGCCCATAGAAAATCGAAACAAAATGAAATTATGTAGGTGCTCCACCTGACAGAAAGCAAAAACAAAAGTATATATACTTCCAATGTATTAAGAAAAATTAATCTACCATGAGGACAAAAGAAACTGTATAATTTATGTATTCAACAAATATTTACTGAGTACCTATAATTTCTGATTACATTATACAACACATTTCATTGAGCACAATGCTGATCACAGAACAGGTGCCAAACAAAGCCTTCATGAATCCATTTTTATGCAAACAGAGTGGAAAACATAAAGAATATGTGTGTGAGGTCTCTTGCATGAAATAGTACAATGATATTGTATTCATAATACTGTCGGATACATATATGCAAAAATTGATAATCAAAACAAACAAAAAACAGAAACAGAAAGATAATTTAGGTGAAACTAGCCGTCTGGAAATAACTGAGCTTTGCTTTGCTTGAGCTTTGCTTTAGTTGGAAACACCTGGTCTTTCTCTAAGACCTGTACTACATTCAATTTGAGCCAAGGGCTAATGTAACGCCACATAGCTTGAGTCTGTAGTTTTAATCTCAACATGCATTATCCCAAATTTGCAAATCTAAAAATGTATTTTATTCTGCATTTTTAATGTTCTTGACTTTTTCATCTATCAGATTATTCAGGCCCTGCATGATCTGCCACTGGGCTCTATCTTCAACCTCATCTGCTTCTACTTTGCTCTTCCTAACTGAGCTCCAGAAATAGTGGTTCCTCAAACATGCTTCTGCCTCAGGCCTTTGCTCACCTTGTTTCCTCTGTCAGGATTACTGATTTCCTAGATATAAATGCCACCTTCAAGAGAGACTTTCTTGTCATCCTAAATTGCTTGGCAATAGCCCCCATCACACTCTACCACTTTATCCCATTTTATTTTTGGTCACAGAATTCACTATGACCTGAAACCATATAAAATATTTGTTTACTTGTTTATATCTCCCCCACTTAAAATGTGGGTTTCCTGAGTACAAGGTAGCTTGCTCTTAATATCTTCTACAAAAGAACAATGGCTGGAACATTTATTCAGTGAATGCCAGATGTTATATATTGAGCTCAGTGATGAAGATGCAACAATGAATAAAAAGACAAGGTTCCTTAGCTCATGGAATTTACATTCTAGTGAAGAAGACAACCAGTAAAAAAACAAGATAATTAGAAATTGTAATGAATGCTTTTAAGAAAAACAGATCATTAAAATGGGAAGTAACTGGTGAAGGTCATTTTAGACGGATTAATCAAAGAAGACACGGCCTCAAAAGGTGTTAACTTTGGGGCTGAACTCTAATGCAAAAGCATGGGCAAGCCATGTGAAGAGTGAACTAGTTAACAGCAGTCCCTTAGACAATTACCGTAAAAGCATTTTATCAGTGAACGCTATCAAATTTCAGTCATGTTAAACATAAAAAAGACAAAAATTTCTTTAACCTTAATTTAAGTAAAATTTCTTCAACCTTAATTTAAGTAATTTAAAATAACAACTTCTTTAACCTTTAAAAATCACCTCAAATATGTATTTGATTTCAAACTTTCCACTAAAATGTAAGCTCCTTAAAGGCAGGATTTGGTCCATTACACACCACTGTCACCTGGACAAGCAAGACACCTTTAGATGGTGCTCCGTATCTTCTGAATGAATAATCAACAAAATTAACTAAATTCAAATCTTCCACGTGGCAAGTAGATGAAAACCGAAGCATAGTTTCCATACAGTTTACATAAGAAACAATGTTTATATTCTAAGTAAAGGGCCAGCAAACTATGATTCACAGTTCATATTCAGCCTGCCACTTACTTTAGTAAATAAAGTTTTATTAGAACATACCACATCCATTCATTTACATATGGCTACTTTGAAGGAGAGAGTTGAATAGTTGCAAGAGAGACCAAAGGGCCTGAAAAACACTTATCTTGCCCACTACAGAAAATGTTTGCTGAAATGTGCTCACAGTATTCCCAGAAATACTACAGGAACAAATTCTTTCTGTAATTATCACTAAATTTATCATTAAATAAGACTCCTAAGTAACCACTTCAAAAATACACTGATAATTATTTTAATAAATCTACTCACTTTTATAACTGGGCAGCTTAACATATTGGTTTGATAGTTTTTAGGAAAACACAGCATAAAAATTCTTTATAGGTATTTAAAAATAAATGTTTGAAAGATCAAAGGTATATACGTATCCTGGCACAGGTCAAAATTTTTTCTTCCACACATATATGAGCCTCCAACATGTTATCTTACCAGTTTTTGGAAGACTGAGTGGATTGTCTGCTTTTCTCTTTTATTTCCATTGTAAAAGGCAACTTCTTCACTATTAAGGAAAATAATTTAGCAATTAGTTTTAACGCTACTTAAGCCTAGAAAATAATTTAAAATACCATATTTATTGACTAAGTATTTGTATATAAATGGACACTCTGTGACTAACAGTTTACTCGGTACTTCTCAAGCCATGATCTGTACATAGCTCAACTGATCAGAGCACAGGAATATACACTTGACTCCATCACAGGTGGCACTAGTGATGTGAGTTGCAAATCCCACATGTAGCCTGGCTGGAAAAGATGTGCTCAGCTAGTTCGCAGAAAAGTGAGTAAAAAAACAAGAAGGAAGATGCCATGACATATAGGAAGGCCGGACTGGGACAGCCATCTTAGACTACAAATTGAGTAAAGATCCAGCCAGAAGGGAAAGGAGACAACAAGAATTAGGAAAAAAACAGGTAGTGATGCATGACATATAGCCTTTAAAGGACAGAAAAACTAATCCCTGCCTGCCTGACAGTTGCCAGCTCCCAGGAGGCCTAGCTGCACAGTTGCCCTTATTCTTGGAACCCCACCATATCCTCACAACAATTCCTGTTTCCTTGAGCTGATCTGAATGGGTACACAGGGGCCACAACGGTCTTAACTAGGTAAAAAAGAGCATTTTATGAGTGAAGAAAGGTTCAGTGTAGTTAATTTGCAGAGGTCATGCAGCTGACAAGTTAAACAGCTGAGATTATAACTTGTATCTGACCCTAACATCTAGTTTTCTGCTCTACCCAGACTGATGCAAACTGTCCCAGCAAAGTACCTCTTATAGCAGAGGAAAGGAAAGATTTACATACAAGTCTAGAAGGCAGAGTTAAAGCACAATATTTCTTAAAAGTCTCTTCCCCCGCCTCAAAAATTTATGTGAACATTATACTCTAGTCTAAAATGTACCTGTATTTTTTTTTTTTTTGCATCATAAAAACAAGGTAGCCCTTACCTCAACATGTTTAAGTAAATTAACTTTCCATATAGTTGCATCATGATTGACCAGCCTTTCCCAGTTTCCTTTACACAATAATAGCCCCAGGGAGAAGGCAATGGCTCCCCACTCCAGTTCTCTTGCCTGGAAAATCCCATGGATGGAGGAGCCTGTAGGCTGCAGTCCATGGGGTCGCTAAGAGTCGGTCATGACTGAGTGACTTCACTTTCACGCATTGGAGAAGGAAATGGCAACCCACTCCAGTGTTCTTGCCTGGAAAATCCCAGGGACAAGGGAGCCTGGTGGGCTGCCATCTATGGGGTCGCACAGAGTCGGACATGATTGACGCAACTTAGCAGCAGAGAGCCTCAGGGTATCAGAATCCTAGTTTAACACAATTCTGTACCTAAAATTTCTTAATTTCTTCTGCTTCCTCTGCACATTAAGTCCATTGAGAAAGACAAGGTGAGAAGTCTACTTCTCCTGAACATTTTACCCTAAACTTAAAACCTGAAAGCTCAGAACTTCCAAAATACTAACAACTGCCTATTCAGCATGTTTTCTCTTCCATATCCGTCCTCCTAAGAGAACCCCAATTTTCTTAAAGTTTTGTATCCTTTTCTAGGCACCCAAATGGTTGAGGAAAAGCCGTGACTTTACTGTAACTGCTTTAGTGATAATTCTGGCCAATGAGATGTGAAAAGAAAGTTGTTGTGGGGCTTCCCACTCTCTTAAAGAGACAGCAAACGTGGCTCCTTTTGTTTCTGGGCTTTTTGCAGGGGACGAGGGCTGGTGGATCTAGATCTGGAACTGCTTTTGCCATCCTGTCATCAGAAAAAGAATTAGCCAGAGGAAAAGGGGAACGTATAGAGGAGGACAGAGTCAGGAGAAGAGTCGGACACCCTGATCATGCTGTGCCTGGAGCTGGTCCAGCTTAAGAGTTTTTATGTGAAGTAGTAAATGTCCTTATTGTTGGACCCACCCGAGTCAGGGTTTTCCGTTTCTTGCATTGGAAAACATCCTAGCTAATACCGCTTTCATTCACTTGGCAAATCACCTCTGTACACAACCTTTTATTCTTCTGCCTCCCTACAACACAAAAAGCCTACTTAAAACCAGTATGTACTTTTTTATCAATCCAAGGAAATAAAGGAAGAGAGAACTTTTAAAAGACCATTTCCTAAACAATTTTGTAATGCCAACAGGGTAGTAAATAAATATTAGGACCCTCAAAATGACTTAAGGTTGACAGATCATCAATACATGAGAAAATTTATTGAGTACCTGCTACACATTAAAAACAGTGCTGGAAATTTTATATATATCATATTAATCCTCATGACAACCCTGAATTAGCTACCTAGTATAAATAAGAAAAGTGAAACTATAAATAACTTTCCAAAAGTCATATATTATATAATTGATAGGTGGAGAAGGTAGATTTGGAAACTAGGCAGGCTGGCTCTAAAGCCCAATACTTCTCCCTACTTTGGATTTTTAAACTATCTAGAAAATAGACAGAGACACATGCAAAGAGATTACATTAACTTTGAGTGCTACAAATATAGACTCAAACAAAAAATACTTGTGGATAAACTGAGATAAAATTTTCTTTGAAGAAGTAAGTAAATTTGAATTTAAATTTCTGACTTTGCTTTATGTGAAATTAACAGAAAATTAGCCAACAGAAGACATGAAGAGGTCAATCAGGGATACTAAATAGTTAATAGGGAAAAGGGTTAGAAATGTAGTTATTAAGATAACTACTTAATAAAACCAATATCCTTCATAATGTATATTTTCAAAAGAAGTAAATATGCAGGGACATAATTTCAGTAACAGCGTTACTAGATTTTTTGGAGTTGGCTTACATGACTTCAATATCCACACAAAGGGATTTTTAGTACAGTTAAATACATTTAATACATCTGTCCTTACCTGTTTGTGATGAGCCGAGAATTAACGTATCTATACTCTCCTTCAAGTTTTTGCTCAGTTATTGTCATCTTACCAATGGGTCTTCTAATTCGAGTTAGGAATAGCCCAGAAACAAGCAAGTAGGCCATCATGCTTGCTGGGCCCTGATATTATTAGGAGAGAAAGATATACAAAGATCAAGGATATAATAAATTCACTGAATGCAACATGCACAATTTATAATTAACTCCACTTACTTTGAAAATCACTCTTTTGACTTTTTCCCTTGTTTCTTTTCTAAGAAGATACCCACTGGGCCTCTTTGTTTTTGCTACTCATTTACTTCTCCTCCCACCATACATCTCTCCCCCGGCACTCCCAAATTTGCTCAATTAAAAACTCCTAACTGCAGTCCTCACTCTTCCTACATCTAAAAACTCTTCTGACAGAGCTCTTCTTGATATTCTCGATTTCACAATAACCTGCAGAACTCTTTTTCACCTTCTCACTGACCGTTAGTATTGCCTGAGGTTTCCTTTTCTTGCTCCCTTTGCCTCCAAAATTTATATCTCTAATCCCATCACTCCTAGATACTGTTTCCAAATATTTACTGTACATCTTCAGTTTACTTCTCTGTAGAACCTCAAGCTCAATTCCCTCAAATGAGCTCAATTTGTCTTTCCCTTCTCCAGCAACTTGCTTCTAGCTGCCATACTTTCTAATGTGGTAAAGTACCTCCATGTGCATCGACCCTTCCAAGAGAGAAGCTTCAAGCTTG
The DNA here is from genome assembly GCA_006410635.1 of Cephalophus harveyi. Classification (NCBI taxonomy): domain Eukaryota; kingdom Metazoa; phylum Chordata; class Mammalia; order Artiodactyla; family Bovidae; genus Cephalophus; species Cephalophus harveyi. The sequence continues at coordinate 133,427 of SJYT01043515.1, forward strand.
CCTTTTCAAACTCTTCATTCCTATACATATCCTTATGTTCTGCCATATTGAAATAATTTTTTCCTAAACATGCTACTCAATGAAGTTGTTCTTCTGTCTAGCAAGCCTGACATATCTAAAAAAGGCCGACTCATCCTCAAAGCAGCTCCAATATCACCTCCAATTCTTCTGGACACTAAAGACATTATTCACACTTCCACTACTGGGTTTATCACTGTCCATTACAACTGTTTGACTATCCTTTCACCAGATCATAACTCCTCTTCGGTAGGAACTGTGTCTTACTCATCTTTTTAGTCAGACAGTGTATATGGAATATAGTGTGTATTATATTGGAATATGGTGTGTATTATTTTTAAATTCAAAGTGACTGATTCAATGCATTTCAATAATTACTAGAAGTACGGACAAAAGAGATAACTAAAGCATACTTTCTAACTCTAAGAAATACAAAATCAGAAAATAAGAATATATGGAGACATTTTTAAATATAAATATAATACTTAAATGTTACAAACATATAATAAGTATCATAAAAAATTATACCAATAAGAGGCATTAAGACTATTTACTTACTTATAGTAAAAACCTGTCTCTTATACACATCTCCTGGAAAATCCCATAGATGGCAGCCCACCAGACAAGATACTCTAAGTGGTCCACTTTGAGACAAGCTCCGACCACAGACCAAGAGCAATCATGTGGATCAGATGGGAAACGGGGCATCTGGGAGGAAGGGAGGTGGGGAATGCTAGGCCTGTCTCTTATACACATCTTACATATATACATAAAACAACCAAATTATTATATGATTGTGTTATAAATATATAACAATAATCTTACATATTAAATGACTAAAGTTAGACTTCAATAAGAATACTCAGAACATTTAAAGATCTTACCAACACAAATGTCAGAGAGATCTAATAAGATGACCTCATGGGACAGTCAACAATTTATATTATTATAAAATACTATTGAAACTGTTATAGTCATTCTAAATGTAATTAAACATACATATTTCATATTAAAATAGCTGTCTCCTAATCTCTTTTTAGGCAATGAAATAAAAAGAAAGTGAAAGTCACTCAGTTGTGTCTCACTCTTTGTGACCCCATTGACTATACAGTCCATGCAATTCTCCAGGCCAGAATACTGGAGAGGGTAGCCTTTCCCTTCTCCAGGGGATCTTCCCAACCCAGCAGTCGAACTCAAGTCTCCCACATTGCAGGCAGATTCTTTATCAGCTGAGCCACCAGGTAAGCCCAGGAATACTGGAGTGGGTAGCCTATCCCTTCTCCAGGGTATCTTCTCAACCCAGGAATCAAACTGGGATCTACTGCATTACAGATGGATTCTTTACCAGCTGAGCTACCAGTGAAGCCCCTTTTAGGCATTACCTTGCAACAATAAATACAGGTGTGTTCAATGTTTAAGCATTTCTGGTTATTAAAATCACAAAAATTTTCCAAGTGTCTGGCTTAAGAAAAACTGAAAAGCTGAATCAGAAAACTTTTAAAATCTCTAGTAGAGTATTATTTTATAACCAGACTTTATTAGCTACACTTGTAAAATTACACTCTTTGAGATACATAAAAATTCCAACAAACCATCCAGCTATTCACAGCACAGCATTATGGAAATTTAAAAGACAGAAAAAGTAAACTCACCTGAGCTCCTATTGCACTGGTTAACCTGAAGATATACAAAACTATGTCTAAAAATGGCTGTAAAATAAACATCAGAAGGCACAGAATTAAAAAGAATGAACTGCCTACACTGATAGCTAATAAACATGTTAAATACACAATGCTAGTCAAGATTTAACACATAATTGTCAACATGTAGAGTTCTCACTATGTATAAGGTACTGTACAGTATGTAGCTCGATGAATACATAAAAGACACAGTTATTCTCAAGAAGCTCAAAATGGAGACAGCCTGACCAATGTCTGCTGCTGCTGCTGCTAAGTCACTTCAGTCGTGTCCGACTCTGTGCGACCCCATAGATGGCAGCCCACTAGGCTCACCTGTCCCTGGGATTCTCCAGGCAAGAACACTGGAGTGAGTTGCCATTTTCTTCTCCAGCGCATTAAAGTGAAAAGTGAAAAGTGAAAGTGAAGTTGCTCAGTCATGTCCACTCTTAGAGACCCCATGGACTGCAGCCTACCAGGCTCCTCCATCCATGGGATTTGCCAGGCAAGAGTGCTGGAGTGGGGTGCCATACTGACCATCAATTAGGGAAAATATTTACCACTTTCCATCAACTAAGATAGCTCTACTGTGACAACTAATCATTACTTACTTAGCAGTTTCTCAATGTAGCATAAAGATGCAAGAAAATGATCTGAGTTATATCCCCAAATCTACTACCTGTTTTTCTGGTTTCTATATATCTTCATCTGAAAAATGAGAGGCTTTCTGCTCTTGATGTTGACTTTATCACATCTATATGTTGAAATATGTTGAGTAAGTTTATAAATCTAATTTTATGATCTAAAACTCAAGCTCCTAAAACTAAAATAACATTAACTTACTGCTCTTCACATAGAGACGATTTAATTGATGTACCAAAAGTTGTACATATTTTGAAGTGTTTTTCAAGAAACCCAAATCGTGTTCATTTAAGTCCATAGCCACCTTTTCTAATATCTACATCATTACTAGGATAGGTGGGTTGGTTCATAACTGGCTTGTACTAAGATGAATCTTTTCTTTCTTATCTTATGAACTATCAAGAAGTTAGGCATACTTACCTATACATATAAAGTTCAAGTGCACTTAAATTACTGACAAAAATAATGATTCAATTTAAGTCAGAGTTCAAACAATTACATATTTTATAAAGTAAATATGCTGTAGTATATAGCACCACTACAATCAGTTAGTTTGCTAACATTTTTCTTTAATGCAGATGTGGTAAGTCCTGAGCTATGGACTAACTCAAGTGTCAAGATGTAACAAAGAATACACAACAAGGTCTACAAAATTACAAGAATAATATATACAGCACCTCTCCTTCCCGACCCCAACCACCACACACACACGGAGAACAAACTTTAAAATGTGGTAAAAAGCAGAGGAAAAAGGCAGCTGGATTACCGAGCAATTTGTTGCTACCTCAGTTTCTAGAGTTTGGATCAGTAAAGACTTAAATAGAGCTAAATAAAGGACAAAGTTTGGCATGAAGTGAAAAGGCATCTTAGTAGTAGGCCTGTCAAGAGGGGTAAAGTTCCTGTGAATACACATTACTTTTCTAAGACCTGCCTATCCTTCTTCATCCACATGGTTGAAGAGGAAGTATTCCTAGTCTTCCATTGTGACCCAGCCCCTTATATACAGTTTTCTGTCTCAAGACTGGATACTTGGACCAACTGTGGCCCAAGGCAAGATACTCTAAGTGGTCCACTTTGAGACAAGCTCCGACCACAGACCAAGAGCAATCATGTGGATCAGATGGGAAACGGGGCATCTGGGAGGAAGGGAGGTGGGGAATGCTAGGCAGACATCTTCGAGATGACCACTGCATCTCCCAGCTAATGCAGGAAGTAAAGGCAAAGAAAATGGCTTAATGAGAAAATCACAGCAAAAACTGTAAGGATGGTGAGATAAGAAAAGTAAGAGCTGATACAACCAGCATGAAGAAAACTGGTTACGGTCAGAGTCAAAAGCTCTGGCAATATTCTGGAAAGGGGGAAAAACAGTAATTAGAAAAATTGAAATATACTAATATCTTGTGAAAATTTTTTGACTATTACTTAAATGAGCTATTAGAATTAGAAATACTGAAGCAGAGAAATGGATAGGAAGATGTCCACGCCTAGGGTTATGGTTGTGCATTAAAAATAAATTGACCATTAAACTTTAACAACTGCCAGAAGTACACAGGTCAAAAGTCAAAAAAACCAAGTTTCTGCTATTTCACTGAAATCAGCCTGCAAAATTCTCATAAAATCTTTATGAGACACTAAATTCTCAGTTCTTGGCCAAGGCACCTCACAGAGGTGAGGTGAGGTGAAGTCACTCAGTCGTGTCCGACTCTTTGTGACCCCATGGACTGTAACCTACTAGGCTTCTTTGTCCATGGGATTCTCCAGGCAAGAATACTGGAGTGGATTGCCATTTCCTTCTCCAGAGGATCTTCCCGACTCAGGGATCGAACCCAGGTCTCCCGCATTGGAAGCAGACGCTTTAACCTCTAAGCCACCAGGGAAGCCTTCATAACTTAAAAAATTAAGTAGTTGTAGTTAAAATTATTATAAGAACTTTATAATATCTTTATAAAAGCATTAAATACTTATAGGCTGCTGTCGTGTTCATCATATACATTTGCTTCGATTCAAAATTTAGCGAATTAACAACAAAAACAGACAAACTTACCTTACTAAGATTTGAATACAGATCAACTACACTATTACAAAACTTTTCTACATCTTGTGTAAGTAGCTGGTCTGGATTAGCTATTCTGTTGTCCAGATTTCCCATTTTATAATATGTGAAAGCTCTAAAATAACAAGAAGAAGATGAATTTAAAACAAATGATTCTAAACAACAACAACAAAATCACGTTATACTATGTAGTGCAAATTTGTAGGAACAAAAAAATTTGGAGCTAGAAGAGGACTTAAAGATTGTCCTAATTTCTTTTAGAGATGAAGACGCCAGTCTAGAGAAGAATGATTTGCCAGTTAATGGAAGAGTAAGGATTAGATTCCAAATAGTTGAGATCTTTCCATATATGCTTCTGGTTCAAGAGCAATTCACTTGAAAATCATATCTAATAAAAAAGAAACACTTCTATATCTCAATATCATAAGTGTTATTTTTAAAGTATTTTTAATATAAAATTAGGTTATCACTTACTGGAGATACTCCTCAAAGAGGTACTTGGTTAATCTTACTCGGAAGCACAGTTTGAGCTCATTTAACCCAAACTTCAAGAAGTTATTAACCAGAGAAATCTAAAACAAACAAACACAAATTATTTAGTTTTGCTTCATTTCTACTTATGAAATCATAATTTATTTCCCTATCATTGGCTTTGTCCCCAAATCCTATAATTTTTTAATAACTGATAGTTTGAATCGATGTATTTCAGTTCTGTTTTACTTAACATTCCCAAACACACACAGAGAATATGCTACATCAAATGCAATTAGCTATTACCCTTTACTTGAAAATTAATTTTAAAATATATTAGTATTAATTATGAAAAGAATCTTGCAACTTTTTGCGGTGGGGAAGCTGTGTATAAACAAACAAAAGGCCAAATCTGTCACCTTTTTATTCAATGTAAAGAACTTGCTTGAGGAGTACTGACATTTATGCTCAGTGTATCTTTTCTTTGCTACTACCAGCACTACAATCCCAGCTAATGGAATTCTATACACACCACATTTGCATCTGTTAAAAAAATACTACAAGTTTTACACCAATTAATGCCATTTTCTAGATTATTTCTGGAGTCACCTTTACTCTTTTCCACACTGTATTAAAATTAATTCTTCCATAGTTCTAAAGTCACATTTGCATAAAAATTTTGTCAAGAAAACACTGGTCTGCTGAATCTTAGTCTTTGACACCAATGCTGCTTAATTTTCTCTTTTAGAAGGTTTTCCATGTATGACTATCCTCAAGCTTTATTAAATCTGACATATTTTCTAATAATTAGATTTTACAATCAAGTAAATTTTACAATCAAGCTCCTCCCTATTACTCTTACACAAACAATACTAAAATTCTTATTGTGCCAATAAAATAAACACTCAAGCTAAGAAAATTACTTATGATTTGGACCACTTATCTTTACTTTTAGTAAATCTAGGCAATAAATTCCAATTCAACTTAAATCACGTTAATGGTTCAAGTAACAGTTTATAGCCCACATCAATGACTCTCAACCAGGATTTCTGCCCTCAGCTCACTGCCTCCACAACCTCACCTTAGCCCTCACAGGACATCTGGCAATGTTTGGAGACAATGAAGACATTTTTTGTCGTCACAGCTTGGGGAGGGATACTACTTTCTTCTAGTGAGATGTTACTATGAGAAACCCTGGCCTAAGGGTCAGAAAACATCTCCAGTTGTACATACCCACAAATGATGCAAAAAAACTGATCCAAGCATAATTCCTTTAAGTCTTTCCATCTAGTATAAAGGTTTACATTGATACATTTCCTGTAAGTTACAAAACTAAACTTGAAAAAATTTAGCATATAAATCTTTAAAGAACTTAATAAGTAAAAATCCTTAAAAGATTTTAGTAAGATGCAGTTTTTTTCTATGTAAAAATTTTTAAAGAAATAAACACTTACGAGAGGCATAGCAGCGATGAAGTTGAATAAGTATTTCTTGAAATCTTTTCTGCTACGACCAATGATACCACTGCAAACCACCACATGCAATGCATTAGTTGCAAAAGAAGCAATATTTGTCACAAAAAGAAAATTCCTCTGTAAATCTCTAAAATTATTTTTGGAAAGTTTTATTGAATCAAATGAATCAATAAAAAAAAGATGCTAAAATCATTTTCTAACAAAAGCTTGAACTTTTGAAATTCTACCATTTTAAACAGCTTGCCTGGAAATCACTCTATAAATGGCAAAATTAAATAAGAATGACAGCTAGTTCTTTCCCTCATAAAAATGATAATTAAACAGCATGCTTAATTAACCAGTCACAAAAGGGGTTTTATATGGTGAAACAATAAACTTTACAGACCCAGGAGTGGATTACTGTGGATAAAACAAACTAGTATTTGTTTGTTTTAAATATTTTAACATACTGATTGCCATTTGTATGAACTAATGGCAGGCAGACAGACTAATGAGAGATCAGTAAACCCTTCTTATTGTAAAGGGCCGAGAGCAACCGTCTTAAGCTCTGCAGGCCATAAGGTCTCTGCTGCAACTACTCAATTCCGCTATTGGAGAGCAAAAACAACTAGGAAAGCAATTAACTGTGGTCCTAAGAAAATTTTATCAAAACAGATGATAGTGAGATTTTAATGAAACAAGATCTTTTATCTGTTTTTAATCTATTTAAAATATTTACTGTTTTTAAAATATCCACTAAGAATTTATTTAAAGGATTCTGCTACTTTTAACCTAGAAAGCCATGATATCATTATAAGTAAAGGATCTTTGACTATCAAAAAATATAATTTATTTGATCATGTACTCTTTTTCCAAATAATACTAATATTCCCCAAAGCAAATTAAATATATTTTTAAAAACAATTGTGCTAAATGATTCAAACCTAGTTACACACACACACACACACACACACAAATGACTGGGATACACACTAACAGAGAAATAATTTGCTTTTTATGAGGGAGTAGGTGAATAATGCCAAGTAACATGAACTGATCTTTTTAGGGCAAAAAAATTCCATGGTCAAAGAAATTTGGGAAAACCTGAGTTAAAGCCAACAAATTTCTTTACCAAAGAGCCTGTCAAAGCTCTCAAATATATTATACATTGTATACACTGTAGCATTTCCTTCACCATAGCTAAGATTCCAAAGAACATATTTTGGGAAATGTTACTCTAGACCAATAGAAAAATTAATAATCCAATCTTGACATAGCTGCTAGAAATTTAAAAAGAAAAAAAAATTTAAGCTGAACTAGAAAAAAGTTAAAAAAGAACCACACAAAAATGTTGTCTACAGCAATAAGAATATTAGAGATGAGAAGCAATTAAGACAGTACAAAAGTTTAGAGGTTTAAATTAAAACTGAACCAAACTTGACGTACAATCAAAGTGCTTTAGTGCAGCCCAAGCTGTGAAACACACAAGATTATCAAACACTGGTAAAGCACATGCCATCATTCAGCAATGGTTTACCATTGGAGTGGCAGCGATAAAGTTAAAAAATGGTTTCCTGAATAAAGCTTTATTTCTGCTTATTATTCCGCTGCAAAAGAAAAATCACCATCAATAACGAGTAACTTTATAGTAGTCCCAATCATAATTACTTCTAAAACATATAGGAATTAAGATAGTTTGGTAATTTTAAAATGCTACTTACAGCCAAGTGGGTGAAAATAAAATATGCATTTATGATTACATATGGCAGTACAGGGGAACACGATTTGCCAAAGTGCATCTCCTTGGCCTCAGGCTAGTTTTAGGCTGATTATTTTTAAGAAACAGAAGTGTCAGGAAGCCTTTCTTTTTTGCCTTCCCCTTAGCTGCCTCAAGAATTTAGAAAAAAGGGCCTGCTCCTAGGACAGAGCTATGACCACATTTATCTGCAAAGCACATGGGCCAAATGTGCTGAGGGAATCAGATATCAGAGTCCACTCTAAGTCTGGGCCACAAGGCCCAGCAAACATTTGTTTACCAAACATTTATTTTTCCATCTTCATATAAATTGCCTGTCTCCCCTGTAAAGTCCCAAACCACTATCCCTAACACCCTCTTCTGTTTTTAGCTGAAGATGGTCTTTAAGATGAGGGCTTTGGCCATTTTGGAGAGTTACTAAGTTCTCCAGGGTCTCTCCCATGTATATATGTTATTAAAATTTTGTTTCATTTTCTCCTGTTAATCTGTCTCATGTCAATTTAATTCTTAGATCAGCCAAAAGAACCCAGGAGAGTACAGGAAAATTTATTCCTCTCTAGCAACAGCAACAAGATATGAAGGATTACCTTCCATATCATAGAACTGTCAACTTCTACCTATGCCATTAAAATTTGCCCCATTCCAAAGACATCAGTCACTGCTAACAAGTAAGCCTAAAAAATGTAAAGGATACTAAAATTAAGCACATCAAGGATCATTACAAGTCTTTTTGAGACTCTATTTTAGCAGAAGTGAATATGAATCTAAACACACTTTGGAAGAGTCAAAATGGAAAAAACAAATTTGCAATGTAGCTTTAGTAGCAGGTTAAAGAAAGTGTTACTTTTTCAAATCAAATTGTTTTATATTACAAATTCACAGTATCTTAGAACTTTAAGTATGACCAAATATCAAATATTTCATGCACAGCAGAAGCTCAAAAACATTCAGGAGAAAGTTAACAATTAACTTTTTAAATTTTTAGAGCAGAGAAAGGTTTATTGCAAGGTCAAGCAAGGAGAACGGGTGGCTTGTGCTCAAAACCCCCTGACCTCAACAATTAACTTTAAAACAACTGCTTTAGAACCCATGAGTGTATGTTAAGAATATAATGAGAAATGGAATATTTCCTGTCATGTCAGTAAACAAAGGATGTCACAGTCGTCAGCAACTGAAGCCACCAGAGACGGTTAAGCTGCTGAGCCCTGAGGGTACTCAGGAAGGAAAGAGTACCTGCCGTCCAGCGGCCATGAGACTGCAGCTGCTCCCTACCACGGGCTCTGAGGAAAGGGGGCTCCGGATGTGAAAACGGAACGCTGGCCCCAGAAAGATGAGGTGCATATTAAAGGAATGATGCATTTCTGTGAGCCCAGATTCTTGCATTTTCCCATACTTAGAAAAGCGCTCAATTCCTTAATTTGGGATATTTGGTTTTCTTTAAGTAACAATAACCTCTTGATATTCAGACTACCTGCCCTTTGCTGCAAAACTTCTATATAACCTGGCTCCTCCCCTCGCCTCCTTGGAGCTATTAGTTCTCTCTGGGTCACTGGAGATGCTGTCACCCAGGTTTGAAGTCCTAAAAATTCCCACCGAATAAAACATAACTCTCAACTTTTAGGTTGTGAGTAATTTTTTAAGTCTACAATAAGGATATCCTAGTACTATTCTTACAACATCTCTGTAAGTTTAAATTACAGCAAAATAATATGCTTCTTAAAACTCTTAAAAAAATTTTTTTTCTTACTTTTTCTACATCTCATAACTAAATTTTAAAATTGAGTACCCAACAAGTTGATTACTCTGGCAGAATTATAAGCTGGCTCATGTTACACAATAATTTCCTCTTATCTATCATCACCAATTAATGTACCACCTACTCTTAGTCTAGTCAAGGCTATGGTTTTTCCTGTGGTCATGTATGGATGTGAGAGTTGCACTATAAAGAAAGCTGAGCGCCGAAGAATTGATGCTTTTGAATTGTGGTGTTGGAGAAGACTCTTGAGAGTCTCTTGGACTGCAAGGAGATCCAACCAGTCCATCCTAAAGATCAGTCCTGGGTGTTCATTGGAAGAACTGATGCTGAAGCTGAAACTCCAATACTTTGGCCACCTGATGCGAAGAGCTGACTTACTGGAAAAGACCCTGATGCTGGGAAAGATTGGGGGCAGGAGAAGGGGATGACAGAGGATGAGATGGTTGGATGGCATCACTTATTCAATGGACATGAGTCTGAGTAAACTCTGGGAGCTGGTGATGGACAGGGAGGCCTGGTGTGCTGCAGTTAATGGGGTCACAGAGTCAGACACGACTGAGTGACTGAACTGAGCTACTCTTAGTAATGCATTTTCTCCAGAGCATTCAATCTTTGAGAAAACTAAAATAAGCATCTATTTAATTAAAGTTGGAAATCCCTAGTTTAGAAAATTTTAAATTATTCTTTTAGGTTACAAAAACATGAAATCACAAAACCTGAGTAAGAGGGAAAAACCTTTTAAAAATAATCTTCTATACTATACCATGATCGTGCAGGGTTCTTTATATGTATCATGTGACATATTCTACATACATATCTAATATAATGTTCACAGTGGATGTAACCTGTTATTTTTGCCACAGGTAATTAATAATGCTATAGTTAGGAAGCCTATTTTTATTAACAGATATGGCAGTTAAATAGTAAGTAAAGCCAAAGGAAAAATATATAAAATTCTATAGTTTGTAAAAGGACATAAAAGTTTTCTCTATGTTAATTATACAAAGGACTCAAATTACTTGTGCACAAAGCTCACAGAAAGAAATTAGCAATGAAACTGATCTTGCTAAAGTTGATGTGCTAGCAGCAAAAAACAAATACTTCAATAATATTAATGCTTTACTTCTCAGGATTCTTTAGAAGATTTCTCACTGGGGGACACACACACACAAACCGGTCAGACTCTCCCTACAAACTCCCTTCAGGGAAACCAGACAATCAACAATCCCACAACTTGGCTTCTGGAAAGTTAAATATGAATACATAGCCAAGAGTGACTGCTTGAGGAAAGCTTGAACATAAATGACAAAGATGTGATTAACAAAGGACAGTGAAAGTCAAAGACTTGAAAGAATGACTACTACCAAAAATGAACATTTGCACAAAAAGACAGTACTTGGAAATAAAAATTCACTGCATGATAAAAGAGAGATCCTAGAATATACAATAAAATGTCAGAGATGTAAACAGAAGAGAAATTACAGTCAGATGATCAGTCCAGGAAGTCTAATACTCAACTAGTAAGAATTCCAGAAAAAGTAACGAAAAAAAATGGAGAGGAAGAACTTTTTTAAATACTCAAGAAATTGCTTTGGAATGAGACTGAAAGAGCCTAGCACAATGACAAGGAATGAAAAAAAAAATTCACACTAACATTCAGTGAAATGCCCAAACACTAGCAATACAGAATCAATAATAAAGAAATAATAAAGCTTCCAAAGGGGGGTAAAAGCAGATCTGCTCCTAAGGGTGGGCAACCAGCACAGGAATGGGCCTAACTCCCAATGTGGAAACTGGATCAGTAGTTTCTAACCTTGGCTACACAGTAGGATCACCTGGGATGCTTCAAAAAAGGAATAACTAATTGAATCAGAATCCCGAGGGGTAGGCCCAGGCATTAGTAGTTCTCAAAATTTCCCAGATGAGTCTAATTATTCTGCAGCCAGGGTTGAGAACCACAGAGCCCTACAGAAGACAATAGGGTGATGCTTTTCACATTCTGACAAAAAGTGATTTCCAATTTAGAATGCATAAATAAAGCTAAATTATCAATCACATGTGAGAACAGAAGACTCTATCAGACCTACGAGGTCTCACAATTTTACTTCCCTTGTAACCTTTTTTCAGAAAAAGACTGCATCTGCCAAAAAGACAAAGTAAACTGAGGAAGAGGAAAACCAAAGATCCAGAAGACACGAGTTATTCAGTGCAGGAGAGGAGGATGAAAAAAATTCCTAAGATCATGATAAAAGTAAATTCAAACATGACTGCTATTTAGTGGAGCTAAAGCACAATCAACCCTGATGAGAACAGGAAGACAGAAAACTAACAAGAGGTATGGGGAGGGATGGTAATAGAAATAAAAATCAATAAGTTATCTGGTGTGTTTACAAAATTGAGATTTTAAAGTGTTGACAATAAACTTGAGCTGAATTAGTAAGTAGGCAAAACATTACTGCACACAAAAACCTGCAGTTTATAAATGCCAGGAAAAACAAAAAGTTGTATATAAAAGAAACTACCAAACAAGAACATGTGGCTCAGCTGTAAATAATAATCAAAATTATGTAAACAATAAATTTTGATTTAACAAAAAACTGTGATACAACATTGAGAGAATGAGTATGGACACGCATAGGACTGTAAAAGAGCTAACTCTCATCTTCTAAGAGATACATACATAGTGTCTAAAAATGAAAAATCTAGAGACAGCAACGTAAGTATGTTACAATGAAATGCAGACAAAGTAAGAGATGAAACAGTAAAAACAGAAGGCAGTTGGCTCCAGGAATCACAGAGAATTGATGGTTTTGTGATTAAGTTCTGTAAGGTTATTTGATATTAAACTACATTCACATTTTACTTCTTAAGCTATCCATACATTATCTTGATTAAAATAAAAAGGCATGGGGCTAACCAAAGGATTCAGGGAGTCCTGAGTTGAATACTGGATCTATACCCCATTGACTAGCCTGCCAGGCTCCTCTGTTCATGGAATTCTCCAGGCAAAAATACTGGAGTGGGTAGCCCATTCTCTTTTCCAGGAGATATTCCCAACCCAGGGACTAAACCCAAGTCTCCTTCACTGCTGGTAGATTCTTTACCATCTGAGCCACTAGGAAAGCCCCGGGACACCCATACATGTATTCTAAGGCATGTGGAATTTACATATTCAGACATCTGTGGTTGGGGCCTTACTCCCATGCAGACAACCTCCTTAGTTTTCCTAGAGACAGGAGTCAGAAAATATCTGCATAAAACATTCTTCCTCTCCTACAAATCCTCTTAAGTCAGAAATCAAGGAGGTCAAAGAAAAAAAAAACCTTTAAAATTTGGGAGCATTTAAAAATTTTAAGTACTGTCATTTAAAAAGTTATCTTAAATGTTTTTAAGAAATTTTCTGATAAAATACTACATACCAAGAAAATTTCAAGAAAAAATTTTTTACTGACATTCAAATTGGCATTATCACAAGGAATAAATCCTTTATTTACAGATAAAAGTTAATATCACAACTGCTATTTTTTTTTTATATTCAAAGTCATCTATTACAGCAATTAATAATATAATATGTACAAAGACTATAAAAATATACACAAAGCACTAACTTCAGAAATTGAAGGAAATGCCTTATAATTTTTGTTTAATAAACATTCTCAACATTATTGCCTGAAATGCTTTGATATTTTCCTCAAATTATCTCATTAATATCAGACATCCAATTTGGTGACTTAAGTTCCCATTACAAAATTTAATACACAGCACATTCTTTTTTTTTTTTTTTTTTTTTTTGGCCACATCACATAGCACATAGGATCTTAGTTCCAAACCAAGAATCAGATCAGTGGCCCCGCAGTGGAAGCACGGAGTCTTAACCACTGGACCACCAGGGTGTCCCATAATTTTCCATTTACTTGTCTTTGACCCTCTATAAACTGCCAGCCCTGCTAGGGTCTCTCCTGTTCACTAACAGGTACATTCTTCTCTCTGCCTATGGCACAGGGAGACAATCAATCAATATCTACTAAATAAATGAACAAAGACATAATTTGACTTACGTTATGTATACCTAATTAGAATCTATTTCTTGCTTAATATAATGGTTAAATATGACACAAGTTAGTATTTCATACAAAAAGGGAGGAAGATGAAAAGTACCTTTCAATGAGTGTCCCATTTTGAATCATCCAAACATCACAGTATGTTCGAGACACCAGCATAACAGCAATAAGTATCAAGTAACCTGTCTAAAATAAACCAGGTATAGTAAATTAATTAAATGCATTTTATAAAGTTAAAAGAAACATTACTTTTGATAAAGATTTTTTGTTTCTAAATTCAAAGCTTTACCTTTACTGTAGTTGGCTGACATTTTACTGATAGGTAATTTTTAAAAATAATTTTGAAAGAAGTTTAAATATATATTACAAATGGAAAAGGCCTTGTAGATCAGTTAATCTAACTTTTTCATCCAGAATTTAAAAGTGCTTCCAGCTCAAGATGGTGGAGTAGAAGGACATGCCCTCATCTTCTCCTGCGAGAACACCAAAGTCACAAGTAGCTGTTGAACAACCATCAACAGGAGGATGCTAGAACCTACCAAAAAGAGACTCCCCACATCCAAAGACAAAGAAGAAACTGTAGCAAGATGGTAAAAGGGGCACCACAATCATGATAAAATTAAAGCCCAAACCTGCCAAGTGGGTGACCCATAAACTGGAGAAAAATAATACCCAAAGAAGTTCTGCCACTGTTACGAAGGTTCTGAACCCCACGTCAGGTTTCCCAGCCTGGGGATCTGATAAAGGGACTAGGAATCCCCAGGGTATCAGACCTTGATGGCCAATGGGATTTGATTACAAGACTTCCATAGGACTAGGGGAAACAGAGATTCCAGTCTTGGGAGGGCACAAACAAAACTTTGCACACACCAAGACTTATGTGCAGAGACCATCATGAGAAACGCTGGGCTGGATGCAGCACAAGCTGGAACCAAGATTGCCGGGAGAAATATCAATAACCTCAGATATGCAGATGACACTACTCTTATGGCAGAAAAAGTAAAGAACTACAGAGCCTCTTGATGAAAGTGAAAGGGGAGAGTGAAAAAGTTGGCTTAAAGCTCAACATTCAGAAAACAAAGATCATGGCATCCGGTCCCATCATTTCATGGCAAATAGATGGGGAAACAGTGGAAACAGTGAGAGACTTTATTTTCTTGGGCTCCAAAATCACTGCGGATGGTGACTGCAGCCATGAACTTAAAAGACACTTACTCCTTGAAAGAAAAGTTATGACCAACCTAGACAGCATATTCAAAAGCAGAGACATTACTTTGCCAACAAAGGTCAGTCTAGTCAAGGCTATGCTTTTTCCAGTAGCCACGTATGGATGTGAGAGTTGGACTATAAAGAAAGCTGAGCACCGAAGAATTCATGCTTTTGAACTGTGGTGTTGAAGAAGACTCTTGAGAGTCCCTTGGACTGCAAGGAGATCCAACCAGTCCATCCTAAAGGAAATCAGTCCTGAATGTTCATTGGAAGGACTGATGCTGAAGCTGAAACTCCAATACTTTGGCCACCTGATGCGAAGAACTGACTCATTAGACAAGACCCTGATGCTGGGAAAGATTGAAGGCAGGAGGAAAAGGGGATGACAGAGGGTGAGATGGTTTGATGGCATCACCGACTCAAAGGATACGAGTTTGAGTGATCACTGGGAGTTGGTGATGGACAGGGAAGTCTGGTGTGCTGCAGTCCATGAGATCGCTCAGAGTTGGACATGACCGAGTGACGGAACTGACTGACTGATTTATATTTTTCTTTTAGACGTAATGTTCTTCCACTCTCAATAGGCTACAGAATAGTTCAAACATACAATTTATATTCACAGAAAGACCAAAATCTTGTGTGACTCACTTTATTATTATGTTCACTTTATTGTCATGGTCTGGAACTGAGACAACAATGTCTCCCAGGTAAGCCTGATTCTATTCTGACAAAAGAAAAAAGGGAGAAAAATATGAGGTGTTAGAACTGAAGACTCAGAGGAAAGGAGCAGCGATCCCACAGGAGATTGGAACACAAGTCCCTGCTAGTGTTGGGAGGGCTTCCTGCGGAGGCGAGGGTCAGAGGGGTCCCTATAGGGATGGGGGCGCTAGGATGGGACGGTCCCTTTGGTGTAGACCCTCTTGAAGGTCACCATTAACCAGAATCACATGAAAAAGTGAAACCTAGGCAGTCAACGGTTTGTCTTGTCAATGACAGAAACCAGCAGTGTAACCTAGACTACCTAAATTACAATGTATTGTGATTGTCCTATGTTTTGAATATGCAACTCTAATAAAGAAAAATGACAACTACCGTTGTCAACAGTTATCAACAAATACTGAAGCCTAAAATTTTGCTTAAGTAGAATAAATTTGGTTCAGTTTGTTAGAAAAACCTTTAATAGGCAGTGCCCCTGCTCTAGCAGGGCTTTCAATTTAGTTATTAAGGCAAGATTTACACATAACAAGTAAGAAAACAGACCTATATAAGTAAGTATATTTGCATCACTTCATGCAATAAGTGGCAGATTGGAAGGTGTGAAGTAACAGAAGAGGGTTATGACATTAGAAATACATCAGATAAACCAAGTAACCCAAAAAGAGAATGAGGGCTATGAGTTTTAAAAAAAAAAGATTTAATGGAGAATAAAAAATAGATTTAAACCACATGAATTATCATATCCATCAGAGCTTAAAAACTACTGCAAACTTTAGGCTAGAACAAAATATTAAAAACTGTTGTTTAAAGAACATTACTTGAGCAATGCTGGGAGAGATAGATTACTGAGGAGAGATGAGAGACTGAGTCATCTCGTGTGTGGGATGAGAATCTACACTGCAGTCTCTAACTCCCACACGTACACCCACTCAAAGCTGACCTTAATCTTTCTAAGTTGGAAGAATATATACAGCAACACAGAAGCTAACGTCAGAGAGGTGGGGTATGGCAGGGGAAATGTTTGCCGGATAAAGTGTTTGATTTTGAATTTACAGAATTGAGGGGCAAATGCATCTACGACTTCTGCAATTTTTGCAAACAAATCTTGTTTTCAAAAAAGGTGAAGATACTAAAAATGTGAAAGACAAGGCAAGGAGTCAAAAACACAGAAGTAATAAACGAATCCATAAGAAAGAAAACAACGTCAAAAAAGAGTCTATGGGACTGACTTGTGACAGCTGCTCCCCCAAAGCTTCCCAGAGTTGGCTGGCTACAGGGTACCATCTTCCTACCTTGTCCCACCATCTCAAAGTTAGGTATTAAACTGACAACAGAAGAACCCATTGATTTTTAATAAATGCTCTCTGTAGATGACACTCTAACGATAATGCTAACTTTTAGTTCAGACCTTATATATAGTCTCAATCCTAAATTAATTATTTGAGGAATAAAGGTAACATTAGACAAAGACAGTTTATATTTTCTTTTATTTTATGTACCTTGCTTAATTTATTCTTAAAATAACTACCAAGTTTATTTGGCTCACTTTAGCAAAATATACTAAACTTTTGACTACTGACTATCCGGAAATGCATTTTTGTGCAAAAGATGTCCTTAGAATCACCATAATTCCATTCCTGGGTTTGCAGAATATGTCAGAAACTAAAGATCACCCTGATTTAGGCAGTCCCTCACCTCATGATATAGATGAACTTCCATATATTCATATGCAGTATTTTTATTTATTCCATAATCTCTATCTCTATGTCTAATTATCTGTGATTTCTACTGGAGTTTATTTCACTTTTTTGAACTGGGGTTAAGCTTGGATTTTTCTGTCCCTCAAAGATGATTCATAAAATGGCTCTGTGGCATGGATGCACCTTGACAGAACTGGAGGGCTGGCCAAGTTAGGCTTGTCAAGCTACTTACTAACTCCCAGAGATCTATCCAAAGTATCATATTCATTTTATAGTCAGCTGCTGCTGCTACTGCTAAGTTGCTTCAGTCGTGACTCTGTGCAACCCCAGAGACAGCAGCCCACCAGGCTCCCCGTCCGTGGGATTCTCCAGGCAAGAACCCTGGAGTGGGTTGCCATTTCCTTCTTCAATGCATGAAACTAAAAAGTCAAAGTGAAGTCACTCAGTCGTGTCCGACTCTTCACGACCCCATGGACTGCAGCCCACCAGGCTCCTCTGTTCATGGGATTTTCAAGGCAAGAGTACTGGAGTGGGGTGCCATTGCCTTCAAACCCCTGCTAAAAGGTTAAATGAACATTAAGCTATAAAGTGATGGGGGGAGGGGGACATGTAACACAAATCCTTCCAGCGAAGCTTCTATTTTCAATAAAGATTCTTCAAAGTCAGGTAGGTTGTGGAATGAGGGAACAATTAACTATCCCCGGAAGATACATGGGGCACCTTCACAAAGAAGATAATGAGCATTAAGCTGTTCTCAAAACATATTTTTTGTTGTGGGTGTTGTCATAAACATGGTGTCATTAAAAAATGAGAACACAGGGCCTGGCTATAAAACAGCAAAGAATCTTAAAAGTAGATGATATTGAAAAGAAAAGCAAAGTCAGGTGGTGATTTACAAGGTAAAAGAAGCCAAATGGCCTTCTAAGTGTTTCAGAAAGAAAGACTAGTTAGAAAAGAAGACCAATTAAGAGATTATAATAATCCAACTAATGGAGAACAGTATAAAAGGAAAGTAACGGACCATCCAATGAGAAACTCAAGGATACCTGGGAAAAAAAGCATTTAAAATATAACGGATGAAGCGATTTAAAAAGCACATATCCAACTTTCCTCCACGAAACACATATTGTTGTTCAGTCGCTAAGTCGTGTCTCTCTCTTTGCGACCCATGGATTGCAGCACACCAACTTCCCTGTCCTTCATTATCTTCTGGAATTTGCTCAAATGCATGTCCACTGAGTTGGTGATACTATCTAAACACACATTATCTCTATCTAATTAGAAAAAAACAAATGTTATTACTTTTTAGAGTTTCTTATGGGTAGAGTCAACAAGACAGGATGCTAAAGTGAGGGGGAGGAGAGCAAGCCCAGTATATGGAGGAATGTGTCTTTTCTCTGAGAATTACAGTGCTTTAATGTCTTACCCTTTTCTTGATGTCACTAGATTATAAGGCTAATGATTTTTAAAATGTGAAGAGTAGGACACAATTACATTTGAAGAAGACAAATTTGGCAGGAAAGATTTTAAAAGGAGAGATTCTTTGAAATGAGGCTAATTGGAAAACACTGTAGTATCTAGGTAAGAATATTCAGAAAGAAAAATTAGCAGATACCAGTGACTAAAAGGGCTTCCCTGGTGGCTCAGAGGTTAAAGCGTCTGCCTGCAATGCGGGAGACCCAGGTTCGATCCCTGGGTCGGGAAGATCCCCTGGAGAAGGAAATGGCAACCCACTCCAGTACTCTTGCCTGTAGAATCCCATGGAGGGAGGAGCCTGGTGGGCTACAGTCCACGGGGTCGCATAGAGTCGGACACGACTGAGCGATAAACTACCAGTGACTAAAAGGATGACAGGTATGTATGGAGAGGAGAAAGAGCCAAAGGTGGCAATATTTCCAGTTGTACAAAAGGAGAACACTAAGGTAATTAAAGATGGAGAACACAGTATTATTTTATTTTTTAATCATTAAAAATAATAAACAGTGACAAAGATAATCTTGATAGAAGGGCAAAGGAAAGAACAGTAAAACTTTATTCCAACAACCGGTTAACTTCCTAAAAATAAAGAATTCAGGTATCTTAAAAACATTAAATCAAATATGAAAAAGCAATCTTCAAACATATTTCGTATCAATGTTACTTGTTAACATCTTAATGTGATAAAAAGTTCTTTCTAAATTTAATCTTGTCTTCAATATAATAAAGCAACACCATTTAGGATAGCTATATTGCAGTACTCCAGTATTTCACATAAAATATAATAAAATATTTCACAAGCAATAGAAAATCATTGAAAAACTGGCACTGAACAACAGTGATATTTGACTTGTAGCAGAACAAAGGCTTTATAATTCTGTTGTTTTGACCTCATGTAACCATTAAAAGTGAACAGTGAACAGTTTCATAAAGCAATGATTTCATAAGACTTACCTCTTTACAAAATGTTTTAGGTACCATGATTTTCAGAATTCGCATGAGCCTTGAAAAAAAAACCCTGTCCACCATAGCTCGCTCTTTTTTCCCTTCTTTCTACATGAAAAAAAGAAAAAGAAAAAAAGCTTTTTAAATAGCTATAACAAATAAGATTTTAAAACCATGTTTCATCTAAGTCAATATAAACAACTATCAAGATGGATACAGTATTTGAAGAACACAGTCCTATACTGTTCTTCATATTCAAACATGCTTTCAAGAAAACAAGACTTTACCAAAAACTGAAAAAGGAGGTGATAAGTTCTGAAACTGCAGAAAATATATGGAAAAAGAACACTGCAAACAGAAGAAACAGTAAGTGCCAAATGCCAAGGTGAAAGCCCATTTAACAACAAAACGGCCAATCTGGCTGGAGCTGTGAGCAAGAAGTAGATGAGTAGTAGAAGATGAGGTCAGAGGACGGCTAAGCAATGGTCAGGTACTTACTGTCTGTTCATTATCCACTTCCTGATTAACAACAGAATTAAAAAAAATCTTGAACAGGAAGTTTCCCTCTATCAGTTACAGGAAATGTTCGGATTCCTAGATTTATCATTTAGCATTTCTAATGTGCACTCTCTTCCTTAAGAATTCAAAGACAGACAAGGTTCCCTCACGCATTCAGTTCACATTCTAGCAGGGGAAACACAAATTAAAAATAAACCAATAACCAAGTTATTACAGATAGACCAGGCAGGGTCAGGAGGAAAAGAATGACTTCAGGAAAGTATGAGAAGAAAGAACTCTTTGGGTGAGGGTAGTAAGGCACGGGGAACACCAGGCACAAAACCCAGTTCAGGAATAAAACTGGTGTGCACACTGAAGTGCAAGATGACCAAGCAGAGGAGACAGGAGGGAGAAGACGGGAGGGCAGGGCCCCGAAGAACAGAGCCCTGAAGCCACACAGGATGCAGAGCTTACTGTCGGTGCAGAGGGAAGCCTCTGAAGACAGTCAAGAGCGGGAAGCCATCCTTCCAGTAGTGTCAGTCACTCCGTCGTGTCCGACTCTTGCGACCCCACGGACTGTAGTCTGCCAGGCTCCACTGTCCGTGGGATTCTCCAGGCAAGAATACTGGAGTGGATTGCCATTCCCTTCTCCAGAGGATCCTCCCAAACTAGGGATCGAACCCAGGTCTCCTCCACTGCAAGCAGATTCTTAACCATCTGAGCTACAGAGACTACTCTCAGACATTTCTTCATTGCCACTGGTCCATGAAAACCTAGATACAAACCACTTGCAAAGATAAGAAAAAAGTGATGTGCACTAGATATAGTGGACATTATTTACCTTATTATTTCTGGGCTGTCTGCAAGAACGGGCAGAAGAAACTTGTCAGAACAGGCAAGACTCTCCAGAAGGACCTCATCCTCAATTTAGCTCCTTTCCCCAACTCCCATAAACTCTGCTCACTTATTTACTAACTACTATGCTCTTGATACTATGCCCGTGATAAACAAATAGCCATGGTATAGTAAATTTTATTAGACAAACTTTGTTGTAAATGTGCTTTAATTAAATTAATATCTTACTAAACCTTGTGAGTAGTCTATAAACTGAATTAGAATAATAAGCTACCATCCACATGTTAGACACTGTACTAAGTGCTTTATATATGTAATCCTAATAAACAGTCACTGCATAGATAACAGAATTGTAGTCTAAAACACAAAGGC
Source organism: Cephalophus harveyi (assembly GCA_006410635.1). Taxonomy (NCBI): domain Eukaryota; kingdom Metazoa; phylum Chordata; class Mammalia; order Artiodactyla; family Bovidae; genus Cephalophus; species Cephalophus harveyi. Next base: position 155,086 of record SJYT01043515.1, read on the forward strand.
ACTAAATGTGCAGAGTTAGGTCAAAAAGACTAAGACAGAAATAACTGGATAAGAATCAACTTATCATGTACCTTTGATTCCTGCTGGAACAAAGTTCAGGTCTTTCAAAACTTATAAAGGTTATAAACCTCATCCTACTGAGTCACAGGCGAAAGTCTATTCTATTCACATGTATATGCAGTCATTCATTCAATGTTTACTTGGTCCCAGGCGTTGTTCTAAATCATAGGGATACACTAGTGAACAAAACTTAAAACGCCCTATTCACAGTCAATTCACTCTAGCTAGTCTATTCTCCTCAAGCCAAACTTTATAACTTCAACCTAAATCTCTCCTTTCACCGCCCCGCGCCCAAACTAAGTATAGGAAGAATAAAGAGAAAGCAATATAACATCAACTACCTTATAAAGAGAAAGTTAAACTGCCTCCCGACCTCACTTCATCCCACCTGTAGTCAATACCTTCTCCATTTCTAGCTTGAGCCTTAGAATAATTTCAAGATAAAATGACCACCTCTGATTTAAACAAAGGACTACTATTTCTAGCTGCTCTAAAGAAAGGATCTAGAGCGGAGAAGGCAACGGCACCCCACTCCAGTACTCTTGCCTGGAAAATCCCATGGACGGAGGAGCCTGCTGGGCTGCAGTCCATGGGGTCGCTGAGGGTCGGACACGACTGAGCAACTTCACTTTCACTTTTCACTTTCATGTATTGGAGAAGGAAACGGCAACCCACTCCAGTGTTCTTGCCTGGAGAATCCCAGGGACGGGGGAGCCTGGTGGGCTGCCGTCTATGGGGTTGCACAGAGTTGGACACGACTGAAGCGACTTAGCAATAGCAGCAGCAGGGCAAACCATGAGGAAGGTTTAAAAAAAAAAGTTGTAAGAAAGTATCAATGAAGCACCTGGTATATAATTAGCACTTTACCTGGTATGTAACTTCCCCTCCTCTTTCTCTCCTGTTCCTACTGTCACTGCTCCTATTTCTTATGCTGTCTGAAAGCTGACTTTATTATTTTTGTTAAATTTGAATCCATGAAGAGAACTATATACTTCCTAAAATGAGGAAACACCAGACACCTGGACTGGAGGTCTGACTCAGAAAGGCTGAAGAAGTATCAAGGTGCTCTACCATTCCTGCTGCTGCTGCTAGGTCGCTTCAGTCGTGTCCAACTCTGTGCAACCCCATAGACGGCAGCCCGTAAAATTTATACCTGAAATCAATCTAAATACAAATAAGTACAGAGACAGTACATCTCACAAACACTCTAAGTCTCTTCTAAGAATTCATTTTAAATTCACAATTGGCTTCCCCTACCTATAAACTTCCCAGTGATTTTATAAAATATTAAGAAACACTTTGATGATATAAATCTGACATGCAAATCATAGGGGGAAAAAAACATTAGATAAGGACCATTTAAGAAGCTAACGTAATAAAACATTCAGAAAAAAAAAAAAAAAAATATATATATATATATCTCTAACATTCAGGAGGCAACAATGCCAAAGGGCAATGAGATTCTATTGACGTGTCAACCAACTTAAAAAGGTGACATGAACTAGAGCTGACCAAAAAAGACAGACGCTTGAAATAGCAAATAAAAGGTCATCGGGTGCTGATAAAGTGTAAGCAGCTCTGTGTATTGTTAGAGAAACTGTAAATCAACACAACTATTATGTTGTATACATCAAAATGTACAATGTATACTCACTGTTATAGGTAAAACAATCCAGCAAATTTACTTTCAGAAACTTATCCTACAGGTATTCCTGCACATGTGCTTAAATACATAAATGAAAAAACTCATATACTGTTTTATAATATTATAAAATTAAAAACCTAAATGTGCCTCAATTATGAGATACTATATAAATCATGGCAAATTTATGCAGTGAAGATTCTACGCAATTGCAGAAAAGGAAGCAGCTCATATTTATACAAGAGAATACTACAGAGTGGTTAAATTAACTAGGTCTATAGCTATCGACCTATAGCTATAGGTGGATCTTAAAAAACAATATGCTGAAATAAAGTAGAACAATAAATACAATGATTTGATTTATACATTTTTCCAATAAGCAAAATAATTCTACCCATAGTGTTACGGAGCTATCCACATACCTCAAAAGGATAAAAATACGCATGGGAATGCTAAATGCTAAACCAAGCACAGAGTTATCTTTACATATTGTGAATTTTATATCCTGTGTATTACATCAAAATTAAAAGAATTAATATTTTAAAGTCAACACTCTTTTTATACTCTTCTCTAAAATTTTTTCTCCTTAAATCTCATGACTTATGAAAATTATCTCACCTCACCCCATCCTGCTGTTGCTGCTGCTAAGTCACTTTAGTTGTGTCCGACTCTGTGCGACTCCACAGACAGCAGCCCAGCAGGCTCCCCCGTCCCTGGGATTCTCCAGGTAAGAACACTGGAGTGGGTTGCCATTTCCTTCTCCAATGCGTGAAAGTGAAGTCGCTCAGTCGTGTCTGACCCTCACCGACCCCATGGACTGCAGCCTACCAACCCATCCTACCAAAGACTAAAAATTTCAATGAAAAAAATTCTAATTGCTTCCCCTCATAAGAGAAAACATTCACTGTAGAAAAACTAAAAAATTCTGACAACCAAAAACAGAGCCTATACCTACCATTTAGAGATGTCAACTATTAACATTTGGCACGTATCTTACCAATATGTCTGTGTGTGCACTTCTTATAAATTTTACAAATGTGCTACCAATATGTATACTGTCTTAAACCTTTTTCCGCCAACCATTTGTTCTAAAACTAAATTTATCTTGCTTATACTATATGAGTAGCAAACAAGTAGATGTTTTTTAGAATATACAAAAAATAGAAGAATTTAAAAATGTGTGAATACAGATGTACTAATTAGTTTCAGTCATGTCCTAAAACTTGCAGGTATGGTGGTATACAGATAGTGATCTAACTAAGATAACTAGGCTTTGAAGACTCAGGTAGAACTTATATATGAGAGATTATGAAGATGGAAATAACAAGGTAAGCATAAAATGTCCCATTTTTTAGATTATGGAAACTAAAGAGTAGCAATTTGATGTCAATACACAGGATATTCAGAGAATAGACATTAATATGGTGGCTCAGGAAGACCTAAGAGACTCTAATCACAAGAAGCCAGCAGAAGTTTACTAGGAATGAGTCATATCTAACCCTTCTAATTGTCTTTGTCAAGAATATCATACTAGTATATTAGCTGACATAAGGTCACATAAGGTCCATGATGGTAGGAACTTTTGTAACTGCTATACACACAAAACCAGAACAGTGCCAGGCATACATGAGGTGCTCAATCAATACATGGTGACAGACTGACTTAATAAATGAATTAATAAATTAATCAAGGAATTTGATATTTCTTATACAACTATCGTGGCCGTAATGGAGAAATAAAGACCAGATTTTGTGACAGTTGGATATAGTCACAGCTAAATAAACCGTAACCAAAAAAACAAAAGATTAAGAGATGCCACAGAGGAATTTTCTTGTCCTAACCTAGACAATACTATCAGCAATTGTGAGAAAGAAGAGACAAATTAAATTTGTACATAATACCTTTCACCTAGCACATTAAGTGTTAGAATTATATTCAAAATTACACTAGGAGTTCCCTGGTGGCCTCGTGGTTAGGATTCTGGGCTTTCATTGCCATGGCCCTGGTTTATATCCTGGTCAGGGAACTGAGATCCTGAAGGCCGTGTAGTGTGACCAAAAAGAAAAAAGAATTACAGTAATAGAATACATATATTATAGAATAGACTAGTAGTGTAGACCCTACCCACTCCAGTAGTCTTGCCTGGAAAATCCCATGGACGGAAGAGCCTGGTGGGCTGCAGTCCATTGGGTCGCTAAGAGTCGGACACGACTATGCGACTTCACTTTCACTTTTCACTTTCATACACTGGAGAAGGAAATGGCAACCCACTCCAGTGTTTTTGCCTGGAGAATCCCAGGGATGGGGGAGCCTGGTGGGCTGCTGTCTATGGGGTTGCACAGAGTCAGACACGACTAAAGCAACTTAGCAGCAGTAGCAGCAGCATAGACCCTACAGGTTGACTAAATGTTTATCTAAAAGCAACAACCTGAGTTCCCATATGACCTAGAAATTTTACTCCTAGGTATATACCCAAGAGAAATGAAAACATATGTCCACATGTCCATATGAAAACCTGTACATGAATGCATGAAAGTTCATAGCAGAATAATTCATAATGATCAAAAAGGAGGAAACCACTTAAATTTCCCACAACTTATGGCAGAAAGTGAAGAGGAGCTGAAAAGCCTCTTGATGAAAGTGAAAGAGGAGAGTGAAAAAGTTGGCTTAAAGCTCAACATTCAGAAAACGAAGATCATGGCATCTGGTCCCATCACTTCATGGGAAATAGATACCCATGGACTGCAGCCCACCAGGCTCCTCTGTCCATGGGATTTTCCAGGCAAGAGTACTGGATTGGGGTGCCATTGCCTTCTCCACTGTAAACATACTAAAACCACTAAATTATACACTTAAATGGATGGATTTTATGGTATATGAATTACATCTCAATAAAACTGTCACCCAAAAAAAGAAATAACTGATAAATACAGGTGTCTGTTAAAAGAGCTGTTCATCAGAAAGATACCTCAAGCTTACAATTTACCATCAACTCCACTTAATGTAAACAGAAGTAATGGCTAAAAAAGTAAAAGCAACTTTAGGCTGAATTTTAGCAATATGGTATTCATATCAAGAGATGTAATAGTGCAGATGCATTCCATGCTAGTCAGACCATTTCTGGACAACTACATTTTATCCTAAACATAGTGTCTGGAGGAACAAACTAGTACAGATCCAGAGGAATGTATACACAATTGAAGTACAATCAGAAACCATGTTACCTGAGAAACCCTTGAAGGAATGATAACTGCTTAGCATGGGGGAAAAAAAAGATTCAGAAAATACTGCTGCTGCTGCTGCTGCTAAGTCGCTTCAGTCGTGTCCGACTCTGTACAACCCCAGAGATGGCAGCCCAGCAGGCTCCCCCGTCCCTGGGATTCTCCAGGCAAGAACACTGGAGTGGGTTGCCATTTCCTTCTCCAGTGCATGAAAGTGAAAAGTGAAAGTGAAGTCGCTCTTCGCGACCCCATGGACTGCAGCCTACCAGGCTCTTCCAGCCATGGGATTTTCCAGGCAAGAATACTGGAGTGGGGTACCATTGCCTTCTCCTCAGAAAATACAACTATCTTCAAACAACATCAGAGTCTGTTAGAGAAAGCAGAGTAAACTTGTTCTGTGTCTCTAGAGAAGACAAAATAGAATCTTAGAGAAAGAAGATTAATTGCACCTTGGGTTTGAACTAACAAAGTTACAGCTATCTCCTAGGTAGTACTTTCCACCAAATGAACAGATTCAAGTAAATACTAGAAGTCACCTATCAAGGCTTTCTATCTTAGGAATAATTTCTATAATATGTAGTGGGTTTGGGATGATACTTAAATTCCCTTCTAATTCTAAAATTCCATGACTTTATCCTAGTTCAAAAATATATAATGAAACAAATGAAGTAAATGTATGAAATCCCAAAGAGTAAATGATATAAATTTTACCTCATTGTTCTGTAATGGTGGTTTTCCATTTTTCTTACTGCAGAGAAAAAGAAAAAAGAGCAAGAGAGCTTTATTTGCAAATTGTTTCCATCATAAAAGAATTATTTTAAGAAATAAAAAGAATATACCAAATTCTCCAAATGAGTTTCTTCTTTCACGTCATACTGAGACAGAATATATTAAATACAATAGTCCAACTGCCTCTTACTAAGTATAATTCACAGAAAATGTTCAATAAATGTTAACTACCACTATCATGTATCAGGCATTACACTGTAATTTTTTCATACACACACAAATATACTTATTCTATGATTTCTCCCATGAAGATATGGAATCTATCTTTCCATCCTTGAATCAAGGCTTGGCCAGGACATTAGCAAACTGATACAAACAAGGGGCTGAAGACATTCATGTACTAGGCTCACTCTCTTGCTGCTGGGAATCCTTTCCCAGCCATGTGAGCGATCCCAGTCAGTAGCCTAAAGGATGGGAGACTATGTGTCATTTCCATGTTACAAATGAAAAAAACCGGCTTAGAAGAGTCAGTAGCAAGACCAAGGTTCATGCAACTCAAAGTAGTTAATCTACCACTTGAACCCAGATCTGACTACTAACCCAGGCTTCCTCCCCTAAACAGTATAATAACCAAACTTGGATTCTGTTTATATACACTACCACCTCACCCTATGCTTCTAGATAATATTGATCACAGTTAAAATCTCTTGTTTAATGTACGTTTCCTCCCAGTAAATTAGTTCCATGAAATCAGGAGCTACTGCAGGTTGGTCTCTCCAAAGTAGAGTACAAAATGTCTATTAGAGATCAGCATCTGTGAAAGAAAGGCAAAGAAGGAAAGCTAGGCAGAACTCAAAACTGTGATACACACCAACAAAATCTCAGCCAACCAGGTGGGAAGCCCTGAAGCAAGAAATGTTCATCCTAGTGCTCTGAGATGGGATGAAATGGTAGGGTTTTTTAAACCTCTTCCTAACTCAATAAGCAAATCTATCCCACTCCAGTGAGATCATGACCTTGGAGAAGGTAGCTGCAGCTGAGACAGACCCTAAGACATGTGCAGAGGGGTTACCTGGTGATTTGCACTGCTCATAGCTGGACAATAAGCCCTTCTTTGAAGGGGAATCTGGATAGCATATCTCCTTTTCTACAAGGGTCATATATTACCCAATCCTCTATGTTCAAAACCTAGTTGAGCCCAGCGATTTGCAGGTGAACATTTTCATTACAGGATACCATGTCACTGAGTAACGCAAGAAAGACACACAACGACAACGTGGTAAATGCTATCATTTTTAAAGTGCTTAGGCATATTACTGTTTCTAATTTCAACTCTACTGCAGGATTGCTCATTTGTTTTTAAATTTTCATGAGACTACAAAACCGTTTCAGAAGATGCCTTTTATATATATATACATGTTCAAGCATGCACAGTTAATTATAAGCCCCTTTTATAAGGCTTTCTAAATTCCTCTTTCTAAATTCCACCTCTTTAAAGTTTCCTCAGCTTTGAAGATACCGGCTATACGTGATTTAGTCACTAAGTCATGTTCAACTCTTGCGACCCCATGGACTATAGCCTGCCAGGCTCCTCTGTCCATGGGATTCTCCAGGCAAGAATACTGGAGTGGGTTGCCATTTCCTCCTCCAGAGGATCTTCCTGACGCAGGAACTGAACCTGGGTCTCCTGCGTTGTAGGCAGATTCTTTAGACTGAGCTACCAGGGAAGTCCTTACCAGCTATATAAACACACATAAATTGCTTAGGATATATGAGAGCAGTATATTAGAATCCTGTTTAATGGATTACATTTTTTTTAACTTCATATGTCAAAAAGATTTTTTTTTTTTCACTTCATATGTCTAAAGGGTGGAGAGAAGTTAATGTACTTCCAAAAACAAGATCTACTAGTAGGCAGATTCAAGTTTAACAAAAATTCAGTATTTTCCTTTTTTTGATTTTTATCCTATGAAACTAGCAAGGCTCTACAACAGACATGTCTTCTACTCTTCTATGTTTCTTTTGACTACCAAAAAAAATCAACTTAGCAGCTAAATTAAATTCATTAAAATAAAAGCATTCAACGTGTTCAAAATATATTACCAGTATGAACACAAAATGGTGAAAGTGAAAGTTGCTCAGTCATGTCTGACTCTTTGTGACCCCATGGATAATATAGTCCACGGAATTCTCCAGGACAGAATACTGGAGTGGGTAGCCATTCCCTTCTTCAGGGGATCTTCCAAACCCAGGGATCAAACTCAGGTCTCCTGCATTGCAGGCGGATTTTTTACCAGCTGAGCCACCAGGTGAGGTATCTGTAATCTGATTTGGAGCAGTCACTAAATATTAAGTGTTTTGTTACATCTCAGGGTATAACTGACTGAAATTATTTTTAAATCTAATTTTGTGACTATGTGAATGATGACCTTAAACCAGTCTATTATATCAAAATTGATGTTATGCTCAGACAGGAGCTGCTCATCTGTTTTCTTCTTGCTCAATAAATCAGCACACTGGATGGCAGTCCTGCATCAACCCTTTTCATTGCCTTCCCAATAGCTCAGCCTGGGCGGAGGGAAGGAAAGTACCAGGATAGGAAAGTACCTGGTACCACAATACCAGGATAAGATGTATAAAAACAATTTGGTTGCTAGAGTAAGAAACAGAGGCACACAGAATAGATACATTATCAAATGCATGTGTTACTGAAAAGGTAAATTATAAAGTAACATGGTCAAGAATCATTCAGACATCTATTAATTGCTTACTACATGCTAAGGACTATTCTAGATCAGTACTTCTCGAACCTTCTGGTCTCAGGATTCTCAAGAACTTTTATTTATTTGTGTTACATGAAGACTTATCACACAGAATTTCAACCTCAAAAATTTTTTAAAAATACTTATTTACTCATTTAAAGATAATAAACACATTACACATTAAGTAAAATTTTTATTTAAAAAAAAGCTGTATTTTCCTAAAAAAAAACAATTTAGTAAGAAAAGTGGCATTGTTTCATATTTTGACAAATCTCCTTAACGTCTGGCTTAACAGAGGACAAGTGGATTCTCACATCTGAGTCTGTATGTATTCTATCTACGGCAATACAGATCTGTTGTTGCTCTTTAGTTGATAAAGTCGCGTCTGACTCTTTGCAACCCCATGGACTGTAGCCCACCAGGTTCCTCTGTCCATGGGATTTCCCAGGTAAGAGTACTAGGTAGCTGTAAAACAGGAGTATTCTAGTAAGTGTGGATATTCTTCTGTGATACTATAATGTGGCAATGCAGTCTGAAAACTGTATCAAAAAACTTCTACTTTGATACAATAAAATTCACTAATCTACATTATATTCCATTTTCAATGGCTCTTTTTACCCATTCTAGATTTTCTAAGATCATGTATTAGTCATTTGGACAATAATGCTTCACTGAGTTCAAATGCAGGCCTTCCAAATGCAACACATTTTATTATACAACATTTTTCAAAATTACACTTGTTAATATTGCCGCCAATCTTACCAGAAAGGCCTTAAACACTGGGAAGCTATCAAGTTCATGGTTGCAAACAACTTTTTCAAATACTGATTTTTCACTTGAAAGCTTAAATTATAACATTAGCAACAAATACTGCCAGTTGTTTTTCCTTGAAGGCAATACAAGAAAATGTCTGCAATATTCAAGGCTGAATAAACACAGTTATTCAGTCTTTCTTCCAAGTAAAAATGAGGTCACACACACACACACACTAAGTAGCTAGTTCAGTTCACAACTCAAATAACTGAACAGTGCTTTCTCTGAAGACAACCTCTGTACTTAGTACACTGCAAGAAGTATTTTTGCAGATTTCTCATTTTTCTCTGCCAAAGACATTACAAAAAAGAAAGACAATAGTAACCAACTATTTATAAAAAAGTTTATGAGGGTTTTATCCAAGAAATGCAAGATCAGGTTCGGTTCAGTTCAGTCACTCAGTCGTGTCCGACTCTGCGACCCCATGAACCGCAGCACACCAGGCTTTCCTGTCCATCACCAACTTCCAGAGTTCACCCAAACCCATGCCCATTGAGTCGGTGATGCCATCCAATCATCTCATCCTCTGTCGTCCCCTTCTCCTCCTGCCCTCAATCTTTCCCAGCATCAGGGTCTTTTCAAATGAGTCAGTTCTTCACATCAGGTGGCCAAAGTATTGGAGTTTCAGCCTCAACGTAAGTCCTTCCAATGAATATTCAGGACTGATTTCCTTTAGGATGGACTGGTTGGATCTCCTTGCAGTCCAAGGGACTCTCAAGAGTCTTCTCCAACACCACAGTTCAAAAGCATCAACTCTTTGACACTCAGCTTTCTTGAGTCCAACTCTCACATCCATACATGACTACAGGAAAAACCACAGCATTGACTAGACGGACCTTTGTTGACAAAGTAATGTCTCTGCTTTTCAATATGCTGTCTAGGTTGGTCATACCTTTCCAAGATCATGTTAACATTTGAAAAATCAATGCAATTCATCCTATTAACAGTTTAAAAAAGAATAAACATACGATCATATCAACAGATACAGAAAAGGCCTTATGACAAAACCCAACACCGGCTCATCCTAAAAAACTCTCAGACTAGAAATAAAAGAAACTTCCTCAGTATAACAAAGGACATCAACAAACACCCACAACTATCACCGTACCAAATAACAAAAGACTTAATCTCTCTGTAAGATCTGGAACATGCCAAAGATGCCAACTCTCAGCACTTTTACTCAATATTATTACTGAAGTACACACTACAATAAGGCAGGAGAAGAAACAAAAGGCACAGAGAATGAAAATGGATAAGCAAAACTATCTTTATTCCAGACTCTATTAATATCTATATAGAAAACCCTAAAGAATCTACAAAAAAGCTAAGGGAGTTCAACCAGTTTCTAGGATATAACACCTATACATAAACATCAACTGCATTCTACATACAAGTGTAGAACAACTGGAAATTGAAATTTTAAACATACCATTTTCAAAAGCATCAAAATATTAAATATTTAGTATTACAATGAAAACAAACAAAAAAAAGATGCACAAGACTTGCATGCTGAAAAATACAACACCCTGCAAAGAAATGTGCAAAGAAGCCTAGAGAGATCTAGCATGCTCAAGGATAAGAAGAGCCAATAGTATTAAAATGTCAATTCTTCCCTAACTGATTTAGAAATTCAATGAAATTCCAATCAAAATCCTACCACACTTTTCTGTAAAGAGTAACAAATTGAATCTAAACTCCATTTGTAAACGCAGAGGACTTAGAACGACCAATAAATTCTGACAAAGAACAAAGTTAGAGGAGCTGCACCTGACTTCAAGGCTTATCATAAAGCTATGCCAATTAAGAGAGTTTGATATCGGAGTATAAATAGAAGTCAAAGAAATAAAAAAATCCAAAGGAGACCTATACATATATGGTGCAAAGGCAACTCATTAAGGAAAAGATAATCTTTTAATCAATGGTATTGGATCAACTGGGCTTCCCAGGTGGCACTAGTGGTAAAGAACCCTACTGCCAATGCAGGAGACATAAGAGACTCAGGTTTGATCCCTGGGTTGGGAAGATGTCCTGGAGAAGAGAATGGCAACCCAATCCAGCATTCTTGCCTAGAGGATCCCATGGACAGAGGAGCCTGGCGAGCTACAGTTCATGGGGTTACGAAGAGTCGGACACGACTGAAGTGACTTAGCACGCACGCATGCACTAGATCAACTGGACAGACATATGCGGGGAAAAAAATAGGAATCTCAAACATTATTGCATACCACATACAAAAATTAACCTGAAGTGAGACACAGACCTAAATGTAAGAGCTAAAACTACAAAGTTTCTAGAAGAGAACAGAAGATCTCAGTTATCTTGAGCTAAATAAGTAAAGTGAAGTGAAGTCACTCAGTCGTGTCCAACTCTTCGCGACCCTATGGACGCTAGCCTGCCAGGCTCCTCCATTAATGGGATTTTCCAGGCAAGAGTACTGGATGGGGTTGCCATTTCCTTTTCCAAAGAGTTAAATAAAGATAAAGATTCATTAAACAGGATTAACTGCACACACAAAAAAAAATCAATAAATTAGAATTCATCAAAATCCTAAATGTTTGTTTCTCAAAAGATACTGCTAAGAAAAATAAAAGACAAGCCACAAAGTGGGAGAAAATATATGCAAAATACACACCCCAGAAAAAAAACTGTATTCAGAATAAATGACAGACTCTCACAATCAAGTAAGAAGGCAATTCATTTAAAGATTTAAACAGGTATGTTGCCCAAGAAAATGTATGGATGAAAAATAAACAGGAAACATGCTCCATATCATTGGTTCTAAGGGAAATTCAAATTAAAACCACAATGAAACCACTACATACATCCACTAGAATGACTAAGATTAAAAAGACCGATCATATCAAGTGTTATCAATATGTGGAGCAACTGGAATTTTTTTATATACTGCTGATGGGAGTACGAAATGGAACACTCACTTTGGAAAAGTTTCTTAAAAAAATTAAACATACATCTACCATATAACCCAGCCATTCCACTACTAAGTATTTGCTCAAGGAAAATAAAAGTGTATTTCCATATATAGACCTTACACACATGTTCACAGTAGCTATATTTGTAATAGCCAAAACCTTGAAACATGCAAATGTTCAACAACAAGCAAGTGGATTTTAAAAATCGAAATATTTCCATAAAATGTATTCAACAATTTAAAAAAATTGATGCATGCAATATGAATGTATCTTGAAATCATGATGCTAACTGAAAGTAGCTAGATAAAAATGTACATAATTAGATTCCACTTATATGAACTTCCAGAGCAGCCAAATCTCATCTACAGTTTTATACAGTAGGTCAGTGGTGCCTTTAGGCTGGTGGAGGGGAGAAGACTGACCACAGAGGGGGAAGGGGTACCTTTGGAGTAATGGAGATGTTTGTTATCTTGATTAGTGATGAGTGATGGTTTCACTGATGCTTACATGTGAAAACTTACTAAGTTGTGTTTTAAATATAAGCAGTTTATTATGCATCAATAAAGCTTTAATAAAACTCTAAAAGAAAAGATGACCCACTCCAGTACTCTTGCCTGGAAAATCCCATGGACAGAGGAGCCTGGTAGGCTGCAGTCCATGGGGTCACCAAGAGTCGGACACGACTGAGCAACTTCACTTTCCCTTTTCACTTTCATGCATTGGAGAAGGAAATGGCAACCCCCTCCAGTGTTCTTGCCTGGAGAATCCCAGGGACGGGGGAGCCTGATGGGCTGCCGTCTATGGGGTTGCGCAGAGTTGGACACGACTGAAGCGACTCAGCAGCAGCAAAGGAAGATGACCAAAATTTAGGAGAGACATTTTCCTAAGAATACAATATAAAAGTAAATTTTGTTTGTTCTTTATTGGAAAGGTGAGGGAGAAGGAGAAGGAGTTAACTGTTCTTTAATAAAGTCAACAAAATATGTAAAATTAATAAGCAGAAACTTCCCCAACAAACTATGAGACTACGAAAAAAAAAGTGACAAAAATTGAAGAGAAGCTTTCAGACAACTTCTAGACTAACCAAAAAAAGAACACAATTCTGAAAACTTTAATCAGAGTTTAGTTATCCAGGACAATAATTCTGATCCTAGAATTTCTCACTTAGTTCATTTTCCTAGACCGGTAATGGATTAACCTCTCCTGAAGGAAAAAAAAATTCTTACAGATTCCAGCATTGCCTTAAATTGGTTCTTCCTTAAATATACATAAGCATAAAATTAAGTACAACTGACCCTTGACATGAGGTTTAGGGGCACTGATCCTCCATGAAGTTGAAAATTCACTTATAACTCTACAGTAGGCCCTCCATATCTGAGGTTCCAGATCCTTGGATTCAACCAAGGATTGTGTAGTACTGAAGTGAGTATTTAGTGAAAAAAATCCACACGTCTGCAAACTCTCGCAGTTCAAAACCATGTTGTTCAAGAGTCAGCTGAATATATTCTTTTCCTTTACAGCTCCTCTACATTCACAAAATAAATGTATCACTTAAAAACAAGCAAAAACTTTAAAGCCAATAAAAATGGAATCAATGTTCATTTAAAGTGACAGGTGAGATAGCACTGCTACAACTAATCACCAGTGCTGGGGTAAAAAAGCAGAAGCAATTATTTATGTGCTACATATGCTAGTTAATAGCTGAGAGTTTTTAATAATATTCATTATTTTTCCTCTGTAAACAATGAACTGGTTTTAAACCACTGCTTTATTAATGCTGATGAGATAATCAATTTATTACTACATCCCCAAACAAAATCCTAAAAATCAAAATACTCAAGAGAAAATATCATAAGCCTTATTGCAAATAAATATTACAAATTGGTATTTATAGACATAAACAGGGATTCATGTAATATAACTGCTCACAAAAAGAGAATTCTGCATAAATAAAACATACGTACACACATATATATCCACCCACACGAGCATATACATACACACACCCACCACAGGTCACATGATCAGTCAGCTCCGCCATCACTTTTCTCCTCCAAGCTTTCATAAAATATCTTATTCAGTGGGTACCCCGACATCTTATGAAGCCTTCACTTGCCCTCAACACATCATCTACATGAAAGCCCTGTGACAATTACAGTAATACACTGCTCAGTTGCTCTATGTCTTTTTCATTATTTAAATCCAAAGCTTCAATATAATAAGAGTTCAGTTACTTAGAAATTCTATGAAGACAAGTTTTACCAGTAATTATCACTACAAAAGAAACATTTAACAGCAAAAAAATTCAGTACAAATATAAAGACTTGATGGTTTCAAATTTGGTGCTAGAGAAGATTTGTGAGAGTCCCTTGGACTGCAAGGAGATCAAACCAGTCAATCCTAAAGGAAATCAACCCTGAATACTCAATGGAAGGGCTGACACTGAAGCTCCAACACTTGGGCCACCTGATGCAAAGAGCCAATTCACTGGAAAAACCCTGATGCTGAGAAAGATTGAGGGCAGGAGGAGAAGGAGGCAACAGAGGATGAGATGGTTAGATATCATCACTGACTCAATGGACATGAATTTGAGCAAAGTCCAGGAGAGAGTAGAGGACAAGGGAGTCTAATGTGCTACAGGCCATGGGTTGGCAAAGAGTCAGACACGACTTAGCGACTGAACAACACGAATGTAAAAGTTGAAAATGATTTTCTTAGTTTTCATTACTACATGTCAACCTAATACAGGTTCTAATGCAGCAGGTCTGTTTACTGTTTACATGTGGTTTCTTTGGAGACAATTAAACAGCCATTCAAACACAAACAGAGACACAAAAATCTGCAACAGTAGTGATTCAGATGACCCAGAAGGTTTATATATTCTTTTATTTATAACATCACTAAAAAGAAAACACAAAGGTAAAAAATTATCAGAATCATTAGACCCATTAGAGTCTAGAGATACCGCTCTAGAACACCTCAGTCAAAACCATGATATCAGCTATCACCTGTACTCCAAAGACTCCCCAAACCTCTAGTTCCCTCGCCTTTCCTGAGCTCCTGACTTGAATATCCATTTTTTAAAATAAGGTATTTGTACTTGCATCTACTGAAACTACTTTACACTTTCCATGTACTTTTAAGTCTGAACTTACTCTTCCACCCCAAATCTACTCTTCCATTTTCTCAAACTGAAATGGATCCTAACTCAGTGAATGTACCTTTTTCTACCCAACCCCAGCCACAAATCTGAAAATTATTCTTAGATAATCTCCCTTTCGCATACTCTTTTTATCCAATCTCTCTCCATGCTCTCCTCTTCCTCTATAGCCCCGACTTCAATTCAGGCTATCAAAATTCCTCATGTACTAACAATTTTCCCACCTGCTTTCTAAGAAAGATTTTCCTTGTCATTTCGATTCTCTCCCACTTCACTTCCATAGCTGTATCAAACACTGAATGTACTTAAGGCGGGGGAGGAGGGGGGCGGGAAGCACACACACAACCAAGGTCAATCAGGGACCAGCAATAACGACGAGCTGAACAAAGGTGGTGGCTAAGAAAATGGAAAGAAAGACGCAAAAAAAAAATTTGCTAGAAACAACAGGATGAGGGAACAGATAAGAGCTACTGCTGCTGCTGCTGCTAAGTCGCTTCAGTCGTGCCCGACTCTGTGAGACCCCAGAGACAGCAGCCCACCAGGCACCCCCGTCCCTGGGAGTCTCCAGGCAAGAACACTGGAGTGGGTTGCCATTTCCTTCTCCAATGCATGAAAGTGAAAAGTGAAAGTGAAGTCGCTCAGTCGTGTCCGACTCTTAGCGACCCCATGGACTGCAGCCTACCAGGCTCCTCCGTCCATGGGATTCTCCAGGCCAGAGTACTGGAGTGGGGTGCCATAAAGGCCTAACTAAATATGGAAATGAAAGAAGAACAAAGATTTAAAGAACCATGTAAAGATACTGGAGGTATTAGCTCCAAACTTAGGCCCTGAAAGGCAAAGATCATTTTAACTCTTCTTGCCTCACAAACAGTTTACACCTTGAATGACCTGAGGACAGTGATTCTATTTACCGTAATAAAGGATAATCACAGAAGCATTCAGGGAAATAATAACGTGAATGTGCTGATTTTCAGGTTTCAATAAGATCAGTTCAGTTCAGTCTCTCAGTCGTGTCCGACTCTTTGCGACCCCACGAATCGCAGCACGCCAGGCCTCCCTGTTCTTTACCATCTCCCGGAGTTCACTCAGACTCACGTCCGTCGAGTCCGTGATGCCATCCAGCCATCTCATCCTCGGTCGTCCTCTTCTCCTCCTGCCCCCAATCCCTCCCAGCATCAGAGTCTTTTCCAATGAGTCAACTCTTCGCATGAGGTGGCCAAAGTACTGGAGTTTCAGCTTTAGCATCATACCCTCCAAAGAAATCCCAGGGCTGATCTCCTTCAGAATGGACTGGTTGGATCTCCTTGCAGTCCAAGGGACTCTCAAGAGTCTTCTCCAACACCACAGTTCAAAAGCATCAATTCTTCGGCGATCAGCCTTCTTCACAGTCCAACTCTCACATCCATACATGACCACAGGAAAAAACCATAGCCTTGACTAGACAAACCTTAGTTGGCAAAGTAATGTCTCTGCTTTTGAAAATACTATCTAGGTTGGACATAACTTTTCTTCCAAGGAGTAAGCGTCTTCTAATTTCATGGCTGCAGTCACCATCTGCAGTGATTTTGGAGCCCCCAAAAAATAAAGTCTGAAAATGTTCAATAAGATAACTATATGGAATTGTCCAGAATATAATTTTTTTTAAGTTGAGATTTGAAGTTCAAAAGTAGAGATGTTAATTTTAAAGGAATTAACCTGACAATGGACTCGACTTAGCCACTGAACAACAACAACATGACAATAACGTGAATATATAATGATATAACTCCTCTGCGAAACAAAACTATGAAACCCAAAATATGAGTCTTGCATCTGCTTATTAAAAATTTTAGTATGTACTGTATTAAAAATTTTAGTATGTTCTCTTAAGAAATTTGGTTTAAGTTGTTCCCTAACTAACACTGCTCCTAGGCACTTTAAGAAGCAAAAGTTCCTCCTAAAATGAAAGTATGTTTACTATAAGCCTCAAAATTATTCCTACAAATAATTTTAAATAACATGTCCAGATCATAATCAAAAATAACCAAGCACACGGGAAACTAAACTCCATAACCAAGAACTAGCAGAAATCAGAGAAAACAGAAGCAGACCTAAAAAGATTTCAGATACTTGAATTTCCAAACATATCCTATAAGACAACGCAGACTGTATTTAAGGAAATAAAATAAAATAAAGATATCTACCAAGACAAGGAAATAATAAAAAAGCTACACAGACTTAAAACCAAATGGAATTCTTAAAAATAAAAAATACAACAATTAAAATTAAATATCTAATCAATTGGTTCAATAGATCTCAGATAAAGGCTGAGAATATTCCAAAATGGAAGAAAGACATCAATCCACAAAAGTTAAAAGGCCTGTGAATCCTAAGCAAGATAGATAAAAAATAAATCCACACTTAACCAAATTATAGTGAGCTTCAGAAAACCAAAGACAAATACAAACTCTTAAAAACTGCTACAGGAGAAAAAAAGAATAATTACCTTCAAAGGAGCAACAGTTACAAACTGACAGGGGACTTCTCAATATCAATAAAGGAAACCAGAAGATGATGGAATCAAATCTTCAATGTACAGAAAGAAAATTACTGCCAACCTACACTTAAACATTTTTGGAAAAAAGACACTTACAAGAATGAAGGCAAATAAAGATATTACCTGACAACATGGAGAGGGTTCATCAGGAGCAGACTTGTACTAAAGAAATTTCTAAAGGACATATTATGGGGAAGAGGAGGGTTGATTCCAGCTGGAAGGCTCAGATTGCAAGATGGAATGGAAAGCAAATATGGCAAATATATAATTACCTCCAAGTGAATGTTACATAAAACAACAGCATAATGTCTTATAGTACTTAAAAAACAACAACAACAAATGGCATCTAAATCAGGGATAAAGTTAATGGGGTCACTGCTCTGAAGTCCTTTTACTGCCTGGGAGGATGACGAAGTATTTCTTATTAATGTTTAGACCTGAAAAGGCAAGCAGATGTCAAAATTTCTAGGGTAATCAGTAAAAAGTTTTTTTTAATTTAAATAGAGAATAACTTCCAAACAACTAAAAGAGGTAAAAACAAAATGATGAAAAAACAAATCAATACTCTATCACCACAAAGCAATTTTGCTGGTAATTAATAGCCAAAAGAAAAATACAAGAAAAACCCCTAAATGTTTGGAAATTGTGGTAGATTAAATACTGAGACAAATTCCTAAAAAGGAGGAATCTTCTCCCATCCTTGAATCTGGGCCAGGCTTGTGACTTGCTCCAGTCAACAGAATGTGTGGAAGCCTTTCTGCTCTCACCTTGACTTCTTGGAATGCTGAGCCGAGACTACCATTTGAGCAACTGTAGAGCATACTGAAAGATACAAAGTCCCTAAAATGAAAACCGGGCCATCCCAGCCACCAGCCAGCACCAAGTACCAGATATGAACCACAAAGCACAGCCAGTCCTCTACTGAATACAGCTCATACGGGAAGCTAGACAAGCCCAGCAAAGGAACTACGCAGCCACTCGGAAATAACCGTTGGCACGGTGTGTTACAACTGACATAAAGAGATTCACTTTTTCTTGTGAAAAGCCATGGGTCTAAGAAATTTTTCTAAATATTTGAAATGAATGACATATACATCAAATTATATGTTTACAAAATAAGAGTTTACATATCAAAAAACTTGGGGGATGTAACAAAACAGTGCTTAGAGAACTTAATAACCTAAAAGGCATACATTAGAAAAGAAGACTGAAAATTCATTATCTCTCTGAACATTTGAAAAAGAACAAAATTAACACTGAAGAAAATATAAATAAAAGGATTTAGATGAAAGCAAATAATGAAACAAAAGACAATAGAGGTAAAGCAAAACTAAGAGTCAATTTAAAAAAAAAAAAACTAACACATTTTACAATCATAGCAAGATTGATTTTTAAAAAAAGGGCAATATAACCAGTATTAGAAATTAATCTATAAATGAGACAAAAGTCTCATCAATATCCCAACATGCTGATTCTAAAATTAAAACCAAATGGAATTAAATAGAAATGATACCAATGCAAGAGTTGATAACTGAGGCACATTTCATATATGTATAAGATTCACTGCATTCATAAAGGTTCCTCCAAAGCATCTAAAAGAGAGTATTAAATTCTTCTTTTCAAGGAGTAAATCAATAAGTTCATAATGACACGAAAAACTCACTGATCACCTTTGAAGAATAATAAGAAACTAAAACATTATTATTTTTTTTTATTGGAGGAAAATTGCTTTACCATGTTGTGTTGGTTTCTGCCATACAAACTGTATTATTTTAAAAACTAATAAAGAAGAAAATATCTATCCTGCCTTTCCTAACTGAACTGTGTCACTGGATAACCAAACAGATGAAGAAGTTTCTTTTTATGGAAGCATTCCACCTTACAAATGAAGTCATAACAGAATTCAAATATCACCATTTTGTAAGCCCTAATAAGCTCATTGTTCTAGGCATCAAATATCAATGGCTGCTCAAATTACAAAAAGAGAAACAACCAGACATTATATACCTTGCAACAGAGTATACCACATCAACACCTAGGAAGCATTCTTGTCCAAAAACCAAAATCTAAACTTGACCAAGCCCTTCAATTCAATTACCAATTTAGAGGAAATACAGAGAATAAGGAAAAATAACACAACTGGCATGATCCAGATTAGCAAGCCTGTACAGGTGAAAATACCTGGATGCTTCAACAAATAAACTATAATAATAAATGACCCAATCAAAAAATGGGCCAAAGAACTAAACAGACATTTCTCCAAAGAAGACATACGGATGGCCAACAAACACATGAAAAGATGCTCAACATCACTCATTATCAGGGAAATGCAAATCAAGACCACAATGAGGTACCATTTCACACCAGTCAGAATGGCTGTGATCCAAAAGTCTACAAGCAATAAATGCTGGAGAGAGTGTGAAGAAAAGGGAACCCTCTTACACTGTTGGTGGGAATGCAAACTAGTACAGCCACTATGGAGAACAGTGTGGAGATTCCTTAAAAAACTGCAAATAGAACTGCCTTATGACCCAGCAATCCCACTGCTGGGCATACACACCGAGGAAACCAGAATTGAAAGAGACACATGTACCCCAATGTTCATTGCAGCACTGTTTATAATAGCCAGGACATGGAAACAACCTAGATGTCCATCAGCAGATGAATGGATAAGAAAGCTGTGGTACATATACACAATGGAGTATTACTCAGCCATTAAAAAGAATTCATTTGAATCAGTTCTAATGAGATGGATGAAACTGGAACCTATTATACAGAGTGAAGTAAGCCAGAAAGAAAAACACCAATACAGTATACTGACACATATATATGGAATTTAGAAAGATGGCAATGATGACCCTGTATGTGAGACAGCAAAAGAGACACAGATGTATAGAACGGACTTTTGGACTCTGTGGGAGAGGGAGAGGGTGGGATGATTTGGGAGAATGGCATTGAAACGTGTAAACTAACATGTAAGAACGAAGCACAAGCCTATGTTCGATACAGGATACAGGATGCTTGGGGCTGGTGCACGAGGATGATCCAGAGAGATGATGTGGGGTGGGAGGTGGGAGGGGGATTCGGGATTGGGAGCTAATATACACCCATGGTGGATTCATGTCAATGTATGGCAAAACCAATACGGTATTGTAAAGTAAAATAAAGTAAAAATAAAATTTAAAAAAAAAAAAGGGAAAGAGAAAGGGCATGGGGACACAGAGATTAAGAGACATTTGAACAAAAAAAAATCCCTACAAACACAATTAAATCACAGTGCTCAGGAGTGTAGCTTTGGATGACAAAAATTATAAAGAAATACAAAGATGCCATTACCAGAGAAGTCAGGACTATAGAGCGAAGGGGCTGAGATTAGGAAGGGCCAAGTGGAAGGCTTCTGGGTGGGTGGCAAAGATATTTCTTGACTTGGGTGCTAGTTAAAAAAAAAAAAAAAGACATTAATTCATATATGTATTTCACACACTTTTCTACACTTTGTTGTATGCTGCTGCTGCTGCTAAGTCGCTTCAGTCGTGTCTGACTCTGTGTGACCCCTACGGCAGCCCACCAGGCTCCCTCGTCCCTGGGACTCTCCAGGCAAGAACACTGGAGTGGGTTGCCATTTCCTTCTCCAATGCAGGAAAGTGAAAGGGAAAGTGAAGTCGCTCAGTCGTGCCCGACTCTTATCGGACCCCATGGACTGCAGCCTACCAGGCTCCTTCATCCACGGGATTTTCCAGGCAAGAGTACTGGAATGGGGTGCCAATGCCTTCTCCGACATTTTGTTGTATAACATACAAGAAAAAAGCTTTCAAGATCTTAAACGTTATTTCACCATGACTGCAATGTGTTCAGTGCCCAGTTGCTCAGTTGTGTCCCACTCTTTTGTGACCCCATGGACTGTAGCTCACCAGGCTTCTCTGTCCATGGGATTTTCCTGGCGAAATACTGGAGTGGGTTACCACCACCTCCTCCAATGATTGTAATACTTCAATACTAAAGTACTAGGACAAAACAGTTAATGTAACAAATAACTTCACTTTGAATTCAAGGTAAGACTTCTTTTTAGCCCCTGAATAATTCTTTCCCCTCCCCACCCCACCCACAATGATTCTTGGCTGTTCTTTTGAATCTAAGCTCCCTTACTGAGTTTATGATTAATCTCTCTATCCAATTCTTTACTCCTTTTTTTTGTCCCCTCTGACCTCAATCCTGTGATAACTGAACACTAATCAACCACAGTCAGATGACTAAAACTGCTGGTGTCGATAACATCGTTAATGTACTAAAATCGCTAGTCTGTGTATCATCATTAACATACTAACCCAGGTTGTTTCTCCAGGGCAAGATGAGCTAACAGACCCCCAAGCCATGGACCACCTGGTCTGAGACTCTTAAACTAGAACATCCTGACTCCCAAAACTATGATTAAGAAACGTCACAGATGATGATTAGGCCCGTGCTCTTTGTTCTTCCCCTTTAAAACAATCTCCAACTCAAAAAACAAGATGGATCTGAGGACAGTCTCTCACTCCCCGACCTGGCCCCTTGCAATAAACCCTTACTTGGCTGAAAACACCTGCCGTCAAGAGTCTGGCTTTCAGTGTCAACGGGCACATGAGGCCTTGCTTGGTTACAAATCTAAGTCAATCTGAAGGACTGATATAAATGTTTTACTCTGTCTTTTACCCTCTACGTGGCTAATTCAACCGTAAGAACTCTTATCATCAGGGCTCATTTTTACCTTTCTGATTACTCCCCAATAAAATAAAAACAATTATCTCAAAAGACTATTGTAAGGAATAAATGCAAAATATTTAAACCTATAAGACGACAAGCGCTCAATAAACAGTTAATAGTAATGTTACCAGCTTCATGTCTTGAAATTCCTTCTTCTCAAATCATAATTCCACCAACATCATGCCTTTGCTCATGCTACCTTCCCTACCTGGAATGCCTTTTACTCGTTATCTCTTTTTTTTTTTTAATTATTATTTCTTTTTACTTTACAATATTGTATTGGTTTTGCCACACATCAACATGAATAATCCGCCACAGGTGTACACGTGTTCCCAATCCTGAACCCTCCTCCCACCTCCCCGCCACACCATCCCTCCAGGTCATCCCAGTGCACCAGCCCCAAGCATCCTGCACCCTGCATCGAACCTAGACTGGTGATTCGTTTCTTATATATTATATATATATTCGTTTCTTATATATTTCTTATATATTACATTACAGATTATATATTATATATATCAATGCCATTCTCCCACATCATCCCACCCTCTCCCTCTCCCACAGAGTCCAAAAGATTGTTCTATACATCTGTGTCCCTTTTGCTGTCTCGCATACAGGGTTATCGTTACCATCTTTCTAAATTCCATATATATATGTGTTAGCATACTGTATTGATGTTTTTATTTCTGGCTTACTTCACTCGAATAATCGGCTCCAGTTTCATCCACCTCATTAGCAATGATTCAAATGTACTCTTTAATGGCTGAGTAATACTCCATTGTGTATACGTACCACAGCTTTCTTATCCATTTGTCTGCTGATGGACATCTAGGTTGCTTCCATGTCCTGGCTATTAAGATCAGGTACAAGAGTGAAACCTCCCCAGGTAACAACCAAAACAATCAAACATTCTCAGCTCAGAGCTCCCTTCCACAGAATTATTATTAGACCAAGCGTCTAATGATATTGATTTGTACAATAAAACTGTTCTATGTATTTGCATTTCCATAAGACTGAGGTTAGAAATAATGTTCACCAATTTGGTATCTCATTATTTACCTAGCCTAGTGACATAGTGACATACAACAAGCATTCAGTAGAATGTGCTAGATCAATGTTTTATTTCCTCCAATACCGAAACTTTCTTCAGTGATGGGGAAGTAGCTATTTTGTTGAGCCAGTGATAAAATACATAGAGAAATGTATTCACCCATCAATAGTTAAACTGGAAATTATCTGATCTATTAAAAATGGGGATCATTTCATTGATTCTCTGACACTTGCTTCCTAAACAAAACATCTTGGGCATTACTGCAGGGGAAAGCAAATGTTCAAAATGTTGAATTAAATCTCATTTCCTGATACAACAAAACTGCATTCACAGGTAAATGGAAAAATAATATTTTAAATAAAATATACCAGATGTTTTAAACTAGAAATTCAGTGTGAAATGTTAAGACACAGGATTCTTTGAATAGTTTGTGAGTTTCTTAACAGCAAAAATTCTAATTCAATTTTTAATCTTCCCAAGTGCCCAATACAAAACTAAAATGAAATAGGTCTTTGCCCACTATGGGATCCATCCAGGAAACAGACCTACCTCATCTACTACTGTGTGTCCTCAGTAGCTACCACTAGGTGTTGAACTAAGGTACAGACTTGTATCATACCCCCAACTCTTGAGAACAGGAGCATTCATCTCTGCTAACCCAGGACGACAGAGGGTGAGATGGTTGGATGACGTCACCGACTTGACGGGCATGAGTTTGAGTAAGCTCCACGAGTTGGTGATGGACAGGGAGGCCTGGTGTGCTGCAGTCCATGTGGTCAGAGAGAGTCAAACACAACTGAGCGACTGGACTGATAAACCCAGCATCTAACATGTAGCAGGCATGCAA
This sequence comes from Cephalophus harveyi, assembly GCA_006410635.1. Taxonomy (NCBI): domain Eukaryota; kingdom Metazoa; phylum Chordata; class Mammalia; order Artiodactyla; family Bovidae; genus Cephalophus; species Cephalophus harveyi. The sequence continues at coordinate 179,577 of SJYT01043515.1, forward strand.
CGTTTTATGAGTTAGTGCATGATCTTTGGGTTCCTTTGAGTGGTTCACTGATTCCCGTGCCAACCTACGCCTCCAGTCCTTGTTCAGAAATGAGGAACAAATCTGACTGTACCTCAGTTCCTTCTTCTGCTATTACCTAAGTTCACTTCTAGGGTACAATGAAGAGAGAATGACAGCGACACTGAATTTGGAGTCAGAAGATTGCGTTTGACGCAAATTATTATGAAGCATTTTTTACAAACAAGTTGAAGATATGCATAATACATGCTTTCACATAATTCATTTATTTTTAATGCCAATAGTTAACTTCTTAAGCAGAGAATAAATCATATAACCCACGTTTATTTCTATTATTACAGTATCATTATAGTGGTGATTCACAGATATCAATATGGCTGAAAGCTTTGATGAGCTTTATTTTCAATTTTAAACTTTATTAATTTAACTGCATTCATTTAGGACTGCTAATTATCCAAAGGACAACAAATGAATTTAAAAAACAAAAACATCAACATCTTTAAGCACACTTACTGGTTTCACCTAGCAGGACTTCAAACTATCTTAAATATGCATAATAGTCCCTACAACTATTGGGAACAACCAATCAATTACCCAGAGCATTTTATCCTAATGCTATAGAAGGTTATATTCCTGACAGAGATGCTTACAACAAAAGTTATTTCCTCATAAAAAGAATGTTATGATAAAAGCCATATTCTTAAGCAAGGGCCTTATGCCTAATTTTTTCTAGAAATGACTACAAATGTCATTTTTAAACATCTCTAACATTCTGTAAAGAATCATTCCCAAAAAATAACAATAGAGAAATACACTACCCATTTTGAATAAAACTTAATTTGGTATATATAACTCTATAAAGAAAATTACAAAGAGTGCCTATCACTTCTTCACAATTCCAATTTAGTGAATTCCCTGGTGGTCCAGTGGTTAGGATTCCGCCTTTCCACTTCAGGGGGCACAGGTTTGATCCCCAGTCAGGGGACTAAGATCCTGCAGGCCATGTGGTGTGGCCAAAAATTATAATTTCAGTTTATATTTTATTGCAGCAGAGTGGAAGGTGGTGATATTCATCATCCATGACGAAAAAAGAAAGACCCTTCACCACTGACTCCAGCAGAAACATCACAGAGCAGGAAGGACTCTGACTGGCCCCGACGCCTAGCCCTGCTGTCAGAGGCCAAATCATCACCAGAAGCACACATGTGAAAAGGAACCAAGCTAAAGATGAGAGCCAATATAACACAAGAGGGCATCATTAAAAGAAAGGTTATAGTGCTACAAATATATTTTCTATACTTAGTCCTATCCTTTGCCAACTAAGGTCCGTCTAGTCAAGGCTATGGTTTTTCCTGTGGTCATGTATGGATGTGAGAGTTGGGCTGTGAAGAAGGCTGAGCGAAGAAGAACTGATGCTTTTGAACTGTGGTGTTGGAGAAGACTCTTGAGAGTCCCTTGGACTGCAAGGAGATCCAACCAGTCCATTCTGAAGGAGATCAACCCTGGGATTTCTCTGGAAGGAATGATGCTAAAGCTGAAACTCCAGTACTTTGGCCACCTCATGCGAAGAGTTGACTCATTGGAAAAGACTCTGATGCTGGGAGGGATTGCGGGCAGGAGGAGAAGGGAACGACCGAGGATGAGATGGCTGGATGGCATCACTGACTCGATGGACGTGAATCTGAGTGAACTCTGGGAGTTGGTGATGGACAGGGAGGCGTGCTGCAATTCATGGGGTCTCAAAGAGTCGGACACGACTGAGCAACTGAACTGAACTGAACTGAATAACTTAATTTACTGACAAAATATACAGAAGGAATACTAATTAAATGTGCAGGATAAAAAAAATTTTGGAGGAAGTAACATGCCCAAAGATAACTTGTAAATACCCATACCCAGGTTTAAAAAAAAAAAAAATCAAACCAGCAAGTTGAGAAGGCGAAAGGAGGGAAACAATTGTGAAAGCTAAAATATGAGTAAAGAATACTTACTGCCACAATAATGAATGCAACTTCATCTATTTTAACAAAAGCTTTGGATCTACAAAGCAGGTAACAACCTATTCCACTCTTATCAGACCACACTTAGAATAACTAATTCAGTTTCAGACCTCCTCTTTACGGGGCTGAGAAAAATAGTATCATATTCAGGAAGCAACAACTGAAAAAACACAAAGGCCTGAAACCATGTCATATAAAAGTAACTTAAATACTTTCCAACTCTGATTCAAAAGGTTTCTTTAAGGAGATTTTTGTGGGTATATTTTTTTTGTGAGGAAAATTTTTAGGAAGGCTCAATAATTATTGAGAATCTAACAATGGGATTTTTGCAGTCTGTTAGCAAGTAAAGGGAAAGTTATAGATATCTTTTATCCCTGGTGGCTCAGACGGTAAGAGCATCTGTCTACAATGCGGGAGACCCAGGTTCGATCCCTGGGTTGGGAAGATCCCCTGGAGAAGGAAATGGCAACCCACTCCAATACTCTTGCCTTGAAAATCCCATGGACGGAGAAGCCATGAACAGATGCTACAGTCCACGGGGTCGCACAGAGTCGGACACGACTAAGCCACTTCACTTTATCTGCTGAGCTTTGTTCCAGCTACTGAGTTAGGACATTTTCTCATTTAATCCTCACAACTACTGAGTTAAGTAAATACTATTATTCGTGTTCTACAGATAAGAAAACTGAGGCTCAAAGAAGTTGAGTAATTGACCAAGATCACAGGTCTAGCAAACAGCTGAATAAAACCCTGAACCTGTATCTAACACCAATGACTATGTTTTATACTATACCAAGTGTCTCCATAATAAAGGTAAGTTTCACAAGTAAAAATATGCATTCATGCCAATTAAAATAAGTCTGCAACATTACTTTACCCCTCTAGAATAGTCCCCCTACCAAAAAAATTCTAATATCCCTTAATGATGATTAGAGAAATTAGCACTCATTCATAGTATTCTATGGCACAATTCTTAAAAAGTAATATGTAGAATTTGTGTAGCTCCAGAATGTTTACACCTTTTCTGGAAAAGGAAAGGTATAAACTACACTAAGGAAAGCTTGTAACTTTCCTTCATTAATCCTATTTCTGGCAATTATTCCAAGGAAATAATTCAGCAGAGAGAGAAATGTTCACTCATAAATATATATAGTATTGTCCATAAAAATTACAGAAGCAATCTAGATATCCAAAGTAAAAATCTATGCATATAAATAATAAAGGTAATAAAAATAAAACAATATGTATATTATGGTAATGACATTATACATGATTTTCAATTTTTTTAACTGTTTTTAATGTTTTCACTCTATTGCCAACTATCAAAAGCAGGTTATAAAATGTAATAATAATGATACTATTTTTATAAATTTCTAAGATATGCTTTACTCATGCATATAAAAGCGACCCAGCTCCTAAAGAGTTCATAATATACTTAAGGAGACAACATTTACATCTGTAGCAAGAAAAAAAAAAAACTGTTATTTAAAACAATAGTAACTAAAGCTCTAAGAAATGAGCATTTCAGAGGTAGTCATTTAACAAACTTTTTTGAGTGCCTACTATATGCCAGCCATAGCTCTTGCCACTGGAGTTATAACAATGAACAAAACAAACAAAAATTTCCTGCCCTCATGGAACTTATATTCCAGCAGCAGAGATACAATAAGTAAGTTAATATGTAAATTAAATAAGCAATTGATATTGCTAAGTGCTATGGAGAAAAATAGAGCCAAGAAAGCAGGCAGTAGGTGTGTATGTGAAGGATGTAATTTGACACTAAGTGCCAGTGGAGGGTCTCACTGAGAAGACATCTGCTAAAAGACTGAAAAATGGGAGAGAAAACAGTAGTGATAAATGGGGAAAGAGATCCAGGCAGGGGAATGGCAATAGCAAAAGCCCTAAAATAGACTGCATGGCCAGTGATGCTAATGTGCCAAAAACTGACATGTAATTTATTAAGCAGTCTGTACCCAGTTACCTGAAGCATACCGCAGGCAGCTACACAGTTCTGAGACAACGAACTGCATCAGCTGGTTTCTGCACATAGCTGCTTTTCCTGGCAAATCCTTTGAGATCTTCTTCACCTAGAGCTACTTAAGCATCTCCTTTTTATTCTGAGGATCCATATGGGGTCAACCCCTATAGCATCCAACAAAGCTCACAAATTTCCAACAGGGAGAATGAGACCCTTAGGGTGAACCATGACAGTGCATGTTATAGAGGTTGCCCCTATATGGGAATGTCCAAGAAACTTGTAAATAAAAGAACGCCATTTTAAGCTGTTCTCTGTGTCGTGATACGGTGCTTCCCCGATGGCTCAGAAGTAAAGAATCCTCCTGCAATGCAGGTGACCTGGGTTCGATCCCTGGGTTGGGAAGATCCCCTGGAGAAGAGCACTCCAGTATTCTTTCCTGGGAAATTCCATGGACAGAGGAGCCCAGTGGGCTAGAGGGCATGGGGTTGCAAAAGAGTCAGACACAACTGAGTGACACTCAACAACATGTTGTGATATAATCCCTGCCACTACTTCCAAATTTTCAAAAACCTCTACAGCGAAACCTGATTTGTGAATTTAGAGGAATCAAGGCAGATACCAAAATGACAGGCTAAGAAACAAGATATAAGCGGAATCTAAAATAGAGCAGAAACATAGAAGTGAAGCAAGGCATGACTAAGAAAAACACAACTTCCTGAAACTCTTCAGAAACATTTGGCTATTCCTACCATCTATAGACTGGGGCTTTGAAAAAGACGAAGGACCACCCCATAAGCTGGTGAACATGGCTACACTTTGATGGCCAACAACTAGATCACACTCAGTCAAACAATTAATAGATGAAACAAAAAGTACCTTAACACACGGTTCATAAGACTAGAGGAGGATGCTTATCATTCAGATTAAAAGTTGTTTAAAAACACTTCATGGAAAAGTTGACCTTGACCTAACCTTTAAAGGATAAGAATTGAAGAACAGAGAATATAGGAAGAGATATTCCAGGTACGGCTAAATCATGAACAAGGCTCCAAAGCCAAGAAGCAGTGTGGCCTGTTCAGAAAACAGTGCAGAAACTGGTCTATTTGGAACAGGTAGTGGAATAAAAGATTAGCCAGGTAAGGTGAGACCAGATAAAGGCAGATTCTGAAATCCAGGATGAAATCTGAACTTTGACAAGCATTCATGGGAAGAGAAAGAAAACTGATTTGTTCTGCTTCTGTTCTTTGTTTTTTTAAGATCATAAAATAGTTTAGCAATGTTGACTGGTCCGTTCCTTGCCTTCTAAAACTGGCCCACTGATTTCCTACACTCCCCTACCCCAGTTCCTGTTATATAATCTCAGGCACACAACTATCACCTCTCTGAAGATAATGCCTTTAACTCATGTTTGTGCTAGTACCCCATATCCAACTGCCTGTCAATTATCCTTAAAAAGTCTTCAACTATCCTGTATCATTTGTCCACCCTATAAATGCTTCTGAATGTCTATCTTGTGACATATACAAACTAGGAATGTAAAGATAACTCAGTCCATAGCCTCCAGAAACTCACAGTCTGATGGAGGCAGAAGCCAAGAAAATAAACTGGTACAATACAGAGTAGAGGAATGCTTAGTGCAGCATGAGAGGACAACAACATCAGTTTGGGGATCAGGAAAAGACAGACGATATTTAAAAGAAAGTGCTAACTGAACTGAGTCATGAGGGAAAACAAACATCAAAGGGTGGGAAGAAGTGGTGGGGATGAGAATGATTACAATTAGACTGCAATGGGTGGGCAGAGCCCATCCCGCTCAGAGACTGTTAATTTCATATGGCTGGCTGAGTAAGAAGTAAAGGACCAGATCATGAACACCATTCTCTCATGCTAAGAATTCTGCATTTTAGAATAGCTAACACGACCATATTTGTGTTTCTTAAAAAGAGCTCTCAAGGCAGTGGATAATGGACGGAAAGAGCACAACTATGCCTCATAAAATGCAACAAAAATCTCTGACAAAGGTTTCTGTTAACATTCAATTTATCTCCAGTCATTCATTCCTACCCTCATTCTAGGCTTAGCTCATATCCTTCATAAAGCCTTCCTTAACTCTTCCCAACCATATTAATCTCTTCTTTCAGAAATTTCTAAAGCCTGACTGTCTGTACACTGCATTGTCATCATCTTACATTTTTAACTAATTCACACTTAAAGATGTCATATATTTTTTGAATGTATGTGTGACACATACATACAAACACCTCCATCCCACAGTACCTAGTGTGGCAATACATTATGAAACAGGTAATTCCTTTGAACTGAATACATGAGTGTCCTTTATCCATGAATAAAATGATTCCACTAATCTCCATATAAATAATAAACAAATAAGATGTATGACTAATCAAAACTAGGGTGAAAAAGTTAGTACAGTGGTCATATAGAACAAATACAAGGGAACTTTCTGAGGAGATGAAAAGATTCTAATTTTACGAAAGGAATGTGTTAAACCATTGCATCTATTTATTTTAAAAATACACAGGATGTGTACAGCTCAATATATACAAATTTTACCTAAAAATCTTTAAAAAATAAGGGTAGGGAGCAATGAGCTATAGATGAAAGAATGGTAGGATGTTGACGGTACTTTTTGTGTAGAGTGTATGAAGTTGCTCAGTCATGTCCGACTCTTTGTGACCCCATGGACTGGAGCCTACCAGGCTCCTCTGTCCATGGGATTTTCCAGGCAATAGTCCTGGATTAGGTTGCCATTTCCTTCTCCAGGGGATCTTTCCAACCCAGGGATCGAACCCGGGTCTCCCGCATTGTAGACAGATGCTTTACCGTCTGAGCCACCAGGGAAGTAGAGTGTATGGAGGTCCACAAAATTATTCTGCTTACTTTGAATGCGTGTGAGATTTTCTGTAATAAAAAGTATATTTCTCCCAGTCAAAATCATATATAACTAAAAAACTACTCAGAAGATTAAATTACTCTTTCTCCCAATGTCTGGAATAATGTAACATTGTATCTTGATTTTACTATCATTATTACCTATCTGGTTCTAAGGAATATCTTCTAAGACAAATTTGTCAATAGCACAGACATGCTAAAAAGGTCAAGCAGTCACAATTGCCTTAATTAGGTATTAGGTACTAGATCAGAGAAGGCGATGGCATCCCACTCCAGTATTCTTGCCTGGAAAATCCCATGGACAGAAAAGCCTGGTAGGCTACAGTCCATGGGGTCGCGAAGAGTCAGACAGGACTGAGTGACCTCACTTTCACTTTTCATTTTCATCCATTGGAGAAGGAAATGGCAACCCACTCCAGTGTTCTTGCCTGGAGAATCCCAGGGACGGCGGAGCCTTGGTGGGCTGTCGTCTATGGGGTCGCACAGAGTCGGACACGACTGAAGTGACTTAGCAGCAGCAGCAGCAGGTACTAGATAGTAAAGTTAATTAATTAGCCCTGTTACCAAAGATACCCAAAAAGCCAGTAAAATATAAAGTTACAATTTTCTAATCTTCAAACTATTGAAGGAGGAAACAGACAGAACCCCATCTTGAAAGCAGGACCCATCTTGGGCCGGACTGTGGACTGAGCTATATACCCAGTATCTGTGGAAATGACATACCAACTGGAAAACCAGACCCCCGGGGATGTAAGAGCCCCAGGGCTCGTACCTAGACTCTCCGTAGCCTCAAAGAATATCCTAATTATCTGTGTAACCAAATAGAATCATAAATTTTATTATGCTTATTGGGGTATGGCCACAGGCCTATTGATAATTGTCCACTGTTAATTACCTAGGCTTAAGGCAAATGAATCACGGATTAACTTTGACTGTATCTTTCTTTTCCTTTGTTCAGACTAGTTTCAGGGAATTTGGGGAGGTAGGAGGTTTTCACAAAAACTGGTCGGGGTCCTTGGCTAAGAGGAGACTCTGCCTTGGGCCCGCCAGTGTAATAACTGCACTCCACTATGTGCGCTGTCCTTCTGAGTGAGTTTGCTTGCCGGAACGAGTGGCTCCAACACGATGAGGTCAAAGACGGCAACTGAAAGATATCCAAGTGATTCTGGAAGTATATTATCTACAAAGATAGATTTGACACCATTCTTCATGACTTTAAAATAATTCAACCATTTTATCTCTGTAACTTAAAATTCAAGCTTATCTGCTCATAATTTGCATTCCCCTCCCACAAACTATTTAATGTGTAAAATACAGATTTTCCTGAGTACTGTACCGCCAGTGCAAAAGATTAACAAGAATCTTTTGTTTAGTAAATTAACTGCTGCATAGTTTAATCCCCTCCAAAGTTTACAAAATTTCTCAAAATGAGATCTATACAGCCTTTTACATTAATAATGAATAAACACCCAAAATTATTTACTAAGCCAGACTATACTATACTGTTTTGCTATTATTGCTACTATTTCCCATCCGATTATGCTTAAACTTTCCCTCACTCAATTATCTATGGCTTTATTAATCAAGAACTACTTTAGCTGTGACTGGAAGGGACCTGAAGGACTTGGAGAGTGTTTCTGGGATGCGGACAATGTTCTTAACTGGGTACAGATCTAAGTGATGATTACATGAGTGAGTTTCATTTGTGAAAATTCTTCAAGCCCTACACTTACGTGTATCTTTCTACAAATATGCAATTTTACAATAAAACTACGTTTTTATTTTTTTAAAAAAATCATAAAAGCAAGCCAGAGCTGTTAGGGCAGTCCTCAAATCCCCCTCTCCCATAATAAAACACCTGTTCCATGCCCTGAAATACTTCTCCGCAAAAGTGTAACTCAAAGTTATTTTACAACATTCAACATTTTCTACTGGCATATTCCCAGATAGTGCATAACTTCCATTTGCAACTGGGAGCTCAGAAAACATACAATCTCATCTACAGTTCTGTTTATATTTTCCAGAATAAGTCATTTTAAAAGCTAACTGGATAGAAGAAAAAGCTCTGTACTGTTCCAACGAAGATGCCAATCATTTTCAACTTTGTTAAGCAGATTTACGAAGGAAAAGAAAGGCCACTACTTCAGACTTTAATAAGATAAAGAAATCAGGGACAGGGGAAGGTTTAGGAAGAACTTCATGGGAAGGAAGCCCACTTGTCAATGTTTTAAACCAACATCTACTACTAATCAGATATAATAGGCAAATCAAAAGAGAAGTCAAAAATACCTGCCCAAAGAAATGAATGAGATAAAATGTATGAAAACACTATGCCAAGATTCAATATGAAATATCCAATACTTTCCAGGCAAGCATGCTTGACATAGCCTTTTCTCATTCATTTGCTGAAGCAAATAAATTATAACCCCACAACAAGTAACTCAATTCTCTCTTTCTTCTCTAATCTTATATCTCCCAAAGTTAAGTTTAAACATTAAAATTCTCGAGGGAGAAGCAACGGCGTATAATCAAAAGAGCTCCTAACCCTTATCTAAAGCACACTTGCACCTTCCACCTGCCAATCAGGAAAGGGAACCTTGCCCTCCAAATACCTCGGAACCCATCGGCCTTTTCGGCTGAAATGCCAGGGCGTCCACTGACCAACTCCAAGGGGACAGCACTTTAGAAAGCAACTTTGCAAGTGGATCCGGGATAGTTCACAAGAACCATCCTAGCGACTTTCAATGGTAATTACTAAGGATTCATGCCAAACCTCACCCATTGACTTAAAACAACAGCCTCCAGCCTGTGCGTCCAATCCCCATCCTCAAATCACACATAAACGTCCACAAAGCAAACCCACTGACAGTCAGATGAGATGGCAAAACTGCAACACACCCAGAAAGTTGATGCAAAAAAGGAGGTGGTGGAGTGGATATAAAAAGGGGAGGATATGGGGGCGACTCCTCGGGTCAGAGGCACAGGTTTGCTAGCGGGTGCAAGAAAAAGATTCACACCCTCGGGGGCAGAGTAGGCAGCTGGACAGGCAGGCGGAGCGCAGGGAGCACGGAGAACTCCCGCGTCGCGGGACACCCGGACACCCTGACATTGGAGCCTGGCAGCGCCCGCGGCCAGCCCCGGCTCCACTTGACCCCGCGGGGCAAAGGGGATCGTCCGCCGGGAGAAGGAGAAGAGCGCCCGGGGAGCTCCAGCTCGGGCCCGGGAAGGCGGCGCGGCCACGGGCCTTCTTACCCGTGCAGGCCGAGGGCGCGGCGCCGCTTGTGAAGCAGGCAAAGCAGCAGGAACGTGGCCCCCGCCAGCGAGGAGTTTCGCACGGTCAGGTACTTGCTGAAGGCCGCCATGGCACAGCCAGCACGAGCGAGACAGGGAAGGGACCGGGGACGCGGACGCGGCAGCGACTACCGTAGTGCAGGAAGCGCGAGGGAGACTGGGAGGAGAGGAGCGCGCGGAGGGAGGGCGGTGCCGGCCGCTCAGGACCGCCCCCTGGTGCGCGCCGCCGCGCCGGCCGCGCGCCGGAGTCCACCTCGGACTTTGGCTCGGCGGGAGCGCGCGCGGGCGCCACGAGGGCCGGAACAGACTCGCTCTGCGCACGCGCCTACCCTCCTGGGTTCGCCGGGCACGCGAGCGCAGAGACGCCCCTGAGGCTCTGTTTGCCGCTGCTCGCTCTTAACAAGCCCTCTGTGTACCCCGCAGTCTCACCCTTACCCCCACCTCCGCGCGCGTACACACACAGCGCTTTCACAAGAACTGGAAAAGCGGGCCTGGGCTGCATCAGGGGCTTGGTGAGACTTGCCACTCCGCCTCCACTGTTGGGCAGTTACCATCCTCTTAAAGGAGCCAGGAAGAAGGGGACCGGCCCCATCACAGATCCTTTACACAAAACAGAGGGCGCCCTAGTCCTTTAGAGGAAAACAACTGTAGGAAACTCTCAGAGGTGTACGGAAATGTGGAAAGACTGACTGCAGAAGTCTTTTTCCAAGCCAGTGTTTTCTAAACAGGGATTTCTAAACCTCTAGGGGATTATATATCGGTTTGGTAGATGGAGACCATCACTTTTTTTTTTAACGAAAGAATAGAACAATCTCAGGGTGCTTTACGTGTAATGGAGTTGTTCTGAGAAATGTTTATACCAGTCTTTTGGATCTGTGTGCCCCGAGAAGTGAAACAAAATGTATTTCTTAATGTGGCTCTGATCAAACACATTTGAGAAACACTATTCTCTGCAGAGGGACATTCAGCCATAACAAGAGTGCATTGTGATCATGTTGGCCTTACTCCCGGAATCAGAAGGGCATTAGAGATTACAGCATTCTTCAGCTAGGGCCTGTGATACAGAAATCCTTAGCATTTAGACAGCTTTGTACAGTGACTAGTGAGTCCCTGTCTTTAGTTGAGGAAAGGAGAAAAAACCAAGTGTGTCAATCAGAAAACAAGTTCATATATTAAAGTAGCCCATTTGAAGTAGCCCACAAAACAGTGATTTCCTAAGGCAATTTCTTGATACAGATTACAAGAATCACTCAAGAAGGCAAAAGGGAAAATTACTAGTTCATTTAAAAATTGCATAGCACTGTGAAAGTGTTAGGGACTTGGGAGAAAGTGATTATCATCTTGGAGTTTCTAGCAGTGAAGAAAGGGCATGCAAGGTTAGTCCAAAATATGTCTAATTAGTAAATAGATTTTATTTCAAAAAAAAATGATACATTCAGGAAGTAGACTATAGTTCAGAGAAAAGACATGAATGATTCATTGGGCAAGATATTCTAAAAATACCCTTGTTCAAGATGCATCAGTGGACTTCCCTGGCGGCCCAGTGGATGAGAGTCTGCCTGCCAATGCGGGAGAAACAGGTTAGATCCCTGGTCTGGAAAGATTACACATACCTCGGAGCAACTAAGTCCAGGAGCCACAACTTTTGAGCCCAGATGCTGCAACCACTGAAGCCCACGTGCCTAGAACCTGGGCTCCTCAACAAGAGAAGCCAGGGCAATGAGAAGCCCATGCACTGCAATCAAGAGTAGCCCCCGCTGGCGGAAGGGATTGTTAGGGACTTTGGGAAGGTCATGTACACATTGCTATATTTAAAATGGACAACCAACAAAGACCTACTGTATAGCCATGAAATTAAAAGACACTTACTCCTTGGAAGGAAAGTTATGACCAACCTAGACAGCATATTAAAAAGTAGAGACATTACTTTGTCAACAAAGGTTCGTCTAGTCAAGGCTATGCTTTTTCCAGTAGTAATGTATGGATGTGAGAGGTGGACTATAAAGAAAACTGAGCACCAAAGAACTGATGCTTTTGAGCTGTGGTGTTGGAGAAGACTCTTGAGAGTCCCTTGGACTGCAAGGAGATCCAACCAGTCCATCCTAAAGGAGATCAATCCTGGGTGTTCATTGGAAGGACTGATGTTGAGGCTGAAACTCCAATACTTTGGCCACCTGATGTGAAGAGGTGACTCATTTGAAAAGACCCTGATGCTGGGAAAGATTGAGGGCAGAAGGAGAAGGAAATGAGAGGATGAGATGGTTGGATGGCACCACTGACTCAATGGACATGAGTTTGGGTGAACTCTGGGAGTTGGTGATGGACAGGGAGGCCTGGCGTGCTGCGGTTCATGGGGTCGCAAAAAGTCAGACACGACTGAGCGACTGAACTGAACTGAACTGATAGCACATGGAACTCTGCTCAAAGTTAGGTGCCAGCCTGGATGGGAGACGGGTTTGGGGGAGAATGGATACATGTATATGTATGGCTGAGTCCCTTCCCTATATACTTGAAAATATAGCAACATTGTTAATCAGTTATACCCCAGCAGAAAATGTTTTTGGTGTTAAAAAAATAATTTTTTTTTAAACTCAAAAAAAAGAGTAACCCCCACACTGCAACTAGAGAAAGCAAAGATGATCCAACGCAGCCAAAAATAAATAAGTAATTTTAAAAAGAAGCATAACTGATTCTTAAAAATGAAATTAGTTAAATATGAGCGCAAATAATTTTATCCCATCATATAAATACCACCAGGGAAAAGTCTGTAACCCAACAAAGTTACGTTTACTAATTTGCAGCAGCAAAGGAAACCACAGAGCAGAGGAAACAGGAATTATGGGTATGTCTCCAAAAAAATGGAGGAGAAGTGGACGGTTATCATATTAGGGGAAAGAAAGAATTTAGGTAGACTAAATGAAACAGTACTTAATAGACTCAGAGCAAATCAGATCTATATGTAAAGCAATTAATATCAGACCTGCATCGAGAAGCAGACTAGGGGATCTGTTTCTTGAAACGTAAGATTAATGTAGAATAGGCGTGTGTGTGCTAAGTTCACTTCAGTTGTGTCCAACTCTTTGCACTCTATGGACTGTAGCCCAGCAGGCTCCTCTGTCTATGGGATTTCCCAGGCAAGTATACGGGAGTGGGTTGCCTTTTCCTCCTCCAGGGAATCTTCCTGACCCAGGGACCAAACCCGAGTCTCTCTTGTCTCCTGCATTGGCAGGCAGGTTCTTTACCACTAGTGCCACCTGGGAAGCCCCTCACTAATAGGAGTTCCAAACAATAAAGTTTCTGTCAACCTAGGATTTTAGAGACGTTTCCTTAGTACTGTATCCTTCAATAATTAACCAAAGCAATTTTTCAGATTCATACTTTGTAATTTTTAAAATGTGATTTTTATTGGGCAATCTCCAGGAGCTCTGATTTTTAAAGAATTTGAACTATTGAGAATAAGGAAGAGAGGGGTATATGGAGCTAAGGAATCTAGAAAACTTCTTGAAGAGATAGTGTGATAGCCTCCAACACTGTCCTAGATGATTCTTGCTTCCTGGTATTCATACCTTTGTGTAATCTCCCACATATAAGGGCTGATGTGTGTGAATAAAAAAGATTATGGCAAAGGTGATGATACGTGACTTCTGAAATCAAATCATGAAAGGTATTGTGGTTCCTGCCTTGGTCTCTCAGATTGCTGCTGCTTGGGAAGCCAACTGCTGCAAGGAACAAACAGCCCTGGGGAAGAATTGAGGACTCCTGCCAAGAGCCAGCACCAGATCACTGAGCCCTGGAAGCAGATCTTTCATCTCCAGTCAAGTCTCAGATGACTGCAGCCCCATGAGCCATCACCAGCTGGAACACTAAACCCAGATGTATCCCTGAATTCCTAACTGACACTAACTATGAGAGAGAATACATGCTGATCGCTGTTTTAAACTACTGAATTTTGAAGTAATGTATTATGCAGCTGATGTGATTAGGGCCAACCCTTGTAAAATGGATGGAGGAAAGGACTTTAGGAGAAGATATAGTAGGAGGAAAAAGTCACAAAGACAAGAAGATAAAGAGCAGGAAGATGATTAAGTCTGGTGTGGACGGAGGTTCAAGAAGGGGTGTGAAATGACAGACGAGGATGCAATGTTTAATGGAAGGTCTAAAACACCAAGGTAACCAGTTGGGACTTTATTCTGTGTATAAAAGAGAGTATTGCAGGTTTCAGGGCCTCAGCTATCATTTAAGAAAGGTAGTGTGTAGGATGGATTGAAGTAGAAAACATCAAGTAGAGAGACCAGTTTGAACACTTTTGAAATAATCTAGATAAAAGGCCGTGGGCATCTGAGTGAGACCAGCACAGAGCAAACAGGAAGGAAAGCACTTTGTGGATTCAGATTGGATTGAGATGGGTGAGATTGTTATTTAGTAGGATTATTGTTTAGTTATTTTTTAATTAACTCTGAAATTTCCAGGTTGAGTGTCTGAGAGGACCATAATATTTACCAGAAGGCAGAGGCACAGAAATGGCACCTGCTTGTCAGGAAAGATGAGATGCAGATAAATGAATTCCTCACTAGTTCCTCATCACCAAGATAAACACCAAGATTCTTAGCATCCTATTCAAAGGCAATTATATAAGCTCTGTTTACCTCTCTGAAGGGAATTCCCTGGTAGCTCAGTTGGTAAAGAATCTGCCTGCAGTGTAGGAGCCCGGAGTTCAGTCCCTGGATTGGGAAGATCCCCTGGAGAAGAAAATGGCAACCCACTCCAGTAATCTTGCCTGGGAAATTCCATGGACAGAGGAGCCTGGCAGGCTACAGGCCACAAGGTTGCAAGAGTTGGACACGACTTAGCAGCTAAACCACCACCTCTCTGAATTCCTAACTTTGCACTCCTCCCCACCCCCAGCAGCTATATTCTACCCCTGACCCAGCAAATGCACATTCCTGTTCCCCTCTGTGGTTTTCCCTTGAGTATGTTATTCCTTCTACTTGAAATACCAATCCAGTTTTGTCCTAACATCCTTTAAAATGAAGCTTAGATGGTCTCCTACCCCAAACTGTCTTTTCTGAAACTACTTCCCCACCACCATCCACCCCCATTCCCAGCAAAGTTAACCACTCCCTCCTTTGTACTACTTCTGTTTCATATGTAATTCTATTCATGTATAACAGGTTAATGTATAGTAGCCATGAAATCAAAAGACGCTTGCTCCTTGGAAGAAAAGTTATGACCAACCTAGACAGCACATTCAAAACCAGAGACATTACTTTGCCAACAAAGGCCAGTCTAGTCAAAGCTATGGTTTT
>SJYT01043515.1:198066-223912 GCA_006410635.1 Cephalophus harveyi
AAGAATTGATGCTTTTGAACTGTGGTGTTGGAGAGGACTCTTGAGAGTCCCTTGGACTGCAAGGAGATCCAACCAGTCCATTCTGAAGGAGATCAGCCCTGGGATTTCTTTGGAAGGAATGATGCTAAAGCTAAAACTCCAGTACTTTGGCCACCTCATGTGAAGAGTTGACTCATTGGAAAAGACTCTGATGCTGGGAGGGATTGGGGGCAGGAGGAGAAGGGGACGACAGAGGATGAGATGGCTGGATGGCATCACTGACTCGACGGACGTGAGTCTGAGTGAACTCTGAGAGATGGTGATGAACAAGGAGGCCTGGAGTGCTGCAATTCATGGGGTCGCAAAGAGTTGGACACAACTGAGCGACAGAACTGAATTGAACTGAACTGGGAAAGTTTGAGGGCAGGAGGAGAAGGGAATGACAGAGGATGAGATGGTTGGATGGCATCACTGACTCAATGGTCATGAGTTTTAGTAAACTCCAGGAGTTGGCAATGGACAGGGAGGTCTGGCTTGCTGCTGCAGTCCATGGGGTTGCAAAGAGATGGACACAGCTGAGTGACTGAACTGAACTGAACTGATAGCAAGTTATCAGGGAGGCAGATCATAAAGCTTTCTTTTAAGACAAATTGCTAGTCATTTCTCTGACAAAGTAAACCTCAAGTCACCAGGAACAGTTCATCTTTGGTTAGAAAAGAAACACTTGAAAGGCCCTTTTTACTGACACATTTATAGGAGCATTTTGTACCCATTGCATTTGGGAAAGTATGTAACAGGATATCTGGACAAGACCATTCCTCCACATAATCCTAGTTAGCCCAAGTTGGTAATGGGGAAATTTGCCTGGGATTGCCTCTTGGGAAGAAAGATTGAGATGTTAACCTCTTTGCTTTCCAGGTTCAACATTATTACAACCTTTTGTAATAAGACTGAGATAGACTTTGATAGACTGAGATAGTCCTGTCTCACAGCTCAGGATCCTAAAGACAAACTCCCAGGTGAAATAGGAAGCCTGGGCTGGTGAACCAGTTCAACAACAGAGTCTCGTGGCCACAAGACCTGTTTCCAGCACAGTACTTGGCAAAGCCAAGCATGGCCCATGTGCTCCATCGTGTCCAACTCTTTGCAACCCCATAGACTGTAGCCTGCCAGGCTCCTCTGTCCATGGAATTTTTCCAAGCAAGAATTTCCTACTCCAGGGGATCTTCCTGACTTGGGATTGAACCTGCATCTCCTGCATTGGAGACAGATTCTCTACCACTGAGCCACCTGGGAAGCCTGGCTAAGCCATGAAAGAAATCTGAATTAAAAAGAATATGTGTATATATATATAATATAAATAAATTAAGTAAACCCAGTCATCTAGGAATACCCACATTCTGTGGGAACAGTGTCCAAACATAGAAACACCTTGGGGATCCATGCTTCAACTGCTCTACAAGCTGTGCCCCCAGGATGTCATGACAGGGGAGCAAGGATGGTGAGGAAATCCAACTCGCAATGGCGACACCAGCTAGTAGCCAAAGATTTTTGGCAACAGTTTCCAGTCTTGTGTGGAGACAGAGAACTAACTTCTGTGAGCTGAATTAGCACCTGAGGTGAATTGGTTGAGAAAGGCAGTCTCAAAGATCAGGTACTGGATTTTCTAATAAGTACCTAAATTGGTCAGTTAGCTGAAAAAATAAATGATGTGAAGTGATATGTAAGTATTACCCCAAACTGATGAAGCAGGTCAAACTGATTAAAATCTTACACACATGTGTGTGCATACTCAGTTGTATCAGACTCCATGACCCCATGGACCATAACCTGCCAAACTCCTCTGTCCACAGGATTCTCCAGGCAAGAATACTGGAGTGGGTCGCCATGTCCTCTTCCAGGGAATCTTCCCGACCCGGGGATCGAACCTGCATCTCTTATGTCTCCTGAATTGGCAGATGGGTTCTTTACCACTAGTGCCACCTGGGAAGCACCTCCCTACATACACAGTTGTGCTTTTTGTTTTCTATAGAGTAGGTATATTCCTAAGCCCTGTATACTGTTGACATATAGCAGACACATAGCAAATGTTTGTTAAATTGACCAAATATTTTCTAGTGTCAACAGGAATGCCCTGTGGAAAAATGCCCAGCAGGTGATTACAAAATTAAGATCTAGTTCCTAGGAGAAAAGATCAGTACTAAACATTTTTTCATATGAAAATATTTATTAATGACTTACCATGGGCCAGGAACTGAGGCCAGTGGTGAGAAAAACAGAATAGTCCTCACCCTGAACAGATATTAAGCAAAAAATAAAATACTTTTATAAAATCCAAATACAGTAAGAGTTTCAAGTATACGTTTAGCAAAGATACACGGTGGAGCTAGTGGTAAGAACCTGCCTGCCAATGCAGGAGACGTAAAGAGACATGGGTTCGATTCCTGGGTCAGGAAGATCCCCTGGAGGAGGGCATGGCAACCCACTCCAGTATTCTTGCCTAGAGAACCCCTGCTGGGATATGGTCCACAAGGTCGCAAAGAATTGGACATAACTGAGCGACTAAGCACACACAGAGACATGGATTTAGAAGTCTTCTGTTTACAAACAGATGAATTCTTGGAACAGAATAAGATTTTAAAAGAAAAAGGGGCAGTCGAGAAGTGAAATATAATCTTATGAAACACCTACATTTCAGGGATAAAGGAAGGAAAAAGAGCTGGGGCAGTAAGAATAATTTATATGGTAGTATAGGAACACAGAGGCATGATACTCACAAAAGTCAAGATAAAAGAGAGTTCCAGAAGGGTACAGGATTGTTAATTCAGATTATTGGCCTTTCCTGGACTCTCTTGTCCTCTGTCTGGTGTCCCTAAAGCACACTGTCCTGACTTTTGTGACAGCTCCTTTATAATGCTCATTCATGTAAATGGAAGTAGCAAGGGGAGGAACCAAGTCTTATATTTCTTTTTTTTCTTTTTTGATGTGGACCAAGTTTAAAGTCTTTATTGAATTTGTCACAATATTGCTCTGTTTTATGTTTTGGTATTTTGGCCCCAAGGCATATGGGATCTTAGCTCCCCCACCAAGGATCAAACCTGTACCCACTGCTTTGAAAGTGAAGTTTTAAAACCCAGGTCTCCCAAATTGCAGGGGGATTCTTTACTGTCTGAGCCACTACGGAATCGCTTGGACAACCAGGAAAAAGTGAAAGTGTTAGTAGCTCAGTCATGTCTAATGCTTTGTGACCCCACAGACTGTAATCTGCCAGGCTCCTCTGTGCATGGGATTCTCCAGGCAAGAATACTGGGGTGGGTTGCCATTCCCTTCTCCAAGAGATCTTTCCAACCCAGGGATTGAACCCTGGTCTCCTACACTGCAGGCAGATTCTTTACCACTGAGCCACCAGGGAAGCCCCTTATTTTTCTGTAACCCGACATCAAGTCAATAAAAAAATTGGAACCATGCTTCATACTGCAAACAAAAGAAACAGAATAATTTCTAAACTGCTCCAAGAATGAATAAAAAGAAAAGGGAAATTAAAAGAAACTATTAAAATCACTGAAAGAAAACAAAGAATTCCTCATGAAATAATTATAATCTTGACATGAGGAAGACCTCCACAAGTATTAAAATCCAGAAACTGTAGATGAAAATAATTGATACTGGCTACTAAAAATGATGTCTTCTTGATTAAAAAAAAAAAAAACAACCCACACCATAAACTAAGCAGAAAGAAAACTATAGGAAAAAACTTCACTTTATTTCTTACACTAGAGGTTCATTTTCCTAAAAGTACATCAAATCAGTAAGAAAAAAGCCACACCTAAATGGAAAACTGGGTAAATAATATGAATAGTTCACAGAATAAAAAAGTCAAATTTGAAAACTTTTATCACACATGATATGTGACACAAAACAAAGCTATAGTAAAATACAATTTTCACCCACCAAATAGGCCACGATCCCCAATTTTTAAAACATATTATGTCATTTTTTCCAGGACTTCCCTGGTGGCTTAGACGGTAAAGCATCTGTCTACAATGCTGGAGACCCGGGTTCGATCCCTGGGTCAGGAAGATCCCCTGGAGAAGGAAATGGCAACCCACTCCAGTACTATTGCCTGGAAAATCCCATGGACAGAGGAGTCTGGTAGGCTACAGTCCGTGGGGTCGCAAAGAGTCGGATACGACTGAGCAACTTCACTTCACTTCATGTCATTTTTTAATGAATATTTCTGAGGACCAGACAAATTAGAGCAAACTGTAAGATAACTGGTCAAAAAGATCTGAGAGAGACAGCAATGAGTGGTCCTGAAGAGAGATCTTAGCTGCCTATCCAGGGATTGAACCTGGGTACCTACCCTGTATGAAAATCAGAAATCCTCACCACCAGACCACAAGTGGCTATAGGCCAGAAGGAAAGTGTCCTTGGCTCTTTCTCCTGTTTGAAAGCAAAGCTGTTTCAAGGAGGCAAAAACTGTAAAAACAGGTTCAAAGTTTATTATTAGAGACACAGTATGACATGCGGGAGAGCACATAGAAAAACAGTTTAAGTCAGAAGCAAGGCAGAAATACACAGAGAGGAGTGTGGGCGTCCTGAATGAGGAGCGCAGTAAAAAGGAAATTTAAATCACTTATATAGGACAGTTCATCTGAAATTTTGCTTACCTTTGGCAAATTATCTTTTTTCTTTTTTCACACCTGGTCCTAGGACCACCTCTCCCCCCAAAATATGTGTGCACAAGTCTTTGCTAAGATGGATCCCACTGCAGAGGCCTATGGGTGCATGCCACACTTATTACGGGGGTGGCACCCTCTTCCCTTTTTGACCTCCAAGAAGCCTTCCCGGGCAGGTGCAGACAGGGGAGTTTACCTTGACGTCAGAAGTGGGCACCTTATCTCTTTACTTTAGCAGAGCTTAGCATTTGCCACTAGCTTTGTCCTCGGAGTGTCTGGTTGAGAACAAAGCTTCAATTTTACTGCACTTGACAAACACCAGCTGTCCAGTCCAAGGGCCCATCTATCTCCCACCTCAAAAAGCTTTAAAATAGTCCCAAATATACATACTTTCTGACCTAGCAATTCATTTCAGAGAATTGATTCCATAGATTTACTCTCACATAGATATGATGCATCTTTTTGTAAAAACAAGGAATGGGAATATTCTTTAATTCTATAATGTAATGTATTCCTGTAATGTCATTCTTATTAATAATGTTCAGTTCAGTTCAGTTCAGTCGCTCAGTCGTGTCCGACTCTTTGCGACCCCATGAATCGCAGCACGCCAGGCCTCCCTGTTCATCACCATCTCCCGGAGTTCACTCAGACTCACATCCATATTTCATCAAGAGGCTTTTTAGTTCCTCTTCACTTTCTGCCATAAGGGTGATGTCATCTGTATATCTGAGGTTATTGATAATGTAATGGAATATTATACATGCACTAAAAGAATGAAGCAATTCTGTATGTACTATGATGGAATGATATTAAAATATAATGTTAACCAGAGAGAAAAAAGCTAGGAGTAAAATAATTTGTAAAATATGTTACCATTCATAAAGTGTTTATAGATAAATATAATACCTTTAAAAGGATACTCATAAAGTTGATCATATTGGTCAGTTGCAGGAAGGGTAGAATGGAATTGAGAAGTAGGAAGAAAGATTTGCACTGAATAAATCTGTACCTTTTATGTTTTAACCATGTGAATATATCATCTAATACATTTCAGAAAAAAATTCAGTGAGATGAAATTCATATAAGATAGTATTATCTATTTTTAAATCAACAATTCAGTGGCATTTAGTATGTTTACAATGTTATACAACTACAACCTCTGTCAAGATCGTCATCATTTTCATTACCTGAAAAGAAAACCCTGGACCCGTTAAGCAGTTCCTCTTCACTGTTCCCCTCCCTCAGCTCCTGGCAACCACCAATCTTCTGTCCCTATGGATTTATCTATCCTTGATATTTCATATAAGCAAATCATACCATATGTGACATTTTGTGTCTGGCTTCTTCCACAGAGCATACTGTTTTCCAGGTTTATCCACATTGTAGCATTCCTTTTTATGACCGAATAATGTTACATTGTATAGATAGACCACATTTTATTTATCAACTAATGGAAGTTTGGATTGTTTCTACCTTTGGGCTACTGTGAATAGTGCTGTTATGAATATGCATGCACAAGTGTTGGCTAGAGTACCTGTTTTCAATTCCTTGGATGTATACCTCAGAGTAGAATTGCTCAGTTCAGTTCAGTTCAGTCGCTCAGTTATGTCTGACTCTTTGAGACCCCATGAATCTCATGTATGGTAATTCTGTTGACATTTTTTGAGGAATCACCAAACTGGTTTTCACAGCAACTGAACTATTTTGTGTTTCCACCAGCAGTAAATGAAGGTTCCAAATTCTCAACATTTTCACCAACACCTGTTATTTTTTGGTTCTTTAANTCAGTTCAGTTCAGTTCAGTCGCTCAGTTATGTCTGACTCTTTGAGACCCCATGAATCTCATGTATGGTAATTCTGTTGACATTTTTTGAGGAATCACCAAACTGGTTTTCACAGCAACTGAACTATTTTGTGTTTCCACCAGCAGTAAATGAAGGTTCCAAATTCTCAACATTTTCACCAACACCTGTTATTTTTTGGTTCTTTAATTATAGCCACCCTAGTGAGTACAAATACTCATTGTGGTAATAATTTGCATGTTCCTAGGAACTGATGATGGTGAGTATCTTTTCATGTGTTTCTTAGCCATTTGTGTATCTTCTTTGAAGAAATGTCTGTTCAAGTCCTCTGTCCTTTCAAAAATTGTCTTTTTGTTGAGTTGTAAGAGTTCTTTACATATTATGGATATTAGATCTTTATCAGATATTTGATTTGCAAATAGTTTCTCTCATTGTTAAAACTGTCTTTTCACTTTCTTGATAATGTCCCTTAAGACGCATTCGTTTTTAATTTTAATCAAGTCCAGTTTATCTATTTTTTCTTTTGTTGCTTGTGATTTTGGTGACATATCTAAGAATCCATTGCCAAGATCATGAAGATTTATCTGTTTTACCTTATAGAGTAAGTTTTAGCTTTGACATTTAGACCTTTGGTTAATCTTTAGTTAATTTTTGCACATTAGTATGAAACTGTCTAATTTTATTCTTTATTCTTTTGCATGTGAACGTTCAGTTGTCTAGAACTATTTTTGAACCTATTATATTTTTGAAATGAAATTTAAGTATGAAACAAATAGATAAACTTAGTCTTTTCAGGCTTTCCTCTTTTGGGGAGTGTCAATGTTTTGTGGTCTTTTACATGAGTTAGGAGTTTTAGAGGCACCCTCCTGTATCAGTCCTCTGTTCTAGCTGTGATGAAGCATCGTCTCAGCCTGCATAGTTCCTTCCATGCCAGGAAATCTTGGATGAGGCTGGGATCTTCTGACCTAGTATTTAACTGACCTGATACACCATGCAGCTAAGAACCCCCTTCCTCCTCCAGTTTTGGGCATTGTCTTTTTATTCTTCTTCAAACTCCAATCTCAGTGTAAGCTTGGACAATCAAAAGTCACGAAGCCATCCTACCAAGCCCAAATGAAGCAATGAAGCAGAGGGTTTCTTCTGTGAATGGGGAGGGGAAAGGGGAAATGATAGGGAGAAACATAAACTGATGCCTCAAGAAATTATCCTGCTACACATGTACTGGGAACCTACTTACAAGAAATTCAAAAGTAAGTAAGATAGCCCCTACCCTCTTGAAATGAACAACGTAAGGACAAATACAGGCTTGGGAATTATAAGGAGCCAAGTTTCTGATAACACATTTCTACACTTAAATTTTGCATTTATACTCACTTCAATTCTCCGTCTGGTACACTGTGCCCCACACTTGTATGCTCAGTTCCGATCATTTTTAAGCAAACCTTGATTCAAATAGCAGTTGCAGTCGTTTTAAAAATTTTATTTATTCTTGGTTGCACTGGGTCTTTGTTGCTGCATGAGGGCTTTCTCTAGCTGTGAGGAGGAGGGACTACTCTTGGTTGTGGTACATCAGCTTCTGATTGCAGAGGCTCCTCTTGTTGTGGAGCACAGGCTGTAAGCAGTCGAGCTTCAATAGTTGTGGAGCACAGACTTAGCTGCCCTGCAGCATGTGAAATATTCCTGNTTGCTGCATGAGGGCTTTCTCTAGCTGTGAGGAGGAGGGACTACTCTTGGTTGTGGTACATCAGCTTCTGATTGCAGAGGCTCCTCTTGTTGTGGAGCACAGGCTCTAAGCAGTCGAGCTTCAATAGTTGTGGAGCACAGACTTAGCTGCCCTGCAGCATGTGAAATATTCCTGAACCAGGGATCGAACTCATGTCCTCTGCATTGGCAGGTGGTTTCTTCCCCACTGTACCACCCAGGAAGTCCATAGTTAAAGTTTTGATGCCCTGTCTGACTGGCTAAATTCTCAGTCATCCATTTGTATAGGGGATCTAGTCAAAGAGACACAGTTCTGGCCTCCGTAATGCTGTTTGACTCATTACTCCTCTAGCTACCACTTTATCCCTCTTTTGGGACTAATGTGCTGCCCTGACCCCAACTGGGATTAGACGCTGTGCTGAGTCTTCTCAGGCCTCCTGTGTAGAAAGAGAACTTTGCATAATTACTTGCCCAGCCTAGGGTCCTGCTCCATAGCCTCTTTGTTTGATGATCGGCCATTGTCTGATTCCTGGATTCTCTAGCACTGTGTGCTACCCACCAGATGGAAACTTAAGAAGTTACTAAAATTTGGTGTGTAATAATAAAGTCAGAAGGTTTTGAAATTAAAAAACTATAAAAAGGCCAATGAACTCTTTATTATTTTCATTTATATAAATTTTTAACAACTGAAAATGTACACTGTTTTACCAATACAATTGACCCTTGAACAACACGAGATTGAACTGAATGGGTCCATTTTCATGCAAATTTTTAAAGTAAATATAGTACCTATATCTTCATTTTATAGGTCTTTAAATTAGCAAGTATAGGAAAAAGTTAGTGTTTGATAAGGGATCAGTTCAGTTCAATTCAGTCGCTCAGTTGTGTCCGACTCTTTGCGACCCCATTAATTGCAGCACGCCAGGCCTCCCTGTTCATCACCATCTCTCGGAGTTCACTCAGACTCACGTCCATCGATTCCGTGATGCCATCCAGCCATCTCATCCAGTGGTGTCATCTGCGTATCTGAGGTTATTGATATTTCTCCCGGCAATCTTGATTCCAGCTTGTGTTTCTTCCAGTCCAGTGTTTCTCATGATTGCTTGGTATTTATTTTATATTTATTTGGGTCTTACTTTTTGAAACAATTATGAGAAGATGATTATTTAAATCATAATGATAGCTATGGGGGGAAGCTGTAAAAAGGTAAGCACGAACAGATTCTAAAGCTGATGCTGATGCTTTTTTCTAATTGAAGTATACTTGACATACAATGTTATGTTAGTTTCAAGTCATGGCAAGACATATATATCTATGTCTATTGTTTTTTAAGTTATTTTCTCTTATAGGCTATTACAGAATACTGGGTAGAGTTCCCTGTGCTATATAGTAAGTCTTTGTTGATTATTTATTTTCTATATGCTGCAGCTGCTGCTAAGTCACTTCAGTCGTGTCCAACTCTGTGCGACCCCATAGACAGCAGCCTGCCAGGCTCCCCCACCCCTGGGATTCTCCAGGCAAGAACACTGGAGTGGGTTGCTATTTCCTTCTCCAGTGCATAAAAGTGAAAAGTGAAAGTGAAGTCACTCAGTCATGTCCTACTCTCAGCTACCCCATGGACTGCAGCTTTCCAGGCTCCTCCGTCTATGGGATTTTCCAGGCAAGAGTACTGGAGTGGGGTGCCATTGCCTTCTCCATATTTTCTAAAAAGAAGTATGTATATGTTAAGCCCACACTTCTAAGTTATCCTTCCTTCTTTTTCCCCTTTAGTAACCTTAAGTTTATTTTCTATGTCTATTGACCTATTTGTTTTGTATATAAGTTCATTTGTATCATTTTTTTTATATTCCAACATGTAAGTGATATCATATGATGTTTGGCTTTCTCTGACTGGCTTATTTCATCTAGTATGATAATCTCTAGGTCCAGCTATGTTGCTGCAAAAGGTATAATTTTATTCTTTTTTATGGCAGAATAATATTCTATTGGATCTGTATAATTCCCCAGTGGCTCAGCAGTAAAGAATCTGGGTGCAATGCAGAAGCTGCAGGAAACTCATGTTTGATCCCCGCATGGGGAAGATCCCCTGGAGAAGGGCGTGACAGCCTACTCCAGTATTCTTGCCTGGAGAATCCCATGGACAGAGGAGGCAGGCAGGCTACAGTCCATGGGGTCACAAAGAGTCAGACACAAATGAAGCAACTTAACACATGCACACACATATATGTGTGTATATGCATACATATATATATGTATATATATATACATGTTCTTTATCCATTCATCTGTCAATAAACATTTAATTTTTAAAAAATATTTATATATTTCATTAAGCTGTGAGGGTCTCAGCTGTGGCATGCAGCATCTTCAATCTTCATTGCAGCCTGTGGGCTCTTTAGCTGCAGCCGTGCAGAATCTAGTTCCCTAAC
Source organism: Cephalophus harveyi (assembly GCA_006410635.1). Taxonomy (NCBI): domain Eukaryota; kingdom Metazoa; phylum Chordata; class Mammalia; order Artiodactyla; family Bovidae; genus Cephalophus; species Cephalophus harveyi. Next base: position 208,657 of record SJYT01043515.1, read on the forward strand.
CAAGGAGTGAACTTGGGTTCCTATGCATGGGGTGTGTGGAGTCTTCACCATTAAACTACCAGGCAAGTCCCAACATTAAGTTTTTTAAAAAATGAAAATAGAGCTACCATATGATCTTGCAATCCCACTCCTGGGCATATATTCGGAGAACACCATAATTCAAAAGTACCCCAATGTTCACTACATTGCTATTTACAATAGCAAGACATTGAAGCAACCTAAATGTCCAGCAACAGATGAATGGACCTTTATATTTAGACCCATGGCCTGTTTACAGGTGAAGAAACTAAATTAAGGAGAGGTGAAGTTCCTTGGCCAATATTCTGTGATTAATTAGTGACAGAATCAGTATAATCTTCCCTGTTTCATTTTTTTTATTTCTATACCTTTCTCACTTCTTTCCTCTTTAATACAGTTATATTAAGAAGACAGACCCTTTCAAAGTAGCGTATTAATGTTGCTACACACTTGAATTCAGATATTTCTATTTAAAGTTGTTAACTTGAAATTTTAATAATCAAAGCAGGATTATTAGAAAATAAATAATAAGATTCATTAAACAAATTAAGAAATTGCTAATTAAATAGTTGTAGTTAATTAAACAGTTATAGCTAATAAACTATTAATTGTAACTATTTAATGATGCTGAAGCTCCAATACTTCAGCCATGTGATACGAAGAGCTGACTCACTGGAAAAGATTCTGATGCTGGGAAAGATTGAGCACAAGAGGAGGAGGAGGCAATTGAGGATGAGATGGTTGGATGGCATCACTGACTCAATGGACATAAATTTGAATAAACTCCAGGAGACAGTGGAGGACAGAGGAGCATGTTGTGCTGCAGTCCATGAGTTCGCAGAGTCGAACACAACTTAGCAACCAAACAACAACAAATAGCTGATTAAACCATTTTAAAGAATACTATACATAGAAAAAAGTTGACTTGACTACCAATCACTGATCATTAAGAAGGTTTTGATTGTTTTGTTTAAAATTGTTATTTATTTTCTGCTTGGAAGGTTAGGTTCATCTTTTGGTCTGTTCATTCTCTTGGTCTTGTTTCCTAATATACTTGGTAGCAGCTTTGTTCATAGTTTCATTTGTGCTACAATAATGGATGGATAGTTTTTCTTTTTTAACCAATATTTATTTATCTGACTGCACCAGGTGATAGTATACAGCCTTGACATACTCCTTTTCCAATTTGGAATCAGTCTGTTGTTTCATGTCCAGTTCTAACTGTTGCTTCTTGACCTGCATACAGGTTTTGCAGGAGGCAGTTAAGGTGGTCTGGTTTTCCCATCTCTTTAAGAATTTTTCAGTTTGTTTTGATCCACACAGTCAAAGGATTTAGCATAGTGAATGAAGCAGAAGTCGATTTTTTTTTTAATTTTCTTGCTTTTTCTATGATCCAACAGATGTTGGCAATTTGATCTCTGGTTCCTCTGTCTTATCTAAATTCAACTTGTACATCTGGGAGTTTTCAGTTCACATACTGTTGAAGCTTAGGTTGGAGGATTTTGAGTATGACCTTGCTGCCATGTGAAATGAGTGCAATTGTATGGTAGTTTTTGAACCCTCTTTGGCATTTCCTTTTTTGGGGATTGGAATGAAAACTCACCTTTTCTAGTCCTGTGGCCATTGCTGTTTTCTTAATTTGCCTGCATATTGAGTGCAGCACTTTCACAGCATCATCTTTTAGGATTTGACATAGCTCAGCTGTAATTCCATCACCTCTGCTAACTTTGTTCATAGTAATGCTTCCTAAGGCCTACTTGACTTCACACTCCAGGATGTCTGGCTCTAGGTGAGTGATCACACCGTCTTGCTTATCCAGGTTATTGAGATCTTTTTTTAGTAGTTCTTCTGTATTCTTGCCACCTCTTCTTAATATCTTCTTCTGTTAGGTCCTTGCTGTATCTATCATTCATTGTGCCCATCTTTGCATGAAATGTCCCCTTGGTATCTCCAATTTTCTTGAACAGGTCTCTAGTCTTTCCCATTCTATTGGAAAGGCAAACGAGAAAGGGAAAGATATACCCAACTGAATGCACAGTTTCAGAGAACAGCCGAGAGAGAAAAGAAAGCCTTTTTAAGTGAGCAATGCAAAGCAATAGAGAAAAACAATGGAATGAAACACAGCTATATCCACTCATCTGTGACTTGTCTATGGCTGCTTTTGCACTGCATCAACAGAGTTGAGTCTTTGCATTAGAGACCTTTAGATCCTCCTGTTGAACATATTAACTCTTCAGTTCTTTGCATAAAATGTTTGCCGCCCTCTGACCTAAAGAAGCAATGACAAAATTATCTTAAACCATAAAAAAGTTATAATAGCAAGATATAACTTTGTCATGCAAAAATCAATAACATTCATATATATAAATAACAACCAGTTAGAAACTATAATATATGAGAAAATTCCATTAACAACAGCAATAAAAAAGAAAAACTATTTCAGAATAAACTTATTAATAAAATATTTAAAACCCACATGAAGACAATTATAAAACATCACCAAAAGATACAAACATAGCTTTGAACAAATAGAAAGACACCCTGTTTCTTGGTTAGGGTGTTTCAACATCATTAGTACGTCAGTTCTTCCTTAGTAAGCGGTACAATTTCAAGAAAAATCCCAGTAAGCTTTGTATGAAAGTGGATAAGTTAATTCTAAAGTTCATATGGGAAAATAAACACACAAGTGTAACTGAGAAGAAAAGATTTAACCCTTTCAAATATTAAAACATACTATAATGCATCTATAATTAAAAGTGATGCCATTGACACATGAATAGATAGACCAATGGAATAGAATAGAAAACCCAGAAATAGAGCTAACTGTGTATAACAATCTAGCATTTGATACGGTAGTATCTCTCATCACTGGGCAAATATTATATACTTTTTAAAACTGAATTATATTCAGACAACTGGATAATGATTTGAAAAAACATCATCTTAAGTCCATTTCCCACATCATACACCAGAATAAATTCCAAATGTAAAAAATAAATTACACAAGTATTGCAAGAAAACATAGACAAACTTCTCTTTAACCCAGGTATCAGAAAAGTTTTTCTAACTGTGACTAAAAATCCAAATGCAATGAAAGGAAAAAAATTGATAAATATAAGTAATAAAAAGTTTAAAACTTCAATATGTCCAAAAGACAGCATAAGCAAAGTCAAAAGACAATGATAAACTATTGATAGAAAAAAATAAAAATATTTGCAACCTACATTCCAGTTAATAATATTCCTAATTTATAAATAATGTATGTACAAAACTTGAGGGAAAAATGAACAAATGACAAAAACCAGACAGTTCACAAAAAGAGATAAAAAATGGTCTTTGAACATGTTGAAAAATGTTTAATAAGAGAAATTGGACTATAAAGAAAGCTGAGTGCCAAAGAATGGATGCTCTTGAACTGTGGTGCTGGAGAAGACTCTTGAGAGTCCCTTGGACTGCAAGGAGATCCAACCAGTCCATCCTAAAGGAAATCAGTCTTGAATATTCATTGGAAGGACTGATGTTGAAGCTGAAACTCCAGTACTTTGGCCACCTGATGTGAAGAGCTAACTAGTTTGAAAGTACCCTGATGCTGGGAAAGATTGAAGGCAGGAGGAAGACAGAGGATGAGATGGTTGGATGGCATCATTGACTCAATGGGCATGAGTTTGAGTAAACTCAGGGAGCTGGTTATGGACAGGAAGGCCTGGCGTGCTGCGGTCCATGGGGTCACAAAGAATCCGACACGACTGAGTGACTGAACTGAACTGAAAAGAAATTAGCTGAGGTACATTTCTTACCCATAACATTGGCAAGAATTCAAAAGCTCAGCAATGTTACGCTGAGGCAAGAATTCAAAAGCTCAGCAATGTTACGCTGAGGCAAGAATTCAAAAGCTTAACAAGGTTACCCTGTGGCAATACTATGAGGAAAATGTTCTCACGTGTTTGTTCCTCATACATCACCGTGGGAATGAAAAAAAATAAGAGAAGTTTGGCATAATTATACACACATATAATTATACATGCATTTGCCTCTTGCCCTACTTCTAGGGATTAAGATGTCAGAGGAAATAGATCCACTTCCAGAAATACAAAACTATATACGCACAAAATTCTTTCTTGTAGCATTATTTGAAATTGCAAAATAATGGAAACTAAGAAGACTTCTTGAGAGTCCTTTGGACTGCAAGGAGATCCAACCAGTCCATTCTAAAGGAGATCAGTCCTGGGTGTTCTTTGGAAGGAACAATGCTAAAGCTGAAACTCTAGTACTTTGGCCACCTCATGCGAAGAGTTGACTCATTGGAAAAGACTCTGATGCTGGGAGGGATTGGGGGCAGAAGGAAAAGGGGAAGACAGAGGATGAGATGGCTGGATGGCATCACCGACTCGATGGACATGAGTTTGAGTGAACTCCGGGAGTTGGTGATAGACAGGGAGGCCTGGCGTGCTGCAATTCATGGGGTCACAAACAGTTGGACACGATTGAGCGACTGAACTGAACCCAAGATTCAAGTGTAGGACATTGATTGAAGAATCTTTGGGATGGGCACACAATTAATTCTATGAAGCTGTAAAAATAATAATAGAAAAGATCTCTGTGAATTGAAATAGCATAATTTTAGGTGATATGACAGTTTTAAAAAGTAGAGCAGCTTATATAGGATATTACCTTTTATGTGCAAAAGAGGAAATGTAAGGATACATACATATATTTGCTTATCTTTACAAAAAGAAATGCTGAAAGAGAAACTAGATAATAGTGAAAGTGATAGCACACAAGAATGGGAGGAAATAGGGTGGAAGGCATGTGAAGAAGCATCCCTTCTCTGAAGTTACCTCCATGAATAGAGGAGCCTGGTGGGCTACAGTCCACGGGGTTGCAAAGAATCAGACATGACTGAGGGACTGAGCACACACACAAAATATGCATATGGGGTGTGTGCATACATAAGTGTATGTATTTAAGTATGTATGTTTACGTTTTTAATTCTGTCCACTGCAAGGACCAAGAAGCAAAGATACTGGGAGCAATGATTATACCTAATATCCAAATCTTTGTCTTTAATATAATTCTTTGCTAAGTTGAACCAGGGCTCCTCAAAGAAATGATTAACACCAGGGATGGAGCAAAGTAGGTATTAGATGAACCTGAAACATCTAGTTATGCCAGAAATAAGGAAGTGATATGACAAAAATCATGGAGCAAAGAATGTCACAAGAAAACAGCCATCTTGAAGAAACTCCTCTTGGCCAAATCTGGAATAATTTGTGTGCCAAAGTAAGTAATGAATTGTAAGCCATTGAGGAAATAGAAATTAATGAGTTTGTACCTATAATAAATAAATAAATAAAATTGCAGAGGAAAGAGCTCTTGATTATAGTTGACTATTGAGAACCAACTGGTAAGTGTGGAGGAGTTAGCAAGTTGGAAAATGATCATTTTGCCATAATCACAGTAAAGATTGTATCAGGTAAGTCACCAATGATGCTAAATCTAGGAGGAAACTTTCATAAGGAACAGGATATTTTCTTGATTCTAAATTATCTCCCCATAGATCACCTATTAGTTATAACAGAGAAAAACAGTAATTTTATAGTGAATAAATTAGAAGCATCTTGACTGGGGAATCCAAATTAACATCACCAATGCTGGACAGATGGACAGTTCATCCTTCTAGCTGTGCTACTCTGAGAAGGATATAGCATCTCCCATACAGTATTCTGGTCTGCATAATATGAATCTAATTGTGAGGAAATATTAGAATAACCTGAAATGAGGAATACTTTTTTAAAAAGAGAAGAGGTACCAATTTGTCAAATATATAGTGTCATAAAGACTTCAGAAAAATCTTTTAGGAGCAAAAGGCTTTAGAAATATTCCAGATTAAAGAAGCCTCATGAGAGGTGACAACGAAAAGCAATAGCTGGCCCTAAATGGGATTTTTTTAAATTGGGGAAGTAGGGGACTTTGCTAAGGGCATTCAGTTCAGTTCAGTTTAGTCATTCAGTCATGTCTGACTCTTTGTAACCCCATGAACTGCAGCACGCCAGGCTTCGCTGTCCATCACCAACCCCCAGAGCCTGCTCCAACTCATGTCCATTGAATTGATGATGATATCCAACCATCTCATCCTCAGCTGCCCCCTTCTCCTTCCTTCAGTCTTGCCCAGCATCAGGGTCTTATCCAATGAGTCAGTTCTTCACATCAGATGGCCAAATTATTGGAGTTTCAGCTTCAGCATCAGGCCTTTCAATGAATATTCAGTATTGATTTCCTTTAGGATGGACTGGTTGGATCTCCTTGTAGTCCAAGGGACTCTCTAGAGTCTTCTCCAACACCACAATTCAAAAGCATCAATTCTTTGGCACTCAGCTTTCTCTATGGTCCAACTCAGTTAAGGACATTACTGAGTCAATAACTGACAAAATTGGAATACAATTGATAGATTAGAGTATTACATTTGATGTTAAGTTCACTGAAATTGGTAACTATACTATGACCATATTAGAGAATATCCACATTCTTGAGCTTTTTAGGAGTAAAAGTTTTAATTTTCAAGCAAAGGACCTTCAAATGGTTCAGGAAACACACATACACAAATGTAAAAGCAACATTTATATAGTTACAATGGACAAATCTGGATAAAGAGTATTCGAGTGTTTTGTTTTTTGAGTATTTGAGTACCAAGTTTAATTTTTGCTACTATTGATAAGTTTGAAATTGTTTGTTAAAAGAAGTTTTTACAAAGAGAAAATTTAAAGAATAATTTGAGAATATCCAGCAACCTTATTCATAACGTCCTAAAACTAGAATCCCCCTGAGCCCATCAACAAGAGAATGAGTTAATAGACTGCAACATAGCCAAATCATGAACCTCAGCAGGGAAAAGGAAGAATACTGATAATCACAGCGATACGAATATCCAAAATGCTGAATGAAAAAAGATACATGCGCATACACACACACACACGCACACACATGCGCTACTTGAGTCAGTGAATGAGAAGTGCAATAACAAGCAAAATAACAAAAGCAATAACAAAAATAGATGTATGAAAGAAGTCAGAACATGGTTGTATTTGGAAGTGGAGTAAAATCGACAATAAGGAGCATGAAGTTTTCTGGGGTGATAACATATTCTTTGTTTTGTTTGGAGTGGTGGTTTCATGGGTGTTTGCAAATGTAAAAACTCATCAAATTGAACACTTAAGATCTGTGCCTTTTGTGGTCTGTAAATTGCAATTCCAACTAAGTGAATAAATATGAATAAATAAGCAAACAAATTAATTATTGTTTTTTAAAGGAAGATAACTTAAGGTAAATTTCAGGTTGAAAGAGAAGTTAAATATCCCTGGAATTTGTTCCAATATTAAGAGCATTATGAATTGAAAAAGACCTGGTTTTTCTAAAAATAGGAAAGGGAGATAATTATCTTAAGAAGACCTGCTGCTGCTGCTGCTAAGTCGCTTCAGTCGTGTCCGACTCTGTGCGACCCCATAGATGGCAGCCCACCAGGCTCCCCCATCCCTGGGATTCTCCAGGCAAGAACACTGAAGTGGGTTGCCATTTCCTTCTCCAATGCATGAAAGTGAAAAGTGAAAGTCAAGTCGCTCAGTCTGTCCGACTCTTAACGACCCCATGGACTGCAGCCCACCAGGCTCCTCTGTCCATGGGATTTTCCAGGCAAGAGTACTGTAGTGGGGTAACATTGCCTTCTCTTAAGAAGACCTAGGGTATCTGAAAATATGGAAGGGAAGTAATTTGTCTTAACCTTCCCTCAAACAACCTTTAGAATATTTAAGAATATTTAAGAATTCCCTGTGGGATCTATGGTTAATTTCAAAATATAACTAACCAGTTTGTTAACCTCAAATGATGTGTATATTGCTAAACTTGGGAGGATGTCCTGATTTTGCCACTTGGTTTTTTTTTTTTTTTCGTACATATAAAGAGTGGCAAGTCTTCATAGGGGCCTGTTAGGGCATGTTCTCTTGGTTTGCCCACGGTTAGCACCAACCAAGGCTGCAACTACACATGTTAGCTGAGTTCCACCCAATCCAAGCATCTGTCTTTAACCTGTACAAGAAGGAGTTTATTTATTCAAATAACTAAAGGGATTAGTTCACAAAAACTAAACTGCAAAATGGACGTAATGTTAAATACCTACACCATTTTTCAAGCACTTACAGCTATAATCATATATAAAGATTTTTTACAACCCTCCATTACAGAAAATAAGAATCACCCTCTTCTAGCACATGACTGCCCCTTTATCTACAGCTACAGAAGCTGAGGTCAAAACGTTCTACTTAACACCTCATCATTGTTTTACTTGTTGTCCGTTTCATACTCACCCATATTTGGGTTGCAGGTTGATCTGAGCACATGCCTTTGAACAAAACACCAGGAAGTAAAAAGAAAAATGATCTGGGAGTTTTGAGTCGGAGTTCCACCTCAAGTTATATCATAACAAAACTTGTGTGGCCTTAATCTCTGCTTCTCAGCTTTCTCATATGTGAAATAAAGGTTAATTTTGAGGATGGGGCTTGGAACCATAACCTACTGGACCAAATAAGGACCTACCAATGGAAATAAAGGAACTACAGATGCAAACAGGATCTTACATGTTCACAAATGCAAACAACTAGGGGAGAATTGTTTTTCAAATTACAACTTTCTCTTCCATTAAACAAAAATGTGTGTGTGTTTTATAAATTATAAAAATACAAAAAAATACATAAAATAGAGACATTTGGACAAGAATTTGTCCAAAATCAAATCAAAAAATTTGATTTCTAAATTCTTTATTGTATAAAATATTTATCATTTTACCAGAAGGTGTTACAGCAGGGGGAAAGAATGTATGAAAAATACATTATACAACTGCATGGGGATAGGAGAAGAGCTGGCCTAAGTGATTTGAGAACAGAGTGTTTTTATCGGAAACTGTAAGACTAAAGACAAAAAGAACTGATGAAAACACTGATGTGTTTTACTTGGTAAATGTGTGGCACACAAGAGTACAGTTTAGCAATTCTGATACTGGCTCTGATACAATTCTGATTCAAGTATACTAGGGGTAAACAAAACCAAGTAAATTGCAGATAACTGGAAGTCATTGCCAGAGAAAGCAAGTTACAAATAAGCAAAGAAGGAAAGGCTAGAATGAACCCTGTGGAATTTGGTGAGTCAAAGATATCAGCATAAACTTATATAATAGATAGATAGGTAGACAGAAATGATACAGAAATAAAAAGAACTTCATTGACCAAACTTGGAGGAATTTGAGCAATAAAATTAATAGGAATATTGTTGGGCTATAACTTAGAGAATAAAATAAATATCTATTCCATATTGATATAAATAATTGATAAAAATGGAGAAGAGAAAACTCTTTCGTATAGAAAAATTCCAAAATTTCAAATAATAAATGTAGAAGGAATGAGGGCAATAGAAAAATCACTATTTGAACACCATAGTAATAATTACTTTGGGCAAGATTCAAGGATGTATGCTAAAAAACTAGTAAATGAAGATTTAAGGAGAAACAGAATAGTTGCAAAGCCTCAGTGTATCTTCCTCCTCAGTTCAGTTCAGTTCAGTCACTCCGTCGTGTCCGACTCTTCGCGACCCCATGAATCACAGCACGCCAGGCCTCCCTGTCCATCACCAACTCCCGGAGTTCACTCAGACTCACGTCCATCGAGTCAGTGATGCCATCCAGCCATCTCATCCTCTGTCGTCCCCTTCTCCTCCTGCCCCCAATCCCTCCCAGCATCAGAGTCTTTTGCAATGAGTCAACTCTTCACATGAGGTGGCCAGAGTACTGGAGTTTCAGCTTTAGCATCATTCCTTCCAAGGAAATCCCAGGGCTGATCTCCTTTAGAATGGACTGGTTGGATCTCCTTGCAGTCCAAGGGACTCTCAAGAGTCTTCTCCAACACCACAGTTCAAAAGCATCAGTTCTTCAGTGTTCAGCCTTCTTCACAGTCCAACTCTCACATCCATACATGACCATTGAAAAAACCATATCCTTGACTAGATGGACCTTAGTCAACAAAGTAATGTCTCTGCTTTTGAATATGCTATCTAGGTTGGTGATAACTTTTCTTCCAAGGAGTAAGTGTCTTTTAATTTCAATGCTTTAATGGTTTTAATATATGTCCACAAATTCTTTAATATGCCTCCCTCCAGAAGATGTCATTTATTTCCCCAGATCTTGAGTGTTAACTGGACTTCGGCTTCTGAAGAATATAACATGGAAACAGTAAAAATGACAGTGCAGAAACCCGGCAGATACCACGTAACCAAGTGATCACCAGTAATGAGTTGACTAGTACATGTTGATATCATGAATCTTTGATATGATACAATGAGAAGGGTGTTTTATTGTGTGATATTCTTAAAATAACCCACAACCTCAGTCTAATCATGAGGAAACATTCAGTTCAGTTCAGTTCAGTCGCTCAGTCGTGTCCGACTCTTCGCGACCCCATGAATCGCAGCACGCCAGGCCTCCCTGTCCATCACCATCTCCCAGAGTTCACTCAGACTCACGTCCATCGAGTCCATAATGCCATCCAGCCATCTCATCTCTGTCGTCCCCTTCTCCTCCTGCCCCTAATCCCTCCCAGCATCAGGGTCTTTTCCAATGAGTCAACTCTTCGCATGAGGTGGCCAAAGCACTGGAGTTTCAGCTTTAGCATCATTCCTTCCAAAGAAATCCCAGGGCTGATCTCCTTCAGAATGGACTGGTTGGATCTCCTTGCAGTCCAAGGGACTCTCAAGAGTCTTCTCCAACACCACAGTTCAAAATCATCAGCATCAATTCTTCGGTGCTCAGCCTTCTTCACAGTCCAACTCTCACATCTATACATGACCACAGGAAAAACCATAGCCTTGACTAGACGGACCTTAGTCGGCTAAGTAATGTTTCTGCTTTTGAAAATGCTATCTAGGTTGGACATAACTTTTCTTCCAAGGAGTAAGTGTCTTCTAATTGCATGGCTGCAGTCACCATCTGCAGTGATTTTGGAGCCCAAAGAAACAAAGAACATTAGACAAACTCAAATTGAGGAACCTTCTACAAAATATTTGGTCAGTGCTCTTCAAAAGTGTCAAGTTCGTGAAACACAAGGAAAGACTCATTGCAGGTTGGAGGAGGCTAAGGAGATATGGTGACTAAGTCCAATGTGGAATCCCACTGAATACAGGAGCAGAAAAAGCATAAATGAGGAAAGTGGTGAAACTCAAACACAATCTGTGATTTTGTTAATAATGCTGCACAAAAGTTTATTTCTCAGGCTTTGATAAATACAACACAAATGTAATAACAAGAGAGGAAGATAGATAAAACATGCAAGTATTCTCTGTACTGTCTTTGTAACTTATCTCTGCATTGTGTAGCTTGTCTTTGTACTATCTTTGTAACATCTCTAAATCTAAATTGTTTCAAAATTAAAAGTTAAAAAAATGCCATGACAAAATGCATTCAGTGTTGATATAAAAATATGCACATCTAATCAGGTACTGTATCTATTGTTGAACCCAGAACTCAAAAAAGAAACTAGCATTTTAAAAAATCCTAAAAAAAAAAAAAACTAAATGTAAAGAAATAAAGGCCACTATAGCTTTTTTTTCCCTTGGAATACCAGCCAACTACATCTCGGACTCATCAACAAAACCTGTGCACATACGTTACACATCATGGAATTCATTATTTTCTCATTGCTTGCTTTTCATATTGCTAAAAGAACCTCAGGAGTCCATCAAGTCCCAGGCTGGGGAATCATTTCATTCCTATCCAGATCAATAGACCCATAGAAAAACATAAGCATTAGTACAAACTGATTTAATGACATTTTCAGTTGCTATTGTTTTTTCAGAGATAGAAATGTGTAATGTTATACTCATGTGCATATAAAATTAAGAAGAGTTTACATGAATCTGTTCTACTATAAAGGTAGAAAAAGGTAGAAAAAAAGACAAACTTCTATCCGCACTAGGAAGTATATAGAGTGAGAAGGAAAGGAGAGAGGAAGAGAGATGAGGAGGAGCTGCCTGCTACCCCAAGGCAGGCACTGACTTCATGACTGAATTTCTTGTGGTGCCCTAGAGAGTGAGGTTGCATGAGGAGGCAACCCTTGAGAATAACTGCAGTCAGTGTCCTGGTAAAGGAACTGTTAAAGTCCACCATCAAGATTCTGTTGTCAGGTCTGAGAGTTAAAAAGGGGAGTGAAGTGAAAGTCGCTCAATCGTGTCTGACTCTTTGCGACCCCATGAACTATACAGTCCATGGAATTCTCTAGGCCAGAATACTGGAGTGGGCAGCCTTTCTCTTCTCCAGGGGATCTTCCCAAGTCAGGAATCAAATCCAGGTCTCCCGCATTGCACGTGGATTCTTCAGCAACTGAGCCACAAGGGAAGTCCAAGAATACTGGGGTCAGTAGCCTTTCCCTTTTCCAGCAGATCTTCCCTACCCAGGAACTGAACCAGTGTCTCCTGCATTGCAGGTGGATTCTTTACCAAGTGAGCTATCAGAGAAAGACTGAATAATTATTGGAGCTTTCACTTATAGGCACATAGCTCATTTTATTTACTTTTAAGGAAACTAAAGGCTAGGGACATTAAGAATACTTGCCAAATATCACATGGTAACTGGGGAAGCCAAATTGGAACTTAGTTTATGTGACCTCAGAGTTTGAGCTCTTAACCACAGTATGAAAAGAGTAGTAGCTGAGCAGACACAGGAACCAAGAACAAAGAAAGGCTATGCAGGAATAATGTGAGAGAGGTTAGTATTTGCCTCAAATACCTGAGATTCACTTCTAGCGGCTGCTGGGTTTCCCAGGTATAGGCCCTAACACTGGCACAAATAAGGAAATGACAATAGACATAGAGACATTAAAGTCCTTACTTCTGCTCTCCTCCACCTCCTTACACACACACACACACACACACACACACACACACACACACACACACACACACAGAAATCTCAGACTCAGAAAGGAAATGGAATTGGAATCACCACATGTAACCTCATACACCTTCTGAAGCAGCTCGTCTCCCTTCCCAGGGCCAGTTTTCCATCTGGTTCCATCCTGAAACGGCCATGAACTTGGCAGAGTGGAGGCTGGTTGGATAGTGACTGGGAACTCTCGCCACAACAGAGTGCTTTCTGCAAGTGGTTTGGGGCTCTCATACCTGCTGGTGAGATAGTTTCTAAACTGGCGAAAAACAACTAAAAAGACCAAAATGATGTTCAAAGCCTCGTGTTCCTCATGGTCCTCTTCCCCAGCCTCTTTGTTTCAGGTGACATCTTGTATGTCTTCTCCAGAAAGCATCTTGTGCTCAAACTCTGCCTGATAGCATCTTCCTCTCTCTGTCTCCGTGAAAACTTGACACCTTCAAATCAGACCCTCTAAGAATCCAAATCCAAAACCCCCAATTCTAAGTTAACTGGAGCAAGTAAACAACTAGAAGGAAAGATTAAAATTGCAATGGCCCTTGATTCTTCATAGTAGACAAATATACTCTGGAACTTCTGGGAGAAAACTTGCTTTCTGGTTCTGGCAGTCTGTTGAAGCCTTTTGGTAAGTTACCCATTCTGTTTCAGAGGGGGGAACTTTGTTTTAAATAAGTCCACTTAAGAGGCACACTTAAAAGAGAAGAGAGAATGAAATCCATTTTGTAATTTTTATGCACAAGTTTCCGACAGACAAATTGATTCAAAAATAGCCCTAAAAGGATCCTTACAGCATACAAAAACAAGCAAATCTTTGATCACCTGGGCAAGTAAACTTAGTCCATCTACCAAAAACACAACTTGTATCCAACTATTCTTTTGAGTTTGTATCTGAGACATGACTAAAATTTAAAACAAAACTATGAGGTTCCTGTTTACATCTGTCTGTATGCTTATGTTTGTCTGTGTGCATACACATGTATGGGTTTCCCAGGTGGCTCAGTGGGTAAAGAATCCAACTGCAATGCAAGAGTCACAGGCAGATGCAGGTTCGATCCCCAGATGAGGAAGATCCCCTGGAGAAGGACATGGCAACCCACTCCAGTATTCTTGCCTGGAGAATGCAGTGGACAGAGGAGCCTGGCAGGGGTAATGTCAGTCTTCCAACCTTGTTGTTCTCCTTCCATACTGTGTTGGCTGTTCTGAGCCTTTTTCTTCTCCACATAAACTTGAGAAGTAGTTGTCAGTGTCCATAAAATAAGTTTCAGGGATTTTGACTGGGATTGTGTTGAATTTATGAATTAAAGTTATGAATCTGTGACTCAAGTTGAATGTAATAATCAACTGACATCTTAAATACCAAGTCTCCCTGTCCCTGAGCATGGCAGTGCATCTCCATTTACTTATTCCTTCTTTAATATCTTTCATCTGTTTTGTTGTTTTCCTTCAAGTCTTATACATATCTTAGGTCCATTTCATTTAGTGCTAATGTAAATAGTAGCATCTTTTAATTTCAAATTTCAGTTATTCACTGCTGCTGATATGGGAAGACAATAGACTTTTGTGTATTCACTTTGTATTCTGCAACTTTGCTGTACCTTTCATTAGTTCAAGTTGTTTGCTTGTTTTTGTAAATTCTAGTGGATTTTCTATTAATACATAATCATGTTGTCTACAAATTAACACAAATTTACTTCTTCCTTTTCAATCTGCATATATATTTTTTCTTTCCTTTTTATACTAGCTTCAGTTCAGTTCAGTCGCTCAGTCGTGTCCGACTCTTTGCGACCCCATGAATCGCAGCACACCAGGCCTCCCTGTTCATCACCATCTCTCGGAGATCACTCAGACTCACATCCATCAAGTCAGTGATGCCATCCAGCCATCTCATCCTCGGTCGTCCCCTTCTCCTCCTGCCCCCAATCCCTCCCAGCATCAGAGTCTTTTCCAGTGAGTCAACTCTTCGCATGAGGTGGCCAAAGTACTGGAGTTTCAGTTTTAGCATCATTTCTTCCAAAGAAATCCCAGGGTTGATCTCCTTCAGAATGGACTGGTTGGATCTCCTTGCAGTCCAAGGGACTCTCAAGAGTCTTCTCCAACACCACACTTCAAAAGCATCAATTCTTCGGCGATCAGCCTTCTTCACAGTCCAACTCTCACATCCATACATGACCACAGGAAAAACCATAGCCTTGACTAGACGGACCTTAGTCGGCAAAGTAATGTCTCTGCTTTTGAAAATGCTATCTAGGT
The DNA here is from genome assembly GCA_006410635.1 of Cephalophus harveyi. Taxonomy (NCBI): domain Eukaryota; kingdom Metazoa; phylum Chordata; class Mammalia; order Artiodactyla; family Bovidae; genus Cephalophus; species Cephalophus harveyi. The sequence continues at coordinate 223,898 of SJYT01043515.1, forward strand.
TGGACATAACTTTTC